>JARHVA010002333.1:932500-1002500 GCA_037957365.1 Torreya grandis
TCTTCACAATATTTTGAGCTTGGTCTAAGGGCATTTTTCTATGTAAATTGAAAATCTATTGTTTTATTTTAGTGTGTATGCTAGGGTTATTTTTATTCTAGTTTAGCTTCATTTGAACATGTGTTAGAGTATATTTTGAAGTTTATGCATCCCCTAAATCTTGAAAACATCTTTCCCCTTTGAAAATGTCTTTCATTACATAGGATTACTTGATTTTGAATCATCGCATTGCTTTCCGAATGCTCTTATGTTCAATTATCTTAGTTTACTTGCTTAAAAATAAAATTCCCTTTTTTAAGGTTAGATATCACATGCTAGAGATAGTTTTGCTTGAAGAAAGGCATTAGCTTAGGTTTTGAAAGTGCATGCCCTCTCTCTATTTCTCTTGAAAACATCATTTCCCTTTTAAAATCATCTTTCAAATGGTATAATTGCATGCTCTTAAAAAGCATTTCTTGCTTGGTAATGGTCTTTCATTCAAGTAGTTTACTTTCTCATTCTTTAAGCATTGAATTCTCTCCCTTAGCTACTTTCTTTACTGTGGTTATACTCGTTAGAGATACATGTGTTATTTATGTGCTTGATCATGCTAGCCTTAACCTAGTTTACAATTCAATCTATAGTTTGGTGCAAGTTATCAAACATGATGGCCTATATATATCTCACATAGCGCATAGCATCCTTAAGCCTCTTAGCCTTCTAGGTGTTTGCTTAAGTACCCTGTGTACCTCCTTGCCAAACCCTAGTGGCTTTATTCAGATTCCTAGAGATACAAGTTCAACATTAAAAAAGATGTAAAGAGAAGGTAAATATTTGAGACAATAGTTGAGAAGGTATATATAAAGTAAATTAAAATATTAATAATTGACTAAATAAAAGTCAATGGATGTCATTTTCACAACTAAAATTTAAATACAAAGTACTTTCACAACAAGTCAATCAAATAACTATCCAATCCAATGATAACACAAGAATAAACACTTAATACATGACTTAATCCTCAAGTAATGGTTCTCCTTTACTTTTAATATATTTAATACTACTTAATTTAAATAACTTAAAAATATATTTTCCATGTAATTTAAATTACCAAAATAAAATTAATAATATGAAGAGTTCATAATCTATTATTATTATTATTATTATTATTATTATTATTATTATTATTATTATTATTATTATTATTATTATTATTATTATTATGTCATACTTGAATGACTATATACACCCCTTAACTTGAGTGCACAATGAGTGGCTTCTCTAACTTAATATGACATTTACCCCATAAAATGAAGGCTAAGGATAAATACTTCAACCCTATTTAGTTGGTTTTTTTAGGTCACTTTGCCATAAAACAACATGGACTTTTATAATTTAATAATAAGTACAAAAAATGATAATTATCCCAAATATTATTGCTCTTGAAACTTGAACATGAAATTCAATACACAAATCAAGCACACTGAGAATTCACCAAAAAAATAAAATTAGATGTAAATCTATTTACAAAATTATTTTTTAGAAAATTCGTTTACATTAGTACACAGTGAAAAAACTAGAATGAATTTTTCAATTTTTAAATAGATTGTTCATGTTCCTTATATTGTATGCCAAGTTTACATACTTGGTTTCCTCACAAGTCCTCTGATATCAACAATGTTGCTTAAATTTTTTGAGTTTCTTTCTTTCTATTTATGTATACATAAAATGATATAGAAAATATAGGAAGATGTCCTAATAAATATTCAATGCTTATAGCAAAGTGAGATTTCTCTCTAGAGATAATCACATCATATTATTTCAATTTTTATTGTCCAATATATCCATATTCACATGCAAGAGGGGGGCAGAAATAGTGTTTCAATCAAACTAGCTTTCTGCACTATGAGAAATCTCTTGATGAACCGGAGCTCTTTGAGAATATAAGTATGCATAATCCATCTTATCAATTCCATCAAAGATATAGTCAAAAGGAGGCATAGATATGTATCATCTTGATCCATGCTCAACCTTTAATTTTTCATGTTCCCAAACAACTCTACCTCTTGAAATTGTGACCTTAACTTTTCCCTACATAAAACAAAACCATAGACTAAAATATCTCAAGAAACGTGAACTCATTAGAAGTAAACATCCATAAGAAACTAAAAAGATGGTCTGCAATTACCTTTCCTATCCAACCTTCATAGACATTTGTGTCTATCTTTGAGTGATGAGACTTGGCATTTAATTGAAATGTTGTATTTGGGTTCACTATAATTATGTCTGCATCTAAGTTGGGAAGAATTGTCCCTTTTCTTTGATATATATTGAATATACGTGCACTACATAAGGTGTCACATACAATAATGTGAAATTGAGAGGTACATATTAGCATCTGAATCATTCAAAATAGGGAATAGGGAAACAACTAAAAATTTACAGATTGGATTTTTTTTGGAACTGGTTTAAACCAAACAACTTAAGAAAATTTGGTAATCAGTGGATAAGATTGTCACACTAAAAAGTGTTTCTATAATCATTAATTTTGGTTAGTGTACATATTTTATGTTCATAATAAACCATATGATGTTGATGATGCTTTTACAATCACAACAAAAACAACCCTTACATCATATCTTAAATAGAAATCAAAATTGTGATCAATTTTATCTCATATATACATATATAATCGTTTATGGAAGAAAATATATTCCTATGATTTATCACATAGGAACATAGCTAGGTCAGATGTTTTACCCTAGTAGAACAAAATGTAAACACAAAGTTTCATTGACAAAGGCTAATTTTTGCATCATATTTGGTTCTACTTAAAGTTCAACAATGGAACATTCTCTTAAATTGATATTTATTCAACATATCATTAAATTAATTTTATAAAAGGTAAATCATGTGCAACATTAAATTTGAACACTTCCCAAGGAACTAAACATTAAGCATTAAGATTAACAATCACAGATTAATACAATAAAAATCTTGCAAAAGATGAGGTTAAATCAATGGAAATATTACAAAAGATAAGAAGTTGCCTTGTTTTTAACAATAATCCCATAAATCAAGTTATGATATTATAGAGTTTGATACTAATTTTACCTATAGATTCAAGATAACTCTTTGACTCATTAATTTCTAACTCAGCGATTTATCACAACAACAATCTATTCAGGTTGAAGTTCATGTTATACAAATATTAACAGTATGTATTGCTCTCTTGTCTAATGTTAGATGGGGTTCCAAGTATTAACAACATAATAGATAGGTATAATTCCAATTTAAAATGGACACATCAACCAAAAATTTAAGTAGGGATTAGACGTAAAGACAAGGAACATATCATATGTTATGTCTCAATGGAATATATTATAAAAATAATATAAGGAGATATCCTTACAAATTAGAAATAAATAATAATCAGATTATTAATTTTGTGAGATTTTACTTGTTTTTTTAAAATAATTTAAAGATGATTGTTTTAAGTAAGATACTTATAGAGATCCACTTGTAACTATATAAATTCTACCCATAGCTATTTGAAATCCACTTGAAGATATCAATATATACTATATATTATTATCAATGGGTACCCTATAAACCACACCTAACTACTAAATGTATTAAAGTGATCAATTTGAGGGAACATTGTCAAGGAATTGGCTTCCACATATAACATGGTGTCCAACATAGAGACAAAAATGTGTAACACGAGAAGCATCTTTTATATTATGGAATTTGAATAATTTTAGATTACATAAGCTCTTAAGATGATTATTTATGTACTATGATAATAGTAAAGAGTGTCAATGCCACTTTAAAAGGACAAAAATTATCATGTTTAGAAAATTTTCTTGCATGCACTTATGTGGATAAATTTTCTTTGTGACAGGTGTCGTGTTTAGAAAAATTTATTGCATGCATTTATGAGGATTTATTTTCTTGTTGAGGGGTGTACTATACTTTAGGAGACTTTGTTTTTTTATTTTAAGAACTAGAAACTAGTAGCTACTTGAGAAGAGACTCATTTCATTTTCTATTGAACTTTTCTTTACAAAATCAATGTGGTACAATTAATGTACTAGAATAAAATTTGGTTTGATGTAATTTTTGACAAAAGGTTTTGCCATCATTTAAACCTACATTATTAGATACTTCTCCCATTAGTATAGGTATCAATATGGTATACCATTCACTAGGTTCGATATGCCATTAGATATGCCCAGAATATTGTTGGGCAATTATGGATATGTCTAGGTTAGTCCGGGGATGAACCCAATAATTTGCATAGTTGTCCAATAGTACCCTAGGCATATCCAACAATTATCTAGGGCAAAAAATTATTTTTTTCACTTGATAAAAAATCAAATATGGACTTCAAACAAATTTTAAAAAAAGGTATAGAGGAAACCCTAAAAGTAACTTTCACACTCATTTTATCAAAATAAAATAGTAACAACAACACCTTTACTTCTCATTAAATTTTTATCTCTCATTGCACATTGTCTCTATCACCTTCATTTTTTTTAATTCTTAGGACTGAAACTCTTTACTTTTGCTAGTTCTATGTCGTTACAACTACCCATTAGGTGCCAAGGAGTTTAAGGAGCTTGCAATAAAGAGAAATGTTGATTAAGATAAGTTTTGTAGTTTTTTTTTTAATAGTTGAAAGCTTTAAAATGTTTGTAACAAGTTTTAAATTTTATTTATTATTTTTATAAAGAATTCCTTTAACAAATGCCAAATGCCTTAAATTGTTTATTGCTAAAAGGGGGAATCAGTAAGTGAGGCTAGCCTAAAATTGTGAGGTGAAGGGTTTGAGAGAATTTCTCCTCAATATTCAAGACTAACTAAGACTACCATTATACCCCTTGGTTTCACCCAAATGCCTCACTCCCACATAATGTGTAGATGGGACTCAAACTCATCAATACCAAAAATAGATTTATTTAACACACACTCCCTAACTAGTTGAGCAAAGCCCCAAAGGCCAAATTCCTTAAATTTTAATAAAAATATGTTTTTCATTTAAACCACGAGTTATAGGGATTTGATAGAATGATTGGATGTACAAGTTATAATTTTTAAATCCATGAGACAAACTTTAGAAAATTGAATTCTCCTCACTCCTTTGGAAGTATGTGACAATGTTAGAACATATGTCAAGTGGAAGGTGTTACATTTGGGTTTGCTCAAAGTGTAAGGTCAAATATAAGAACTCAAATAATCAAGTGAAATCCCATTTATATGGAATTCATAAATTTAGAATCAGAGCTTATCTTGGACCAAACATAAATAGAAATCCATGAAATGTCTTTCCACTTGCAATGATACTCACATACATCAAAGAGCAAGAAGAAGTAGATGTCAGTGTTGCCCTAATTTCTCAGCATCCTTTGGCAAGGAAAAGATCTAAATATACCATGCCACCTATTGTTCCATCTCATGTTAATGTTATGACCCCATCACACTCATTTCCTGCTACATCCCTCATGGCCGTAGAGGAAAAAGATTCATCTCTTAGTCACATGAAATCAAAAGGTGCAAACCCATTGGAAAGGGAATTTTAGAATGAATCCAGAGGCATAGTGAAGTAGAACATTGTGTGCCATTTTTATGTATGTGGACCTCCACTTAATGTTGTTAGATCACCATATTGGTGATATATGTTGAAATCTATCAATGAATCCCTTATAAGATTCACCATCCTAGGGTATGAAAAGGTTTACACCACCTTGTTAGTAAACGAAAAAAAACATGTTGAATATGCATTACAACCTTGATGGATTGAAATAGAGGTGTCCATCATTTCCAATGGATGGAAAGATACAATAAATAATCTATTGATTAATGTGTTCACAATATGCCCTAAAGGGGAAATGATTCTAAGTGTTATTGATTATGAGGGGTAATTAAAGGATGCATGAATCATTTCCAAAATCCTAATAGAGTTCATTTAGGAAATGGAGCCTCAAAATGTTTTCCAAATTATAAATAACAATGCAACAAATTTCAAAGTTGTGGGCATGTTGGTTGAGGTAAGGTATGGACACATATAATGGATAAACAATTAGGCACCAAAATTGACCATATCAAACAAGTCTATGAAGAGGTGATTGAGATCCAAATATTCATAAGCAACTATCACATGTCCCAAGGCATATTCAGGTCCTCCTCAAAGTTACAATTGTGTCTTTTTAAATATTTTTAATCAATCATAAATCATGTATAGTTTTAATTTAATTTTTTTAGTTTGTAACTTTTAGAATTTTTATTTTTGATCATTTTATTTTTTTTATTTTATATGTTTTAATTTCATATTAGGTTGTTGGAACTCAGTGTGCCTCACACACACTCATCATGAGATGACTTTTCAAAGTGCATAAGGCATTGAAAAAAATGATTATCATAGACTTATGGGGTGTTTAGAGGAAGTCAAATACTGAGAAGGCCACAAAGGTGAAAGGGTTGATCCTTAATGATGAGTGGTGGGAATGTGTGGAGTATTTGCTTAGTTTTATCGATCTCATCTTAAATATACTAATATTTTTTTCTATGAATCATCCACATTTGAGTGAGATTTATGAAGGATTTGAATACATGATTGAGAAGATTAATTCCATCATAAAGTCAAAAGAGCAACATCCTACAGAGAGGGTCTTCAAGGAAGTGTAGTCATATCCCATTGATAGGTGGAAAATTTTGATCACCCCATTGCATCTTCTTAATTTTGCCTTGACCCCAAAATAATATAGCATGAATATATTTTATTTACCCAAGGTGGCACCAAAATATAGGTTTGTTGAGGTTAATGAGGGATATAAAGCTCCATTCTCTATACTCTTCCCCAACTAGAAGTAGAAGACATAACTTGGGCATTTCATAACCTCCAGAGGTCACTCCCTTGGCACACGTCATGACAAGTACAATAAAGGTGATCATATGTGGTAGTACCTTAATGGGGATACATCCACCCACCTCCATCTACTTTAAATATCCCTTTTTAGGTAAATTTATGTATTTTAGAATTGACTCTAATTCCCTTGTCAGAACTAGATATAATTCAAATACTAAAATAGTAAATTCAACATTTACTACTAAAACTCTGATTGAATTATTTATTTCAATCAACCGAGTACACCTATAATAATACTAAAGATAATTTCAATTGACTAATAATTACAAAAAATAAACTCTTACTTTAAAGATGAATTCCAAAAGCTGATATACAACAACAATATACCCATACAATAAATACCCATAGCCAAATATCATTACACAACATCTCAATAAGTCCCATCAATGGTTGCGATTAAGGATAATTGTCTAACTTTTTAGTACTTATGTATTTTACTTCATAGTATCCCCATTGGGAATCTTACACTAACATCAATACTCAACTATCACTAATGAACACCAAACTATCAATCTAGGCCCAAATATTATTACCAAGCAATCCATAAAGACCATGATTTGGTTGTTTTTCTATTACAAGAGTCCCAAGGTAGATACCATTGGAACTAAGGTACATCTAACCACTCAATGTCATGATCTAGAAACTATATAGTAATAAGTGAGTAAAAAGGACAAAAGGATGTTGTGGGGTGTAACACCAGCCTCTAAGACCAATTGATATTTATGATGGTATGATATCCTAGCCATAGAAAATAATAAACCCCTATAAATTCCTCTATAATTCTTCACAAATTTTTAAATTGATAATAATATATAGACATCTTGAAGCTAGTACTTAATCCTAATCTATTAGTATAATTGTAATCCTAGGATGGAATCACTATGAATAAAAAGAGGGTTTTCATCATCAAATCTTGTACACCTAGAGTGTTTTCATCCACATATGGAGAAGTTAAACCAAAGGATTAATATATGGAAAAAGCTTTTGATTTCAATAATGAATGAATAATAATAATAATAATTTCTTTTTCCCTCAGCTCCTCTATCATATTTTCCCAGATTACCCTAAGAACATTTTAAAACACTTTTAATAGAAGATTACTTTTTGGACACATGATAATAATAATAAATTGTCCATTTTCCAAGTTATGAAATAAATTAACTTGGGATGAATTAAAATATTATTATTAACTACTTCCATAATTAAAATAAATGGCCATTTTTCATGTTATGAAATAAAGTAACTTTGGATGACTTAAAATATTATTATCAATTATTTCCATAATTAAAAGTTTTAAAAGTGGGACATGACAGTTTGCCCTTCCCAAAATTGCTTGACCTCAAGCAATTAAAAACTCAACTACTTATACTCTCCCCAACTGACCATCTATGTAATACCTGGATCCCAATTCATCCTTGGTAACTTGCAAGTCCAAATGGCCCTTTCTAAGATTACACCCTCAATTCCTACATTAGGTGATTTTTGTTTCCAATTCTTGGTTACTTCAAATAATTTAAAATTATACTATAAATTAGAATTTATATGAATTCAAACCAATTTACAAATTCATGTTCTAAATTTTAGAATTCCATTTTCTTTGATAATCACATGACCTCCTTTATTTATCATGTTCCTTTGTAGTGAAAGTTCTTAATGAAGCTTCAAATTCACCTACAAATTATTTTCTACCCATACCTAATACCTGGAAAAATAATTTATTTATCCATTTAAATATAACTTCTATAATTTATCTTTCATGCATCTTGGGGTGGATAACATGTTTGGACCATAAATCTAAATTTATGAGGTGTTGGGTTCCTTCACCAAGCTATGATCTTGGGAACAAATAAATAAAGACCATACATTATTTACTCAAAAAATGGTGAATATCAAAATGTTTTTTATCCAAATTATCCTACAATGAGAAGGTATGAATGTGTGTTTAAGCCAAGCATTTGGTTTCCCCCACTACTTTTCCTTTATTAAATGAATTGTCCATCCTCTTCATTGTGAGAACTATTAGGGGACCATTTGCAATACCTTGGAGAATTACCACTTTTCCTTCTAAATTTAATTTCATCTCCATATATTAATAGCTATGTTTGAATTTCCCAATGGAATGTAACCATTGCACCCCTAATACAATATCTATTTATCCTATTCCCACATCATAGAAGTCATCATGCACCCTATGTCTACCAAGTGTAATCTCCAACTACTAAATTCTCGTAGTGCAAGGAATAGTAAAACCATCAATTAAAATAACATTGAACCCATTAAAGTCCTTTATTTTCAAACCTCTTTTAGCTACCAAACTCTCATCTATGAATTTATGGGTTTCCCCACTATCAATCTACACTATGAATTTATGACCATGTAAAACTCCATGAAATCTAAAAAGGTGATATTTGGTGCACCAAAAATTCTGACAAGGGTGCCTCCTAAAATGAGTGTGTCAAGGGTACCTCTTGAACTATCTCCTTCTTCCCTTTATTTAGGTTCTTATTCTCTTTAAATTTTCATTCAATTCCCTCTACTTTTGACTCACCATTGTATATCACCTCTATTTATTTTACATGACCTCACCCAAGACATTTGTGACTAGGATCCAATGAATCCTTGCAAGTGAAGCACAATTTATTTTTTATAAGCTCATTTATAGTCACTATATCTTTACCTAATCTCTATGTCAGCTCTTTACACTGAGAAAACTCTTATTGAATTGGTTTATTTTGCTACTCAAAAGTTGATGTCTCTTGTTTTCTAATAGTTGGTGTCATTGAAAAGAACTTATTCATGGTTGATTAAAATTCCAATTTTAAATCCCTCATAATAGATTCCTATAAAGATATAGGGTCAAAGGATTTAAACAAATCCTTTAGTGGTTCAGTAAGTCCTTATACAAATAGAATAATAAGTCTCCAATCTATCACATCAAGAACCATAAATGAAATCTCTAAAATTTTACAATATAGTTGTCCATATTTCTGTACTAGTTACACTTAACTAACTCCCTAAAGTGGATCTCAGGATATTTTCTATCAAATATCTCTATCAATCTCATGTTTAAATCTTCCAATTTGGAAATAGATCTATGCCCTTGGGTGATCATAGAATGATACCACCACTCATGTGCCACCCCTTCCAAGTGGAGGGTAACAAATTTAATTACCTTTTCTCCATACATCAAATTCAGTAAGAGATAGGTGTCCAACATTTGTAACCAAGACCTCATAGAAAATTTATTGGATACATCATAAGTAGGAATGTTAATCTTACCCAAACATTATTGGATGTCTTTCTAAGGATGAACATGTTGATTTCTCCTTCCCCTACTTGTACTATTCTTCATTCTTATATCACATAAATCTCATAAATTTAATTCTTGATGTACTGCAAGGATGATTCCTTCATATTTTGCATGAAATGCCACAAAATATTTACCTATGTGACATTGGGGCTCTACCTCTTTTAGGTGTTATTCTTGCAAAAAAATTGCTTGAAAAGTCTTGAAAGCAGTATTAATTAATTCTCATTTATTAGTTGATGAGATTCCTTCTCCTTAATTTACCTTATTTTGATAGCATTTTTTAGAGCTTGTACTAACCCTACTATGGATTCTCTCAATGTCATTTATATTGTTCTTTCCAAATCTCTCTAACATTAGCTAATGATTTCCTACAAATTACAATTTCATTTGTAGGAGGAGCTCTTTGTTCTCTGTCCCCCATGACCTTTGTTTCTTTTTCTAGTGACTGGGCCCTTATTTTTTATCTTTAATAATATTTTATTTCTCTTTGATTAGGTTACATATTTCTCTTTGATTAAGTTACATATGAAATCAAAATATTATTTTCCCTATAGTCTGGTATAATCAATGCTCCAATACCACTGAAATGTCCCTTTTTAGGTAAATGTATGGATTTTGGAATTTACTATGATTCCCTTGCCAAAACTATATATAATTCAAATATTAAAATAGCACATTCAATATTTAATACTAAAAACTCAATTGTATTATTTATTGCAATCAACTGATTACACATAATAATACTAAATACAATGTCAATTAAATAATAATTGTAAATGAAAAACTCTTACTCGAAAGATGAATTCCAAAAACTGATATATAGTAGTAATATAACCATACAATAAATACCCACAGTCAAATAGCAATACACAACGTGTCAATAAGTCCCATCAATGGTTTTGATTAAGGACAATTGTCTAACTCTATATCCCTTATGTATTTCTCTTCACATCAGCTCCAATGGGAATCTTTCTCTAACATCAATGCTCAGCTATCACCAATCAACTCCCAATAGTCAATTCAGGTCCACACTATTATTATCAAGCAGTCTATAAAGACCATGATTTGAGTGTTTGTCTATTCTATTAGCTCAAAGGTGGATAACATTGAAACCAATTTACAACTAACCCCTCAATGTCATAATATGGGAATTGTGTGGAAAAACGTGAGTGGAAAGCACAAAAGGGTGTTATGGGGTGTGATGTCAACCTCTAAGACCAATTGATATTTTTGATGATATGGTAACCCTACCGTAGAAAATAATAAACCCCTATAAATTCCTCTATAATTCTTAACAAATTTTAAAATTGATAATAATCCACATCAAATGTAAAACTAGGACTTAATCCCAATCTGTTAGCATAATTGTAATCCTTGGATGGAATCACCACAAAGGAAATGAGGGTTTTCATCTTTAGATCTTGTACACCTAGAGGGTTTTTGTCCTCATATGGATATTTTAAACCAAAATCTCAAGCTCTAGAAAATGGTTTTAATTTCAATAATGAATGAATTATAGTCCTTTCTTTTGCCCCTAGCTCCTCTTTTATAGTCTTTCTTTTTTTTCTATTTAACCCTAAAAGCATTCTAAAAAACTTATAATAAAATACTAATTTTTGACCCACATGATTATAATTATAAATAAGTGTCCCTTTTCCATGTTATGAAATAAATTAACTTAGGATGACTTAAAATATTAGAATTAATTATTTCCATAATTAAATATTTTGAAAAGGGGACATGAAAGTTTGGGCATTTCATAACCTCGACAAGACACTCCCTTGGTAAAGTTCACGAAAAGTAAAATAAATATGCTCATATGTGGCTATACCTCCATGGGTAAACATCCACACACTTGCATTAAAAAATTCTATCCTAAATAAGATTTTAATTTTTTACAACTCTCCACCTTTCTTTTTGACATTTTGTTTTAAATTTTTACTTTTATAAAATGTAATTGAATCCATGACTTTCCTCAATAGATTATGAGTTCCTCTTTAGTTCAAATGGAACTAGGTTACATGCACCTTTATCCACTCAATTAAGTGAAATAATTTGGCAGCAAAAAAGGTGAAGGATTTGCTCTATGTGCATTTCAACCTACGTTTTCTAACACATAAGCAATATGAGTCCAAATAAGAGGAAAAAAACTATTGGGATATAGACCTAGATATTACTGACTTGGATGCTTTTCTTGCCTAACTTTTATTGTTCAACATGGAGCTATCAGATTATTCATATAACCTATATAGTGGAACTAGTGGGAGTGGCACTGCTACTACTTGTGGTTTTAATGAACCACATCATGATGATCTTGATAAAGACATTGTAGACCAATAAGAATATAATGAATATGCTAATTTGTATTGATTTTTTTCTATACATTGTAACATTTGTAACATGTACTTGTTCTAAGACTAATCTATGTTTGAAAATTAAATATCATGAAATTTGGCCTTAAATTATCAATTGGTGGTTATTTGAATTATTATATTTATTATATACATATTATGTGGTTAATTTTTATTATTTGGATATATTTTTATTATTTTATAGGTACTTTTGTAAATTTGTACCTAAAATTGTATTTAATACACATAAATTTGTCAAACTAGGGTACTCAAACCCCATACTAGTACCAATATTGGCTACTTAGATTTAAACCAATTCCAAGTATTGTATGTGTATAGGCCTTTTATTCTTGTATTGATAGAAACAATAATGGAAAACCCATTGAGGTTTGAGGTGGTTAATGCAAGGAATGATTATAACCGAGTTTATATATACATAATACTAATGTATATCACAAATATACAATTTTTTATGAAATTCATCATTCATACAATTATATGCCTAAAAGTTGAGATATCATACAAACTCATACATAATACTTCAACACCATTATGATTCACAAAAATACACATACATGATACATACGACATGATTAAACATGTATCACAATGTTAACTAATAAACATAAAAGTTTCAAGTATTTAAAAATTAATATGCCAAATAATCAAATGTTAGAATACATAACTTTGAGATGATTAGATAATATTTATATGAACGAGTTAGGAATTGGTAGTTAATATTGTGCACATATCATGTAATGATGGAAATGCTACAATAATCCTATGTTTCTTCGAGTTTTTATGATGGAATAATAGGGGGATGGGTTCCCATCCACTCCTATCCCCCAATACACACATATGGGTAAGCAAACACATTAGATGGGGACTATTGACAACAATTTATAGTTGGGTAACAAGGCCCTTTATTTATTATCTATATGGGCCCAGTATAGTTATTAGCAGGGCAATGCTCGGTCACTAAAGTTAGTTGATTAGATAAATACAAAGTCATCTGATAATTAACTAATCAAGAATCTATCTAGGCACTCATATTTCCCCCCACATATGGACACACACACAAATAAAATAATAATAAAATTAATTAATTAATTAATTAATTAATTAAAAAATGAGTTTTTAAAAACAAAATCACAAAAATGAAACAACATCCAACATTCCATGCCATTATGAAGATCTTAAAATTGAAATTCAAACATTATCCATAACATCAAACATTGAAAATCAGTACTAGAGTCTCATTGACTCATATCAATATGACAATGGTAATCAAATGATAGAAAAGTAACACCCACACAAGATAAATTAGGTGCACTGTGATCAAACTAGTAAATATACCTAGGGAGAACCTGAACCTACATCTCATAATCAATTGCAGAAAAATACACATCACTAAGGACCAAACATAATTTATTTCCTTGATCAAATCAAGTATAGAAATTAAAATAAAATTTATTCCCTTAGTAGAAAACAAATTTCAACACTCAAATTCCAAATCGACAGTATGTATCCTTGTTCAATTTATAATACTAGTAAACATCATCTAATATTAAGTCAAAATAAGTTACAGTAATAAGTCAAACGTCAGCTTACCTTCTTAAAGAAATCATAATATATACTTGGATCAAAAAATAGTCAACTAGCACATTGTCTAGTCAAGAATTAAAAATTTAGGTTTTTTTTTGTTGTAAATTGTTCTTTTAATGTGTTTTCTTATTTAAGGGAATCTAAGTTGTTAGGGATGTGAAAGCTTTCCCTACACATAGGGGATATTCCTAGATGTTGTAGGGATGTTTGAGCATCCCCAAAATTAAAATTTAATATGGAAACATCCTAGGGGATGCTAGGAAAACCCAAAGACCTCATAGGTACATCATCAAAGTTGGGTGGGGGGGGGGGGGGGGGGGGGAGGGGATGGGAAGATGGGAGTGGGTCCTTTCATCCCCATTCTTGACGTGTCCTAGACATCTAGGATGACTTGTAAATGTCAAAGACCCATCCCTATTTTACACTTAAAAATATAAGACAACAAAAATTATTATCCTAATACATATCAATATGGTGATCAATCCAAAATAATCAAAATGATTGTCCAAATTAATTAGTTGTAAATCTAAAGATCCTACTTCACCTAAATAGTTCTATTATCTTGCCCTTCTCCTAATAATTATCATACACTTATACTCAAGATGGCATATGGGTCATTTTCAATAAACTCAAGTGGCAAGTCATCATTGGCCTCATCCAATAAGCCCCACAATCACACATCTTATGGAAACCTGATTGATAGTTGAATATTTTATGAGATAAAAATGTAGATATTAGAATGAACATATAAAATTGTATCTTTTTAAATTATAAATCTATTTGCTTCAATAAATGAATAAATATGAATTTACCTCAATTTCATTAATAGACAAATTAACTATCCCTATGGAGAGAAATAAATTATCAAGAACAACTCAATTAAAATTACTTAAAAGAGAATAAGAATAATAAGATTTTTGGCACATGTGTTTTCCACATTCTATAAAAAATATAATACACAAGGATGCATTTGATCATAGGCACTATCATCATGTTGAAAATGTCTTCTAAATTGTTGATGTATTTGTCACATTATACCTTGATTTGATCACAACTAACTTTCAAATGATGGCATGTATCAACAAAGGGTCCAGCCCAAAAAGATCTAAACACCCACCCATGTTTTATTGTGAATGGATTTGTAATTAAGCAAAAATGCCCAAGCATGAAGAGGTGAGTGGAGCATCTTCTACTTCACCTTGGTGATTGTCCTAGTATAATTTAGGTATCTATATGACATATAGGTGCCCATCCTCAAAATCGATCTAGCCTCTCTCATCTTATCTAGAGTCTTTGATCTAGATACTAAGAGATATGTAGGTGACAACATTACCAAATTGTTATAATCTATATGTGTTACATGTGGAAGCAATGGTTGAAAATGATTCCAAATGATACATAGGAATATAATAGAATCGAAATAGAAAACTTTATTAATCTATGTTATGTATATGGCAATCTCTTAAGAGAGAGAAGTATGGATGTATATCATTCACAAGCTACGTCTATGTTATCTTATATATTTATATAAGTAAACATAGTGTTATAAATCCACAAAGGCTAAAGAACCATTATAGAAGATGAAATGTTAATCTTCCACATGTGACTCATCAATGCCATCAAATTTAACGGTCAAATCTAGTCTGCTGGTCATGTGAGCACTTGGCAATACCATGTGTTATGAGTTCACCTTAGCAATCAGGTTTGTAGGTGTCTAAAATATTAAAAAATTAAATGATAATGATGATGTAAGATTTAGTGCACTCTTGGATGGTATCACATACAATCTATCCCAATTTCCCTGCACCATTGGAAATGTTTATAGGCTTTCTAATAAATATGGAATGGCAATCTTGGAATTATTGTAGACCTATAGAGTGTTTAGCAGTACTATAAACCATAAAACATGTGTTGGAATTATTTCAAGACATGAGAATGGGCTTGGAAGTATCACTAGATTTGTATTTGGAGAATCTACCTTGACTAACATTGTAAACATCACCCAAACATGACCTATCATTATAAATTTTTTGAAGAACCTTGAATATTGGAGTGCAATGGTTAATAAATTCTTCACTTGCTACCAAGATAGAGAAGTATCATTGCAAACAATGAGATCAACAATCTCGTATGTTATACTACTAGAGTTGGGCCATCCCTTCCATGTCTCCCAATAAATTAAAACCACCATTTCCCTAAGAGATTGTTTCACTTTCAATAATTTCTTAAGTACAATAAATGAGAATGAAAATTGTTGTTTTTCACAAAATAAGTTGAAAGGAACATATTATTTTAACTTTATTTGTACATGGAATAGGTGACAATGAATTGATAAATTTCTTTATCAATACCAATCATATTATTAATTAAATAAAGGTCACACAATTATTTCAGTGATAAGTTCATATAATAAACAACTCAAAGTGTCTAAATGATATAAGATACCACCTACAATAGCTTCAATATTGGTGATGATTTAACATTACATCTCCCTATCCAATCTACTCATTTGCCTCTTGAGAGAGTCCCATCAAGTATTTATCATATTTTACATGATTTGAAGTGTCATGTGATTCAATAAACATTTTATCCCTTGCAAAGGACATGTGAGTGTTAATGACAGATATTTTATAAATTTTAGTCTAGCTATCAAAATAATTAAAACCCTTTAATATTTCTTACATTCTCAGATATCCTTTAGTTTTGTATCAATGTGATCCCTCTCCTCACTCAAAATGATAGTATGGATTTTCAAATAACTAATGGATAGATATCCTTTAGAAATGCAAAAAGATATTAAACATTTTGCTCACCTCCATCTAATAGAGGTTCATGAAAATGTTTAAGGGCATACTGTAACCATAAATTAACATCAATTTCTACATTAAAATAATTTTTTAATCATTTCTATATTTTTTTATCATTTGTGTTATATAAGTCTCTTGAATGGAGAAGTTTTGTGTTGGAAGAGGTGGCATAATTTCAAGTAAAATTTTAGTGTCTTGCAGTTTCACCTGCTCATAGGTTTTCAAAGATTCATGTAATGTGAATTCCTTTATAAAACCTAGCTTATATCATTTCAGCATTTTGATGCAAACACTAATTTGTTCTAGTTAAATTCACATTAAAATATTTGAATAGACTCAAGTTCATGACCTATTTCCCAAACTTCCAAGTGACTCCTACATATAATGGGTAATGAACACTATGATCAATAAACTTTTCTCAAAATTTGTCTTTGTGCTTGATATTCCCTAGATCGTGAAGGTTGTGTTGATCCTTATTTTCAGATTTTTGTAACACAAGATGGTGTGTAGACTAATTTTCACCAACAAATCAACATATTTATAGTGGTGTGTTTTTTCTCTTATACACATAAGCACTCAATTATCATGATGGGTTACCCTCTAGTTATTAGAGTGATATAATATATCATTGTCTCAATTGGAGGATAAAAGTATGCCAAATATGTTTAGAGCCATTATGGATGACCCAATTCAATATTAAAATGGTCTAAATAAGTTTGTGTAAAAGTTTTCTAAATGCGTGGAATGGTTCTTAGTACTTATTTGTTGCATGTTAGTAGATTTTTTGGTTGATATGCCATGTTTTCATAGTTTTTTTCATGAAGGAGAGGAAAGAAGAGTCAATTCTTAGTAAAAATTTTAGATTAAGCATTTTATGTTCAAATAAAAGTGAAACTTGGTTAGTATATGCATTAATGGTTGAAAGAGGTTGATGATAATGCCATTCACTAATATGTTGAAATATAGCTAGAGGATAAAGGCTCTACAATAGAGATGGTGCTTCTATATTGAAAATTTTCATCATATTACATGAGGTAGAATCTACCAAGATATGACAGACTAAGAATTAATTACAATAATATATTATCATGTCAATTTTATACACTACCCATATGAGAAAATATTGGAAGGTGAAATCTCAAATGGACAACTACTATAAAAATGTCTCCTTTCTATAGACTACCTTCTCTATACCTGCATCAACACATGAAATTGAAGGTTAAGAGTTTGATACTTATAAATCACTTATGATCCTCAGGATTCCAATTTGAGGAACATTTTTTTTATCATTAAGCTGTTGGGAATGTTAATTTTTATCTTATCACACCCAACCTAGGTTGTTTGGGTATGGTGTGGGTATAGGTGCATCTTGATTATGTGGGTACACCATTTTTCAAAAACATTGATTTGGATAAGCCATGGGTACGTTTCTATATATATATTTAATATATATAAATATTGTATATTGATCATTTTTCAATAAAAAACTAGAAAATATATAGTGTTAATTCATTCAATACTTCAAAAATCTCAAATTAGGCATCACAAATACATTCAAATCTAGAATAAATTATCTAGATTCATATTATCCTCATAATCATGAATGTCAGTCCCACTAGCTCCATTTAGGCCACTCTAACCAATCCAACTAGCTCCACTCTCTAGCCCTTGTGTAGAACTCTCTTGATTGTCATCATCAAAACCAAGTAATCAAAGTTGGGAAAAAGTAGATTAGGAGGCATCCAATTTTGTATTCTTTAGAAGGATATCCCAAAGTTTGTTATGCCCTTGCATATAGTCCTCAAACTTGTGTGAAAGAGGCACAAATTAGAATGCAAAAATACCAAATACTTAGGCTTACTAGATTCCAATTTGTTTCTTTTAGAATATTAGATAAATCCATATGTACTCCAATTCTAGTTTGATTAAGAATTACTAGCAACCTATCTTAAAAAAAAGGTTGTTAGTTAGAATTTTCAAATTTGAAATTGGTAACAGTGTAAAAAAATATGTTAATAACTTAATATATTTTTTAATTTAATTAAAATTAAATACCTATGAGATAATTTTGATTGTTATAGGTCATAGGTACTTGGAATCATGTCCATGTACATATAACCACTTGATTGGAGTCAAACTATGTTTGTTAAAAAGAGTCTCACTTTCTCCCATGTTGCCTTCTGAAGCTATAAGCATACCCATTTCATTCCAGACCACACTAGCTACATATAGATCATGAAAAATCCTTCTAAATTCTTTCCTAGTTCCATTTTCAACATTTACATAATCATATGGTGGTTACCTAAAAGTTAGCCAAAGTATTTCATTTCTATAATACTTTGGATTGAGAGAATAAGCAAGGAGATGCAATAGGGTGGTCATTTTATTCTACCTCTTCATGACTAAAGAAATGATTTCATCATAAAAGGTTTATTCTGGATTGAGCTCTTTCTTTTGTATAATCTCTCTCATACTTTTAAGCATGGAATCAATCCTATCATAAACCTCTCCCATGCATGCTGTAATTGTATCTTTAAATTAGGTCATAGATATAATAGGCTTTATAAAACTGAGCACATAGTCAATCATGGTCCACTAGTTATCATCAAGGATCAATGTTGTAATCTTATTAGAAATTTTAGTACTAGTGGTGCTTACTTTCCTTCACACACTCTAAACATTGATAATCACCATACTGGTCAATGTCTCTCTTACCTTCACAAGTCATCTCAAGATGAGCATGTGAGAGGTAAATCTAGTCTTAGTAATCTACAAAAATAAAATAATAATTATAATTTTGACTGTCCAAACATTCATAAATAGTTATAATTAATTATTCTAAATTTATAACTTAAAAATTAAGACCTTTAAACATAACAATTTATTCTCTTACCTTCAACAACTTCAACCTTTATAATTTTATAGAGATGGCCTAAGACATGTGATGATTTGTGACAAATCTCTGAATCTCATTGGCCTCTACATAAACTTGCTCTATCCATTAGATTTCTCCAATATTTTTTAGCATCAAAATTAGGGAGTGGACAACACAAGGTGTCTAAAATATGTGCTCATATCTACCCTCTTCAATCAGCTTATGTTATCTACGATTCTTTGTGTTGTCTATGGTGACTTGGATAGCATGTTGGGGGCTCATTTACTCAACAACATCTATCAAAATATCTAAAATAAACTAATCATCTTTTAATATGCCCTCACAATCCACTACCTTTAGGAACATTGTCCCTTTAAGGAATACTGCATCAACATTAATTAAGGGCCTATTTAGAGCATCTTTCCATTCATATGAGATAATGGACACCCATGAATATTTAAATGGCTGAAAATAAGTTAATATGCTATGCTTCCTTAGCCAAGTGTGTGGTATGGGCCTTCTCATAATTAAGACCTTTATAACCTTGTGGAGATTCATTGACTACTTTTAGCATTTATTGTCAATAAGGTGACCTCAAAACATTAAAGGGTGGTCCACATGCATATATTCATATACCAACCAAATCACCAACATTGTCCCTCTTTTCGACGTTGAATGTTTTTTCCAATAGTCCTTTCAGTTTTTTTCATGAAGTGGTATTTGCCTCACCATCTAAGGGAATTTAAAATTACTAAGCTTGACTTTGACTTTGAATGAAAGGATGACTTGTAGATGGAGGTGTTGTGGGTGATCTTCCTAATTCATTTCTTTGGAGAGGTAGTGTTATAGATTATATTTTTGAAGTAATTATTGCATCTATTTGTTCTTACTCTTTCATGTACCCAACCATTCTTGAGTTGGGAATTTTTTCACACTTTTTGATCCCCACAAGTCCATACCTAGTCAAATGAGTTTAGACTCAAGGATAAGAGGACTTTTATGTGGCATGAAAAACATTTGATACCCATAAACAAGTGCCACCATAATTAATCTCTTGATTATTGTCACAAGTTTCCAAAGAGGAGAAGTTGGGTCATATTTCATTGGAATCAAGGCTTCATCCCAGTTTCCTTCATTGTGTCTTCTCCTTGGATTTAAATTAGATGACATATATATCCTAATATGATTTTAATCACCATGATCACCTAAATGGTGCAAGGTAGTTAAAATATTATCTCAACCCCTTGGTAGGCTTGTCCTTCTTTCTAAAGATTGAAGAATTTGCATAGTTATCTAAGATTCCTCATTGAGTGCTTAAATTATTTATTGAACATAATATGATCTATTTACCTTAAAAACATTACTTTTACTTATATCAGCCTTTACCTAATAATTATGATGTGAAGGGCATATTTTAATTATGACAAAGATTCAAGTCCTACTACCAATATATGTTTTTCATTAAGACATAATATTTGAGATTTAATTGATAGTAATGTTATTCAAGTGGATGATCATAATGGTACATTAAAAAGGTTCATTTTAGAACCAAATAAATATTTGAAATTATTTTCCAATCCTCTTCTAAATCATGATACTAAAAATTAATCTATTGTTCACATGTAGCACCTAAACAATAATAACCAATTACAAATACTCATATCTTAGATGGTGTCATATGTTTGTTCATAGATACATTCGAAGAGTATACTTATACTACATTATATTACCATTATATTATAACAATGAGTCTTTATTCATACACAACATTTATAGATTGACATTTAAAGTTAACAAAAGGAATTATGGTTGACAATGATTTCAGTTTAAAAATATGCACAATGAAATTTATTACTAGTAGAGTATAAATGTAAAATTAGTTAGAATGTACAAACATATTCTTAAATGATATGATGGTCATACTTAGACATATATAGGGGGTATCACATTACCAAATCACCTAATTTTTGAAAATTATATAATACCATTAAAAATAGGTTATAGCTAGTGAATTAGGGAGATATATCATTAAAAACGTAAAATAGTACTTTCAAATCACTCCAAATGGATAAAAATATTAAATAAGTGAATTTATAAATTTGACACAATTAATGGAAAATATGGATGAAAAATTATTTAAATAGACACACCTTGATGATTTCTATATTTTAAAGTGTGGATCGGGAATGTATAGGTCTATAACTACCCATTTGTCAAATTTGGATCCTAACTATGTAGAGATTGGATCAACACCTATGTAATTTATACCTTGGGGTGTATTTGATCACTTTCCTTGATTGAGGGTCATGTTCTACAACTTCATTCCTATCATGAACATATTTTCATATTTTGAATTCTTTTTTTACATATGTGCTACAAGATGTTGTACGTACATGTATATATATTTATCTAATTTTATAGACAAAATAGTCTAATTTTATATTTTATTAAATCATGAACTAAATATCCATAAAAAAATTAATTATATAAGTGAAGAATTACTTGGGTTGAGAAACTTGATAGGTATTACAACTATGTATCCTACATGCCAAAATCAGACCCTGCATAGTTCTTATGTAGTGTGAATGGAATATTTGAGAGAATTATCTCTATCTTCTCTTTATAATTTTTAGATTCAAATACATGTCCATTCACCTAGGTCAATTTTGATTCAGGATGAAATGCAAGTCCTTTGATCCATACTTTAGGTGGATATTACACATTGAGTTTCACCAACACATATTCTATTAACCCTTTTAATTAAACATGATTAAATTACTACCGTTTTAAGATTTTTTATTTTTAAAATATAGGTATGAAGTGTTATAATTTTAAATACACCCTACTATAATAAATGGAGAGAAACATGATATAACACAAAGCACATACAACACATTATATGGCCTATTTAAAACCCAATGTGGAAAACACTCCAATTGATGAGATAATTATACTTCCATTTTTAATATATAATTATAAACATGTATGAATTATTTCCACTTATTATTCCATCATGGAAAAGATCATTACTAAAATATCCAAATCTTGTACATAAATGCTTTCCACTCATATAATACCTCACAAAACAATCCCAACACTAGAACAACCACTCATAGCTAGGTGAATAATGAGATAACATGAAGAAAGGGACAACTTAAAATTATAACATGTGGATCCAATTACAGTAACTTTCTCTAATGGCTTTTCCTTCCACAAGGCTCTATTTATGCCCTTTTAGCTTTGAACCCAACCTGTTTACCTTAAAATAATTATCACAAGAAATTGGAAATATTTTCAACCATTCACATTCTCATGTTTTGGCCAGTACTAAAAATGCTATAATATGCAGAGTAACAATTGCAAAACTATTTGTTGGTTTTCACAATCACCAAAGTGGTTATGCATTTACCACCTATAAATATTGATGGTTATATAACCTCCACCTACACAAACTAGCGGTTCCATTATCTATGCCAAACCCCTTAGTTTCTAGAACTAAAAATTGATAATGTCATAATTCTAAATATGTTTGGATCATATTCATATTCTTTTTACCACTATAACCTATCCGAACTAATTTTTTATCATGAACTGTGTTACAATAGTATCTTACAAGCATGAACTGCAAAAATTAGGTTCCATGGAAACATTTATTAAACATATCTAGTATAGTATGATCCAAATTTGGATTGAATGCCTCCCTAATTTTAGATTTTTGATCCCAAGAATATTTAGGAACTTATAGTTTTAGGAATATCTATTTCAACTTTCTTTCCCTCTCTTGGAGGTGCTTCTACTGGATGTATTCCTTCATCTTTATGAACTTCAACTTCAACTCTTTTTTCTCCTTGCCTAGCCTATTTCTTTCCATCAATGAAGGATAAATATTGTAAGTATATATAGGATAACCTAGTATTAAATTTTTCTCTTGGTTAGTAGATATGATTTGAAATGTAAGACATCGATCTATTACCTTATCTTTCAAAAGGATAAAATACATCTTGCCATTATAATTCAAAAACTTATTACCTTGTGTTGTATTTTCCAAGGAGATATGATATTTCCTTTTATATCAATGGATAATGTATTCTACCACATCCTTGACCAATTAATACTAATTCTACCTTCTCATGAAGATTGCATCATGCACATACATGTAGGGGCTACCAAAGACTAGGCCGTAAACATCCATTGGTACTACATCCATTAGAACTTTGTCAATAAAAAACTTATTATAAACTTGACATTACATTTATTGGAAAATTTTATATATGCTCCTTATTTCACCCATTCTAGTACATAAGGATTTGGATGATTGTATACTTCCAACCCAAGTCTATCTACTAACTCTTTACTACTTATGTTTTATTGAGAGTATGAATAACTTAATCTACATCTGTCTTCTTAATCTAAACATTGATATGGAAAATTTTTTAAGGTTTACCTTTTTGTTGAGCATCATTATCCAAGCATTACTTCCTTTGAAGGGATGTAAATCACATACTCTCTTCCCCATATTTGCTTCGTCCATCCTCTTTTTTTAGAACTAATCTCATCAATTTCTTCCTCCTCTTGTTCCTAAAGGAATGTGTAATTATGGATATAACTTCCAAAAAGCCTCCTCATTATGACCATTAACATCACAATTACCATAGTGTTTAAAACATTCTTAACCAAAAATAAGAGTAACATTCAACACACCTTACTTACCATTTGAAGAGGGATACAAATCTTTGTTGTCATCCATCTCAACATAATGAGCTTGAGAACAATCCTCATCAAGATCTTTGGGATCGGAAAGAAAAAACAAATTCCTCAATTTATTCTGTAATCCCCCAACATACTTCATCAAGATGTCATAATTAAAGGTGTCTTGACACATTGGAACCACCATCTTGTGAAACATGAAGGTATAATCGTGCAAAATTTTCCCTATTTGTTAACTAAGATATTTCCCAATAATATATATTTCCTCTTCATATAAAATATGATATAAAAAATTCTTAATAAGAACTTTAAACTCATCCCACCTACTAATTGGTGATAGCTTCTTCATAACAAAAACTGTGAAAGAGAAGACAAAGACTTGGTATTATATCTCCATATTTATGAATCACTCGTAAAATTATAAAATTCATTGTAAGAAATAAGCAATAATAAATTAAGATATTGAAAATAAACCAACTAAATTAATTTATTATTAACTAACTTATAATTTACAAATATAAATGGTTTATATATAGTAAAAACAAGAGTTGTAATCCATATTTGTTTTTTACTATGGAATAGATATATTTGCAATAACGACCATATTAATAGGTATATGAGAGATAAAATAAAGGAGTATGTGCCCCAATATCATCCATGAATGTTCCAATCCATAACAAATAAGAATCTATATGACTCAACTCTATCATAATCAATATTGAATTTATTTCATAAGTTTTACCTTACTTTGCATGTGTCAACAAAAAATTAAAATGTCTTGACCTTTTCAAATGATATGCATCCACATAAAATAGTTTCATAGCTAATAAATATCATACTTACATGCGCAATTAACCAATGAGATTGTAAAGTGGGTACTAACATTGCAGACTATTGTCAAGCTATGGGTGCCACTTATCCTAATATAAGCCTAAAAGGTGTGTAAGTTAAACAAGGTCAACAAATCTAAATAAACTAAGTAAATATTAAATAAAATTTACATATATATATAAAATTTTCACTAACATGCACCCTTAAGTTATACTTATATAAGTCTAAAAAAAAAATTGAGACTTAGAATCCTCTAAAAATGATTCCTAATAACTAGGCTTGATAAGGTACCCATGTATAAAATGTTCACTCATAAGAAGATAAAATGACTAAACCCATAATAAAAAAATCCCCCTAAAATATACATGAGATAAAGTCTAAGATACCTTTATAGATGAAATAATGTCTCATATAAATAAGTTACAGAAGTAATTTCTAGAGAATAACCACAAAACTAAAGAACTAAAGAACTTCTAATGAAGTTAGGATCAAATAATCCTCCAAATATGATTAGGATAAAAGAGAGATAGGAATCCAATGAAATAATTAACAAATATCAAGACCAAGAAAGATATAAATTGGCATTAGTAAGATAAAATAACACTACTCGAACCACCAAAAGCTAGAGCATGTTGAAGATACAAATGGCACAATGCCGACATTATCGTAATCCTTGATCGATTGATGAAGGTTTATTTTTTAAATAGATGTCCCATATTTTATATAAGTAAAATTTATAAATATGAAAAAAAAAGAGTGAATCTTCCATTAAAAGGAATCCAAAGACATTCTATATGGTACTTGTTTCATCTCACCAGTATGCATGGGTAACCAGTCACTACATCTACCTAGTATTTAGGAATAAATACTATATAATAGCTCACTAAAATATGAATCTAATAAATCATTAGACATAATAAAACAACCCCTGCATTGTCTCCCCACTCAACCCAACCCCTCGTCTGCTAATTCCAATTAAAGATAAGTTATATATATATATATATATATATATATATGCAACTAGGCCTAAAAAGGAAATAGATGAAATGAAGAATAGCAACAAGGAGTATTAAATGCATAAATAATAATGCCTAATATTTCATATTTAATACTTGAAGCTAAGAAAAGAGTGTGTGAAACAAGGTGTACACGCATGAAGGTAGACAAGGCTATGGATAAAACAAAACAAATTCTCCATGGCATATTATAAAATAGTTCAATTGTAATGACAATATGAAGGCTCAAATAATAATTTTTAATATTTTATATGTACTGCCTACAACTAATAAAATGGTGTGCAAAACAAGGCACACATGCATGAAGGTAAATAAGGCTATAAAAAAACACACCAACTCCCCCATGGTATTTTATAAAACAATGTGAGTACAAAAAAAATATGTGGGCCCAAATAATAATGCCTAATATTCCATATGTAGTACCAAAAACTAAGGCAAGGGTGTGTGAAACAAGGTAGATAAACATGAAGGTAGACAAGGTTCTGAAAAAACATGACCAAACTCCCATGGCTCTTTATAAAATAGTGCAAGTACAATGAAAATATGCATTAGTAGAATCCTCATATACAAATTTAAATAATCATTTTATACATGAGTGCTTTTTACATTTTTTAATGTAGTTATAACAAAGTTTTATATATTTTTACATGTACTAAATTACAAAAACAAATACTAAAAATAAAAATAAAATCTTGATAGAAAATGAACCAATATGAAGTTGATACTACAAATCACAAGGAAAATTGTGTAATTTCAAAAACAAACAGCAAGTCAATTCGATGTATAGATTAAAATATATGGCTATTTTAAGGTTCAAAAATATAAAAAATTGGTAAATTTTATAAAATATTGTAATCTAAAAAAAATAGTGAGACACAAAAATGAGAAATAGACCCTGACATTGTGAAGATCTTGAAAAAATAATAAGACTCAAAAAAAAACACCCTTCTAAGCCTACCAAATCAAAAATATGAGCCTCCAAAGTGTGTTGCTACAAAAGAAAGTTAATTGGAGAGGAGTGAGCCTTTAGGGACTAAAAACTGAAACAAATAGTCACATGGGTACTTTAGGTTATTTTAAAATATTTTAATTAAATAATCATTTGTGGGGAATGTAACCCCCAACTTATTCATTATTGAAAGCTTTCACAAAACTTATACAACCAACATGGCACACAAACTTTCAAAAACTAAATTGACAAATAGTTAATTTAATGAAATAAAATGGTAGACTTGAGACTCATATAAGTGGCAGTGGTGTTGACAATATTGTCCATAAGCTTTGTGGTGGTATATATGGGTGGATCTCAACCAAAACAATTTAAGGATTGGAACCCCTAATAAATGAAACCCTCTAAATTGTCTTTCACCTTCAAACACTTCCCATGAGTGCCTTGATGTTCCATTTTTTTAAGACCATTAATTTTCTAAAATATCTTGAAGAGATAAATCTAGTGATGTAAACTTTGGCTTGTGTTTTCGCAAAAAAAAAATAAAAAACATCACTATCTTTTATATTTCCCCCTAATTGTCCTACAAATCAAAATTTTTAAAAAATGAAAAAAAAAATATCATAATAATAATAATAATGATAATGATAATGATAATGATAATGATGATGATGATAATAATAATAATAATAATAATAATAATAATAATAATAATAATAATAATAATAATAATAATAATAATAATAATAATAATAATAATAATAATAATAATAATAATAATAAATTGTATTTTTTTAATGATAATCATATAAAATAATTACATGCACTCAAAAAAATCTAAACATTTATAAAAATAGAAAAAACTTATAAAAATCTCTAACTTTACAGTTTTGTCATGAATCAAACAAACCCAAACAGTGATTTTGAAAACCTAAAATGTGGGTTGAACCTAGGAGAACCTTGCTCTAACACCATGAAATAAAAAACAAAATAGTTATGACTCACTCTAGAAATGTTAAATGTTATTGCAAACAATAAGCAATAATAAAACAAGATATTGTAAATAAAACAAGTAAATAAATTTATTATTGACTAATTTAAAAATTACAAATAGAAGTGGTCTATATATTAAAAGAACAAGAGTTTTAGCCCAAATTTATTTTTAATTATGTAATAGACATGTGCGTGTCAAATTCCATGTCAATAGGCACATGAAATATGAAGTGGTTAAGCTTTGAATGTCATTTACCCTAATATAAGCTTAGGAAGTGTGCATATTAGACCAAGTCAACAAAGCTAAATAAATTATGTAATATTTAAATAAAATGTGCATATGTATAAATATTTCACCAATACAAGGAACATAACTCTAAAACTAAGTTAATGTATGCTTAGATAATTTTAACCTTGTAAAGGAGATTTGTTGAGACTCATTAATTTGATGTAAACTAAAGTATACTATAAATTGAGCTAGTCAATGTTTTATCTTCTCTACATTCACCTCACCTCCATATAGTTTAATTTCAATAGTTTTTTGTATATTTCAATGGACTTGGTGCATTCTTAGTATGGATTGAAATGCTAAATTAAACCACCAAATAAACTAATGTATGACCAATATCTTATATACAACTCGACAAACCTCTTTTGAGGGGAAATCACCTGGTTTATTAACTATGATACTTTCATTGATTATCAACCCAAGGTCCTTAATCTTATTAAGATGTTAGCATTATATATGCAACATTAATTCTTTTTGAAGATTCAATAAATAATCTTACGTATAGGAAACACTCTTACGTATAAGAAACACTCTTACATAAAGTAAATTACATGAAAGTAAAATACTTGGAAATGAAATAACACTTTCTATAATTGAAATGAACACTTTTTAGAAAGGAAATGAATGTGTTTATTTTATATATTTGGAAGCTTCCTTAAGAATTAATAATATTCATATAAATATTAAAGGCTTATTGAATTAACTTAAGAACTGAGCATGCATATAGCTCAAACTTGAATTATACTTACTCACAAAAAATGAAATAAGAACCATACTAATAGTTTGTATGCAATCAAAAATGCATCAATGTTTATAAATAATTCCTAACTTAGAAAAGATAGATCATTCTTACACTTCCAGTTAGGGATACATTAGATAATCAGGAACATGACCAATATGGGGATCTACTAGACCAAATTAGGCTATCTCTTATCACAATAAACCATACTAGGGAGGGTTCCAAATCCTTAAGTCAAGCACAATCATGCAATAACTCTAACTAATCCCTATGGTTTATATTCATTAAACTAATAGCAGGTCAAATGTAATCTAGTGCTCACCAAAGCTTATGGCACAAAGTGGGGGTTAGTAAACAAATAAACATGAATAGGAGAATCTCAATTAATTAATGTATTAGTAATACCCTAATATATAAAGAACAAGAGTAATATTATTCAAAGCTAATACTTATACTACTTCTACCTACTAAAGAGATGAGCAAAGTTAGAGAATACTTACCTAAAATATGAACCTGTTGAGACTCAATCTCTCCCTTAGCTAAAGGGGCTTTGAAAGAGGTTGTTTTGGTTTTTAAGGGTCACTAAGAAATGCCAAAGCATCCAAGACTTCTCCATAAGACTAGATTCTCCAAGTAGAAACCCTAAGCGAAGACTCCTCAAGTATAATGGTGGAAGAGTAGATTATAATAAAACACAAGTGAATAATAACTCTTTTCCATTGATAAATAATGATAAAATTATCTTGTATATATAGGAAAATTTAAACCTAAGCCCTTCCAAAAAATTTGACTAACAGGGTCAACCTAGTATAGTTATGGATAAAAATTCACTAGGTCATGGGCTAGGTCAGCTAAGCCCTAACCTAGACCCTAAATGAATTTTACCCAAAATAGCATAGGGTCGACTTAGTTGACCTAGTACAATAGACTATCAAAAGGGGCTTAAGGTGAGGAAAAGAGGGATGTAAAGTGGGAAAATATTGGAGGAGTATGAAAAATAGGAGCAATAACTTAGGGAATGGTTTTCAAGAGCTGGTTGGATTGGTAATAAGTAACAATAAGGGAAAACAATATTGTGAATTGCCAATGGTCTACCCACCCCTTTTTTGGTGCACCCTTTAAGGCATGCACTTAGAGAGATTGAGTCCTGATGGGTTTCTATAAGATAAAAAACATCAGTATTTGATAAAATTTAAAAATATTATGTGTATACATATACCCCACTCGAAGCTCATCATGTGTCACTAAAGGTGAAATAGAGGATGGTGCTTCAAAAAAGAATATAGTAACACACAATTTTGAGGCTAAAAATAAGTTGTGGTATTTTAAATAAAAAATAACTAAAATTAAATGACTAAAAGTGACCTAACTAAAAAATCAATGTATGCATACCTTGACATACCTTTATCATTGGATGGTTTTCTGATATGTTTGTAGTTTTGATTATGGAGGATGCAGAGACTGCTTTTGACAAACCCAAGAATACAAAACTAAAGATAAAAAATAAATAAATGCAGGAAATCCAAGATAAATAGTGCTATGTAGATGGGATGTACTTAGACATTTAGTAAGTTGGGGTGACAAATGTTATGTTAGACCAAATGACCAAGTCAAAACTTAGAGTAAATCAGGTAACTAAAAAACCAAGGCTAATAAAGATCAAAAAACTCAAACAAATAATCCTTGAGTAAGAAAGGCAAACTCACCAATTCAAACCAACAATATATATAAAAAAGGATGGTAATCAAACATCAATGTGAATGTAGTAATAATCCTTACTTAAACAAAGATGGACAAGAAAAAAATGGTAAAACAACATTGATGAGTGAGAAGTAACAATCCTTACTCAATCATCAATAGAAAAAGATGCATAAAAGGGAAAACAACATTAGTGAGTGAGAAGTAATAATCCAACCTCACTCAACAATGGAAAAAGTACATAAAATTAGAAATGAACTCAGGTATCCATAAAAATGGTGGTATAACAATGATAAATGGTAAAAATAAACCACATCAAGACATATCTATAAATGTAGAGCCATGGTGTAAATAAATTAATCCATAATTATTCAAACATATTATTTTTTTCAAAAGATAGAAAAACTGAAACAAGGTAGTGCTAGCATGTTTTTAAGATATGAAGAAGAAATAAGTAGAGAAGAAGGGAAAACATATTTGAAATCACACATGCCTATCAAGGGGAAAATGAAATGGGTGGAGGGTATAATGAAAGAAAAACCAAGGTAGAGGAACTCTTTATGAAAGTCAAGACCCTAAAATTAGGTTTTTCAAAACAAGAGGACTATCAACCTTAAAGAATCTGAAGAACTTCTCTTAGACACACAATTTTTAGGTTAATAAATGAAGTTTATATATCATCCCATGAAGGTTATATGCATAAAATTAAAATGGACCTACTTTCCCACAATGTGTTCTCTATTCCTTAGGACCCCTTACAAAGTCATTGGTATACTATGAAGATTGGGTACTTACATGAGAAAGTAACTATCACCATAGAGTTTGTTGAATTATCTTATTCTAGTCTATTGCCGTACTACACCCTAATGGACCTTGACTCTATGTAAGGTCAACTATGGAGTTTGAGTTTTGATTAGAGATAGGAGATGTGCTTGTAATAACATATTTTGATATGATATTGACTTTTAATATTTGTATATTGCCTTTTGTATACCGTTGCCTTTTATTTCAAATGAATTAGCTTTTAACTTTCTTGATGGTTGTTTCTATTCTTCCTCCATATGAATTTGGAAAACCAAACATGGGTATTAAATATAACTTTCATTTAAATATTTGAGACTTGGTTTCTAATAAAGATAACTTTAGAGAGCATGGTGTCTAAGAGTCTCATAAATATAGGTAAAATAAAAGTGATATCTTGAATTTAACCTTGTTTTATCTAATGTGGATTGAAATGAAAAGAAATCAAGAGGAATGAAACATGAAATAATTTATGTCATATTGTAAAAAATGTGACAGAAGGGTGAAAAATGTATACAATGATATAAAATTGTGATTTCTTATCATAAGAATGAGTGAAATGAAAGAAAACATGCTAACATAGTTTGTTGTGCAAATTCCATCTATCAAAAGAAATAAAATCTAAAGCTAAGAACAATGATAAAAAACACATTCTAGAAAAGGAAATGACAAGATGGTAATTTTATGAGGAATTCTAGTACCTATCCATGGTCTTACACTGCAAATCATAAAAGGGGAACCCATGAAGGTATCAAAAATCATGGAAAAATAAATAGGATATGGGAAAATATGGTATTTTTGAGGAAGGCCAGGTCCTATCCATGGTCTTACATTTAAACTCACAAAATAGAAACCCAAGGGGTGTTAAAAAGTGTGTAAAAAAGATTATGAAATTAAGGAAGACTATAGTACAACATGAGGAAGTCTACGTCTTATCCATGATTTTACAATGCAACTCATGAGGAAAAGGGGAAACTAGAAGACCAAAAAGGAATTACTAAGGTTTGTAACACACACACACACACACACACACACACACACACACACACACACACACAGAGAGAGAGAGAGAGAGAGAGAGAGAGAGAGAGAGAGAGAGAGAGAGAGAGAGAGAGAGAGAGAGAGAGAGAGAGAGAGAGAGAGAGAGAGAGAGAGAACTACTGCATAGGGTGACCCATGTAAGTATCCTACAAAAGTGTTAGATAGATAGCATATAGAAATCATGAAAATAAGGGAAGAAATAGGAAAAATACTTCTTGAGGAATTGTACATTGATGGGATATTTTAAAACATGGCCTTCATTGGTTTGAAGGTGATAGGTACTTGGACCAAGATTATCTTTGACTAAATAGGGACCCCACTATTTTTGGGCATATTTAGTAAGATTGAAGAGATGGGTGTTGTGATTTTTGGATTTAGCAATGAGGTCATCCACATAGGTTTCAAAAATTTTATGGATAATATCATGGAATATATGAGTCATTTCTCATTGATAAGTGGATCCAACATTTTTGAGGATGAAGGGAATTTTAACATAGTAATAGGTGCCGAATTCTGTGTTGAAAGTTATCTTATGTTGGTAACCTGAGAAGCTGTCCATAAAATATAACATGTCATAACCAATTTTGGAATCAACAATGGCATCTATCGAAGGTAAAGGGAAGTTATCTTTTGGACAAGCAAGATTAAGATTTCAAAAATCAATACAAATGCAAATGACCATAGTAACATTTTTTTGAATGGGAACTATGTTAAAAACTCATTCATAATAGTCCACTGGTTTGATAAATTTAGCATTGAGTAACTTGATGATTTCTTTGTGACACAAGGTGAAAACCTTGAGTGGAAATTTCTTTTGTTTTTTATGCACAAGCTTAGCATGAAGATAACTAATGATGTTATGCACCATAATGTTAGGGCTAATACTAAGCATGTCCCCAGAGGACCAAGTGAATATATCATGATATTTATCAAAAAATAAGCTAAAGTTATCATATTTGGTAGGTGAGAATTCATGAGAAATTCCAATTGGTTGATGACATGGTGGACTATCATATTCAATGTGAGTAGTTTCATTGATAAACATAGCATTGCCATCTTGGAAATGGTATGGTCATTAGGTAAAGAAGAAATTGGATTAACTTTAGGATCAATGCTAGCAACAAATTTTTTGAAACAAGGGGCTTTGGTTTTGAAATTCCCAAGTTTATGATGTTTCCAAGGAAGTTAAGGTTCTCGATCATGAAGTATTTCTAGAATAGCTTCATCACTAGGCAAGGTGGGAAGAGGACTATAATACTTAACATCTACTTTGAGATCTAGAATTTTATTACCATGGTTATCATACTCATAATGTATCTATTGGACATCGATAGCCTTGGCATCAAATGTAATCTCAGGAGTAAGAGAAGTAGATGGATTGGAAGGGATTAGTGTGTTGTTGGTTTTTGTGATGGGTGAAGGATTGGATGTAAAGATGGGATCAATAGGTGATAGAGAGAATGCAATAATTTTCATAGGTTTAGAAGGTATCATTTATTCTACCACCCAAGGAATATCAAGAAGTAGAGAATCGATAAGGGGCACATGAACCTTAAGATCTAATTTATAGTCCATAGAAATGGTATGAACATCTCGGTTAAAAGCATGAATTTGTGCTAAGGTTTTTTTATGATGTTGTACATCCAAATCACAGGATTAAGCTTAGGTCATTATGTAATTATCATCATATATTGGAGAAATTTTACATGTTTGAGATTCAGGGGAGTTTTAGAAGGTGAAATCACAATATTATTGAATGTACGTGGCAACATGTGATGAGTGTCATTTAACTCCTCATTTAATCAATATTCATTTAATGTCTTATCAACCAAAGTTGGTGTCCAAAGCTGTCTCTAGTAAAGTATAGGATGGTAGATCTAGAAGGCTACTTATGGGGGTGTTTGATTGTCCTAGTCTAACTTTGACTAAAGAAAGAAATATGTCCTAAACTATGTGATTCATTCTTTTGCTAAAAAGAATTAAATCAAATCAATCCACTCTTTTGATTGAAATTAAAAATCACACTCCTATTTATGCTTTCATGGAAAGTAAATTCACACTCTTATTTAACAAAAGTAAATTTGCTTCACATGTCTGTTGTAAAATAAAACATACTTTTGCTTAGAAAGGAAATGATTTTGGAATAAGAAAATGCCTTTAAAATTGTGAATTTATTTTGATGTTTTTATGAATAAATATAAACATTAACAAGATTCTAATTAGTTATAACAGTGAATTAATAAAACATAACATAAAAACCATACACAATTCCTAGTTCCAAGGAGAGTGGGCCCTTGCTCCTCTTAGACTCAGAAACAAAGATTAATCAATACTACAAACTGAAGTGATAATTTATAAAACTAAAATGATTACAATCTAGCTAAAATATGTAATATGCTTGTACAACTCTTTTCCTTGTGTATATACTCTCTATCATCTGATATCTAATATATATTATATATGAAAATATTACATTTTAAACTAATATAATCAACTCAAAATAGGATGTAAAGAACTAGAATTCCTTGGTCGATCCAATCATCCAAAGATAGGAGATTGGATTTCCAAGAGATCCAATTATTTTGATAAAATAGATATCCTTTACTATAATAGTCCTAAGATCCAAATATATATACAACTTTATTGAAAGTAAATCATACAAAATAACAGGTGGTTATTTCCTTATTTAATTCCAGCTGAAATGATTCTCTCTTATCCTATCAGGTCACCATATTCCCCATTTTTAGCTTCATCCTTAAAAAATCCACAAAATTGACCCTACAGAGTCAGGAGCAATGAGCCTACAGAGTCCATATAAACAAGCCTATGGATTCCATAGAAACAAGCATGTGGACTCCGTAGAAACAAGCTTGTATAGTCCATAGAAACAAGCCTACAGAGTCCATAGTTCTGTTGAATAGAGATTAAAATTGAACATTCACTATACATCACATGTGTCTTCTTTCTGAACATTCTTTACAATAAAAATCACTACAACATGCCATGTATTATACATTAATGACAAAGTAAAGGTTTAATCTTTGGTTCAATATAAATAAGACAAATATCTATTTTCCATGTAATATCTATCTAAAAATCTAATATTTGTATAAGATAATAACCTTCGAGAGATGAATTGAAGGAAATAACATGTCAATAATGAGCCATATTCTGAGCTCATCATCTCCCCCAAACTTTACCTTTTGCAAGTCCCATTGCAAATATTTATTGGCATTCATAGTTTTGACATCTTCTTTCGACACTCTGTCTCAAATCATTTTCATCAAATTCATCTGTTATATGCTTGTCTGAATTGTTTGTAAATCCTTGATGTGCTTGAATCATTTATTTCCATATATTGAATTGCTACTCTGATTATGGAGCCTAACTCTGCCATCCTGGAATAGGTATGATCAGCAAAGGGGGTCTATATCTCATGCCAATCCATTTTTTCTCTCCCTTGGAGTTTATTACCTCTATTAAAATTTCTAAAATTAAGGATGCTCTCCTCATACTCCATCTTAAGTTATTTGGGGATATAACCTCTCATCTTTTAAGAGGCACTGAAAGTTGGCCCCATCTATTTACACTTGCAGTCACCACTAAATCAAAACTTTGTCTTGAAAATAAGTTAAAAGAAATAGCACAATCATATAAAGCCTATAAATAATGCATTTCAACCTCATCACTTAACAAATCATATTTAAAATTTTGTTTGATCAATCTGGGAATAAGAAACGCTGGTCTGACACATAATCCTATAGTCTTAGCATGATTTGTATAGTCCTCAAATATGCTTTTCCATGGTATTTGATTTTTTAATGTAGAATGTAATGCTCTCAATTAAACATATCTTACATGAAGGTTTATCAAAATATTATTGTTCTCATGGTCTCCTAGAATCAAATCATGCAAATAAAACTCACAAAGCAAATCCTGTTGATCAGGTTCAACACTATAGAAAATTTTCAAAAATGTTGTTGGCTATAAAATTTTATAAGGAAGATGACAAGATATCCTCAGAGGCTGCCATCTATACAATTATTCAAATAAAAACAAACTATATGTAGGAGAAAGATTCCTACATGCCAAAAGAGATTCACCTAATTTGCATGCATCCTGCAAATTTTCTTCTAAATCTTGGACTTTAGCTTCTAATTATTTCTTTTCATTTTCCAAGAGTTTGTTTGAAGAAGTTGCATCTTTATTTTTATATTTAAGTATGGAATATTCTTCTTCAATTTGATGTAGTATTTTCAAGCGAGGAATACCTGGATCACTTATTTGACCATTGTGGTCAACAAATACCTTAGAAGGAGAATGTAAAATATCAGATGCTTTGGAAGAGTTTACAAAACTCTACAATCTCCTATTTTCCTTCTTCAAATTTTCTACATATATACAAAGATCTATTTGTTCACTTTCATGTTCCTTTATTGTTTCCTCTAATCTATGTACTTTTTATGCATGATCAGCATATGTTATGTCTAATTTCTATACCAATAATGAGTTGAGATGATCCTTATTCTACAATTGACTGATCAAGTCAGTGATGTCAGTTATTTGTTATTATTCAAGAGCTTAAGCTTGAGAAAGCTATAAATTTAATTGCATAATAGGATCATATAGATTAGATGATTCACCTTTCTCATTGGTACATATAGTTTTCCCTTTATCCATTGCAGTTTCAACTGGAATAGGTGGTTGTTCCACCATACTTGATTTTTCTACCATGTGTGGATCTTCCTCTGAAATTGGTTCCTCCATTATGATTGGTTAGTTCCTTTTGAAAGGAATTTTTTCAACATCTACAGGTGTAGGGATATTTTGATGTATGGGGGAATGAGATACTATTTTAATACTATCTAAAATATCTACATCTTTTTGCTCATCTTCATCTGTTAAAATGAGCCTTCTCCTTATTTTAGTCATTCTTTGAGCTACACTTGGTTGGATTTCCTTCACAACTATCAAACCCTCAGTCTTCTCAAGTTCTGTAGCAACCTTTCATCTCAATTTTATTCTTCCTGACAAAGGAATTGGTTGCACTATAGATTCATGAGGTTCTTGTGGGGACCTTGAAACTTCACAGTTTTGAGACCTTGTGATTCTTCTTGAAGAATAAAAAGGGATTTTTGTTGGGACTACGGTCTATGATTTCTTCCTTGGCATTATTTTATCAGTTGATATAGCAGATGGAAATGAATGTTCTTGTGGTGAATTTGAGGTTTCTTGTGTAGGTAGATTTAGAATTTGTTGTGCTATACTGATCTAAATTTCCTTCCAGACCTCTTGTTCTTGCTGAAGGAAGTGATGTTGGAAAATGAGATAAATAAGGCCATGATGCCTAAGAGCAGCATTAGGGGTTGTAGACATAATTTGTATATCACCATATAATAAGGATGGGAGGTTAATTTTGTACTAAGGGTTTTGTATTTTATGTTTAAGGTGTATTAACTTTTTCATGGCATCTCCCCCTAAAAGATTGTGTTTCCCCTCACAAATGATATATTTGAGTACCCACTTGGCTAAAAATTTCTAGGGTTCATGAAGTGAATTTATACTAATCCCTTTTGATTTTCTCTTAGAATCTACTAAACATGAAGTCCTATTCTACTCATTACCATTAAATTGACTAATTAAATCACTAAATGAAATTCTACCTATAGCTCTCATTTCCTCTTATAGAACTTATATAATGTAGCTTATAATTTGAGTTGTAATAGGAATAATAATGCCTTTCACAATTGAAAATTCAAGGGTGATATTAGTGATGAATTCACTTACCATTGTTTCATAGAAACCCTAGAACTTTTCAATGAAAGGTAGCCAACCATTGGCTCTAAACACTGCCACAGAAGATTTGTATTTATGAAACTTTAATACATTCTTTAGCTTTGATCTCATCTTCTGTCCCATTTTTATGTGGATTTATAGTCAACTCTATTCCTTTAACTCTGATTGGGGTTTATACCAATCTTTTGTTGAAATCGGTAGGCAAAAGTCACTGAGGATTTATAGACTAGCTTTTGTTGAAGTCTATATAAATAAAATGGTTCATATGAAATGATATAGTTGTATGAGTCTGTAGTTTTACATGATGACTTGATACAGTTAAGTGCCACACATTTTTATGGAGTGTACCAGCCATTTTGTCTATTATTAAAAATTGGTGAAATGATGACATGTCACTTTAACAGTGACAATGATTCATTAATTCATATAAAATCTCTTTTATGACATCTCATGATTATTATGATTGATGACTCAGTTGATTGTATCAAAGCTACACTCTTATCCATACACCTTTGGCAGCTTAATTGCATGTTTTTTCATTATGGCATGTGTCATGTCATTCCATTTCAAAAGATTCAAATTTGGGTCATCTCTGTAGAATAAGTCTTAATTAAATTGAAGATAATTACTTAACTAAACATAGATAAATAAAAATATGTCTTACTTACTTTGGCCTTAGATTTATCCTTTGATCACCATTTATCTAGTACAAATAATTTTTCATGGATTAGTCAACATGACCAATCATAGTGACATGATGAGATTCTCTATTTTTATTATAATTTTTTTTCCTTTTTTTTCCCTTTGACTAGCCATTGTTGGTTTTCTATCCAAAGCCCTTATTGCAATGCATAGCTAGCCAACAAGCTAGTTTTCTAGGCATGCATTGTCAATAGTGTCCCTGGAAGAATTTTCACTATTGATATTTATTTATTTATTTTATTTTATTTTAAATTTAAATAAGATATTATCAAGGAGCATGTTCTTTGAAAGAAGCAGAGCTCTCCAGAACAGCTACTTGATATTTTACATTTTAAAAAAAAATTTCTTTATCGAGAGGTTTCTAATAAAGCTTCAATCTATGTCCATTGACTAACAGAGCTTTTCTAATATCATCAATAGGTATTAGCTTAATATAACTATTTTAATAGACATCCTCAATCTTATAAGGTCCCAACCACCTCATTTGTAGTTTTCCTTTAAACTATTGAAATTTGAAATAAAAAAATAGTGCCCAATCTCCTTTTTAAAACTTTCATTCCCTGATTTGTGAATCATGCACAAATATTCTTTGATGTTGTACCAATTCAATTATTTTTAGTGATTTCATCTTCATTTCATCAATTTGATCAAGCTATAAGAGTCTTTCTTTCTATATTTATTCTAATTCAATTCCTACTTCTACAGGTGTTTTCAAAGTTTGTAATTCAAATTCAATAGAGAGTAAAGGCTTCTTACCATAAACCAATTTATAAGGTAAAAATCTAGTTGTTTTCCAAGTAGCATTATAGGCCCAAACAACTTCTGGTACCTTATCTACCCAATCTTTTCTGTCAGAATTAACAACCTTTGTTAAAATGGTTTTTAGTTCTTTGTTGGTGACTTCAACTTGCCCATTGGCATGTGGGTGGTATGGAGATATTTTTCTATGTTGAGTTTGATATACTTGCATGAAGTGATTTATCATGTTTGACATGAACTTTGGTCCTTGATCTAAGACTATCTCTCTTAGATTACCAAATCTTTACATGATTTTGAAATATAAGAAATCAGCTACCATCTCTTCTCTTACATGAGTTAATACTTCCACTTCTGTGCACTTGGTCACATATTCTATACATACTAGGAGATATTCGTTTCCTCTGGAAGGAGGATCTACAGGACCTATAAAATCAATTCCCCATTTATCAAATAGTTCTAAAACCAATTGAGGATGAGGGTGCAGAGGCATATCTATTGAAAGAGTAGGCTGTCCAATTCTCTAACAAGCATCACAGTGTCTGACATATCTCTTTACTTGCTGGTGAAGGTGAGGCCAATAGTATCCCACTCCTAGGATTTTAAGTATGGTTTTTTGAGCTGAGTAATGACCTCCTCTTGGTTCATCATGACAAGCTTTGATGATATCATAAGCTTCACCATTTTTCATACACTTGTGAAACACATGGTCAGGTTCATGTTTAAATAACATTCCATTAATCCATTTAAAATAAAAACTTTCTTTGATTAAATGTTTCTTTTTTTTGAAAATTATAGATAAAACTTCCTTGTGGTGAGGTAATTAGCTATATCAGTAAACCATGGATAGTTTGATGAAATAGCAAATAATTGTTCATCTGAAAAGTCATATTTCACTGGTTCTTCTTCACCTGTAGTATTTATTCTTGATAATAAATTAGCAACTACATTAGACTTCCCTAGTTTATCTAAAATAATAACATCAAATTCTTGTAAGAACAACCATCTAATAATCCTACCTCCTACAATTGGTTTGTTGGTAAGATATCTAACAGCTAAATGGTCTATATAGACAAATACCTTGTAGCCTATTATGTAGTGTCTAAATTTGTTAATTACATAGACTATAGCAAGGAATTCTCTCTCAGTTTTGGTGTAATTTCTTTTAGCGGGTGTCATGTTTTTTCTAATATAATATATATCATACATGTTACCCTCTTCATCCATTTGTCCAAAGACTGCTCCTAGTGTTGTATTAAAGCATTTATGTATATATGGAATGGCTTAGTCTAATCTGGTCCTCTCAATATTGGAATAGTAACAAATTTAGCTTTGATGGTCTCAAAGGCCTACTGACAACTATCACTCCATTCGAATGTACTATTTTTTGTAACTAGAGAAAACATAGGGCAAGCTATTTGGATAAAATTATCTAAGAAGCATCTATATTAACCAACATGTCCCAAAAAAATCTTAAATTCATTTTGTGTTTGTGAAATGGGTAAGTTGGAGATTATTTCTAATTTCTTTGGATCTACTTGAATGCCTTTTTTAGAAATATGGTGTCCCAACATTATTCCTTCATCCATCATCAACAAAAATTTGTCATGTCTCAAAGATAATTGATGTTCCTTGCATCTGATCAATACTCTCTCCAAGTTGGTAAGATCCTCTTCATAAGTTCCACCATAAACGGTGAAATCATCCATACATACTTCAACACAATCATTTATAAGGTCAAAAAATATTTCCAGAATTGCTCTTTGGAAGGTTGTTGTAGCATTACAAAGTCCAAATAGACGTACTTGATAAGCAAAAGTTTTCCAAATGTAGGTAAATGTGGTTTTATCTTGATCCTTAGTTGCTACCATTATCTGGTTATACCCACTAAACCCATCTAGGAAAGAAAAATATATTTTTCCTACCAAGTTGTCAAGAACTTGATCAATGAAAGGTAAAAGAAAGTAATATCTTAGTGTTGCTTTCTTTAGTTCTCCATAATCTACACATACCCTTAATTTTCCATTTTTTTTGGGCACAATTACCAGAGATGAAACTCACTGGCTGTCTGAGATGGGGTAAATAAACACAACTTCTAGAAACTTTTGGATCTCTATTTTGACTATCTCCTTTAATGTTAGGTTTATTCTTCTTTGTGGTTGTCTGATCAGTTTGATAGATTCTATATAAATGTGATGAGTGCATATTTTGGGGTGAATTCCATTCATGTTGGTATAATCCCAATCAAAAGCCTTGGTATGTCTTTCCAGTACTTCAAAGAGTTGATCTTCCTCTTCATTTGTTAACTAACTATTGATATTTAAAATATTTTTAGGTAATACCATGATTGGTTTTATACCTAAGGTAGTTGGATTCTATTTTATTGAATTCAATAATCAATGATTTTAAAGGACATGGATGAGGAAGTAGCTTATGAAACATGGTTACATTATCAACAAACTCTTTTCCATGAGGAATCAGTCTTACTAAAGAATAATGGAATGCATCTAAGAAATGAGTTTGTTGTTGTTTTGCCATTTTCTACACAATTTCATAAATCAATCCATGATCATATGATGAATAAACAATAGAAGAAGTAGAAGTGGAGGTTTCATAATATTCTATCTGACCCAAGAATCCTAAACTAAGGCAGTCCATAGTTTTTGGATTGGCCAAGCTCGTAGCTTTTGAACTAGCAGATTTCATAGCTTTTGGACTAGTAAAATATGTAGATTTTAGACTGGTAGAGTCTATAGATTCTGGGTATATGTCTCCATTCAATTCTTCCAAGTGTTTATTAACTGTGACGATAGCTAATGAGGAAATGTTTTTCAATGTGTTGTTTGATTCATCCACCCAAAGTTCTTGTATGTGATTTGTTGATCATTTTACAAGAGGATACAAAGAGATGCATTTGAATTTTAACCCATTAGAAATGGTCATGTCTCCTAACCTGCAATCAATTAATGCTACTATAGTAGCCAACCATGGTCTACCTAGAATTATGGGATATCCTAGATTCTTTGTTTTGGGTTGCAAGACCATGAAATCTACTAGATACTCCCAAGAATCTATTAGTAATTCAACATTTTTTATAATCCCTTTTGGTTTAGTTATAGATTGGTCCACCATTTGAAGAATGGTAGTTGTGGGTTAAAAGCTCATAAGAGACAATGTATGGAGAGGATCAGTTTTCATAACATTAATTTCTGCTCTCAAATCTATCAAGACATTAGGAATTTCTTTTCCTCCGATTGTGACTGTGATTGCTGGGCTTCTTGGATCTGCATATTTTGGAACTAATAGTTTTCCTGCTAATAAATCAAAAACTTTTCTATCAACATGAATGGTTCTTGGATATTTTTCTTTCCTCCCATGTGTCCTGATACAAAGGTTTTTGATGATCTTATTTAATTTAGGTATATCCCTAACAACATGTAGAAGGGGTACCTCAATATTGATCTTTTACAACTCATGGACCAAGTTTAGTTCTTGTTTAATACCATTTTCTTTTAATCTTTCAAGAAAAGGAACTACTAGGGTAGTAGTTTTTTATTTGTTTGCTGCAGGGCTTATTTTGATTTTGGCCTCTCTAATGTTTAATTGAGATGAGTCTATTTTTTTTTATCATCAGGGATCTTAGAAATGAGAACCGGATGTTTTTGTATGGTTTTTCCTAATCTTAAGTGTATGTTGAACACTCAATAACTCCAACATTGATTGTCTCTTCTTGTTTACTAACATAAACTGGGGTTGGTTGTTTATTTTTTAGATTTGATATTGGTTGTGCAGGCATTTGGGGTTGATTGATTTGTGCTTATGGTTTAATAATTGGGGGTGGCATAATAGTTTGTTATTGAAGTGGTCTTCTTGATTGAGTTAATTGTGGTTGTGGGTTCCATGGCTAATTCCATTGTTGATATGGCTGTGGTATCCATTTCTATTGTGGTACCTATTATTGCTATGGTTGTGGAATCATCCATGGGGGTTTTGGCATCTAATCTTGTCCTACCCATGGATTTTAGATTGATGGAATTTGGGGTTGATTCCAGAAAGGTGAAGAAACTAAAACATTCCATGGTGCCATCGATGGGTTAATTGGGTTTCTTGCATTGAATTGTCCTTGCACCTGGTTTTATGAGGCAAAATTTTGTCTCTGAATATAATTTACTTCTTCAGTGGATTGGACTTGTGTTTTTATTTGATTATTTAAAATAGGTAGAAGGGTGTAAGTTTGGTATCATGATCTGTTGCATCACAAATCCCACATGATGAAACATTGGTTATATCTAGGGGGTAGTCTCTAGTGGTGTGTTTCTATCTACACTTAGGAAAGTAGATTGCTAAGGGTTCTATTGCATTTGCCTTAGCTTGAAGGCCATCTAAAGTAATGTTTAGTGTAACCAGGATATATGTCTTTAGATTAGCAAATTATTCCATTAGCTTATCCACTTCATTAGATTTCCCAAACATTCCTTTCCTAATTTTAGGGTTCATTTGAGAGTAGTTGGTACAAAGCTCAGAAATCTGATCAAAAGCAAACTTATTTATATCTCCACCTTCCATCATATTTAAGCATCTCTAGTATCTTCATCCAACCCTTTCAAGAAAACCAATTTCTGAACGTCTTCAGTGAGTGGATAATTGCTTCTTTTATGACTGAACATGAATATATCTAAATAATCCTCTAAAAATTCATCCCCATTCTATTTGATTTTGAATAAATCCTCTTTTCTTTCTCACACTAGACAACAATCTTGGTATTTGTTCAAGAATCCTATTTCCATGTCATCCCATGTTCTAATCAAATCGCTAGGTAAACCCATGAACCATCTCATAGCTGCATCTTTAAGTGTAAATGGAAATAGTTTTAACTTCTAGCTATTTGTTGTGTAATCATAGGTTTGACATAGCACCTTAAACTCAAATATGAATTGATCAAGATCTTTTGTAGATCTTCCACAAAAAATTGGTACATTAGCTGGTGAAATATTTTTCATGGGGGTTTGATCATTAGGATCTGCAACAATAGGAAAGGAAAAAGTCCTTCTTGGTTGTGCAAGTTGTTGATTTTTTTAGAGAGCCTTTTCTTCTTCTGATGATTTTTCAATGATAGGATGATCTTCCCACTAAATATTTTTGGTATTAGTTATGGGTTGTTCAAAATTCTCAAAATTTTCCTCATTCATGGATTTTTGAAATGATTCTTCTAAATCCTTGGTAATTGGGGATACATTAGATAATCATGAACATGATCAAAATGGGGACCTATTAGATCTAATTAATGGATCTTTTATCATAATAAACCATACTAGGTAGGGTTCTAAATCCTTCAGTCAAACACAATCATACAATAACCCTAAGTAAGCTCTATGTTTTATATTCACTAAACAAATAACAAGTAAAGTCTAATCTAGTGATCACCAAATATTGTGGCACAAAGTGTGGGTTAGTAAATAAACAAACATGAATAGGAGAATCTCAATTAAGCTATGTATGAGTAAAACTTGAATACATGGATAAGAAAAAGAATATTATTTGAAGCCAATACTTATGCTACTTCTATCTACTAGAGAGAGGAGAAAAGTTAGAGAATAATTACCTAAAAGATGAACCCATCAAGACTCAATCTTTCCCTTGGCCAAAGGGAATTTGTAAGAGGTTGTTGGGGTTTGTAAGGATCACTAAAAAAGGCCAAAGCATCCAAGTCTTCTCCATGAGACTATATTATCCAAGTAAAAACCCTAATCTAAGACTCCTCAAGTAGAATGGTGAAAGAGTAGATTATAAAAAAGGGCAAGAAAATAATAAATCTTGTTCATTGGTAAATAATGATGAAATGATATTGCATATATAGGAAAATTTAACCTAAATCCTTTTAGAAAGTTTCAACTGATAGGGTCAACCTAGTCGACCTAGTACAATTATGGACAAAAAATTCACTAAGTCACGGGCTAGGTCAGCCAAGATCTAACCTAGACCCTAAATGAATTTTACCCAAAATAATACAAGGTCAACCTAGTCAACATAGTAGAACAGACTATTGAAAGGGGCTTAAGGTGAGGAAAGATAGATGTAAAGTGGGAAAAGACTGGAGGAGTATGTAAAATAGAAGTAATAGCTTAGGGAATGGTTTTCAAGAGTTTTTTGGATTGATATTAAGTAAAAATAAAGGACAATAATTCTATGAAGCACCAATGGTCTTCCCACCCCTTTCCTAGTGCACCGTTTAAGGTGTGCACTTAGAGAGATTGCATCTTAATGGGTTCCTACAAGATAGAAAGCATCAATATTTGATAAAATTTAAAAATATTGTGTGTATCTATAATTCACAATCTTTACCAAAAATAAGGACTCTCCTTGATCATAGGTGAGTTTCAACTATTCCATTTAATATAATTGTTCTTTAAATTGAACCAAGTCTTCTTTCATTAAAGATCATGTTTCAATCTGGGTATTGCTATAGAAAATACTTTATAAAAAATTATATTGTGCATCAAGAATAACAATGATTCTTTATTTATTCCAAATCTCTTCTAAGTTATACCAACTTATCTTAAATATAGGAGGATGATTTATTTGCCAAAATAGAATCTAAGAAGATAGATTATTCAAGCTACATGATAAACTAGATGGATTTATAGAGAATAAAAAAATTTAGCTACATGGTTGTAATAATATATAAATATGGTGCATAGGGAAGGATGTAATGGTGGCATATTTAGTTTTTATCATACTCCTTTATAGGTCATGGAATTTCTATCCATACTTGAATAACTATCACTTGTGATTAGGTGTAACTACTTAGTTTCATGGTTGAACCATTTTGGTTAGGCTACAGTCTCAAACAAATGTCATGTGGTTGTTATAGGTTATTTAGTTGTGCCTTCAATTGTTAGAGGATGTTATTTGGTTATCAATTGAGTTTTATACATGCTATGGGATCCATCATAGGTTACTACAAGCTATCATCATCAACCTAATGATTGATATGGTTGCAACAGTTAACCTAGTTGTTTCTATGGGTTGCAAGAATCAACTAATATAGGGGTTATGTGTGGGCCTACCTAGTTGCTATGGGTTGGATTTCCTAGTTGTTACAAGTTGATTGTGTCCATGCACTCATATATCCAAAATAATATTGAAATCCAAAATAACAATAAAAGTATATGATATAATCCTAATTCATGAAACAACAATTTTAGCCATAAAACTTAAAAACATGTACATTATATTCATTAAATACTAAGTGGTAAAGAAAGTATTAAAATCTGAATCTGTATGTTTAGAAACAATATCAACAGGTAAACAAAAATGGGTTATATTAAATATAAAAATATGTGTTTCCATGGCTCATCACACCCCAAACTAAGCATGTCGTTTGTACTCAAGCAACCTAAACTTTTGTACAAATAAGCAAAGTGTCATGAAATCAATTGGTTGTATCACACTTGATCCTTACTATGTGAAAATACAAATTTGTTTTCTATCCTTATAGACTTCCTCTCTTTAAATGCTTCATCAAATTATTCATTTCCTCTCAAATATAGAATAGGAAACTAGAAAGAGGGACTTTGTAGGTTATAGCAATCCAGCTTAACCTTTTTCTTCGTATGTAATCATTATACTTGGTAACCCTATTGAATGTCGCCCTATAGATATAATGTGAGAATTGATCTTTATTTTTTAACTTTGGAATCAATTCATTGCATATGTTATGGAGGCATTACTGTATTCTTCAGTTTTTTTTTGTATTAAGGTTAAATGTTTATTTTGAAAATCAAATTTTTCTTGCCTAGTTCTGACAGTTGCTTCTTTTAAGTCATCAATTTCATCATTTATTGTTCTATGATTTTGGACTGAGTAGCGTTGCTTATAATCATTAATATGGTTGCCTTTTATTTTACATGGTAATTAGTTTATTATTTTCTTCTTCTTCTTATTAACAAGATAAGAAGAAAAGGCTCTCAAAATACATCACCCAAATACAATTTTGGGTTCCACTCTAAATCATGGGGAAAAACATAATTGTGTATGTAAATCTCTCATAATTGTTTTTTATCTTCTAGAGTGTTATTGTCATATAACTCAAAGAAAGAATGAGGATCACTCATGAAGGATGGATGATCTCAATAAGTTGTCATAGACGAAAATTTTATCCATTGTTCTTCAAGATATACAACATAGACCCTTATAGATGGTCTATAATTCATGAGTTGTACTATCAGTTGGCTCATATCCTCAACATTTTGTTTCAATATTTTGAGTTGTGATTCATTCTCCCTATACTTCTTCTTCAAATCCTCATTTTCTTCCTTCAATAGGCTTAACTGATTATTCCATTAGAGTTGTAATGTCTAAATTTTAACATCTCTTTTAAGGAACAATTTCAAATGACTCTATGCTTCTGTCTAAATTGAAATAGATGATAAAGTTTGTTCATTTTGAGTGGCAATAGATTAAAATGTCCTGTCTACCTTTCCTACAACCATAGAATATTTTTCTACTTTAGTTTGAACTTCAAGGACTTCTAGATATCTACTCTCTTCTTCTTCCACCCTAGCCAAGGCATCTAACCATTCTCCTTGCATCTAACTCTCTAATCCATGCTTTAAGGGTTTATATTTCTTTAAGGGCATCTAAAAAATTCTAATTTTTTCCTTGTTCCAATTGTATAGGGGTTTCTTGTTCTTTTATATCCATTTTGCTTTTAGTGGGTTGCTCTTCCATTGTTTCTTTCCCTAAAAAGAAGCAAGTAGTGCTAAAGAAATGAAGTGTTTCGTTTATTCCTTGCTATTGCAAAAGTTAATTAGACAGATCAAAATTAGTAGCCCCCATCAAATTTGGAAGAGCTTACATAGTTAGTGATGTTCAACAAAATGTGCTTAGTTGTTTACCACTTTTAAGGTTGGTGTATGTAAATAGTAAGAATAATGACTAAATTTGAGGGTCGACCTTGCCTGTTATAAAATAATTTGATGATGACCATTTATTAAACATTATCCTTCAAATGTTAATATAATATACATTAAAATCTAAATAAAAATTAAGAATAATATATACATTTTTATAATTTTGTTGAGTTTTCTATGATCTCTTCAAAATTTCAACCTGCATTTGATAGATTTACTTTAAAAACAAATTGATTGTATTTTACAATTAAAAAACATAAATATGTTCATACGACCATCACATTTAATCCCAAATCCTGGCCATGATTCTATTCACACCCACTAATTATGTGAGAGTTTCAACTTTATAAGTATGATAAGAAAGATGGTATAAAATATTATAAATGAGATTACATTATGTTCTAAAAAATGAATGAATTTGATTGGCTGATAGTCGTTCCACGTCAGCTTTACATCGCCTTTCCCTTTGGCTTTCAAGAGAGCATCATACTCAGCCTTCCCTATCGATAATCATTCATCTAATTAGCAGTATATTGCAGTAGTTTTTACTAAATAAAACATTAAAATTAATACAGTCTAAACAAATTGAATTCATCATGTCTTTTATTTGTATTTTAATGACATTTAAAGTTATATTTATACAGGTGGTGGTTTTGAGCAGTGTAACAGATTATGTTATATGAGTTTTGTATTCAACTACATAATTTAAAATTGACTTACATTGACCCATATAACAAATCACCCACACATAGCTCCTCCAGTGCTCGTGGATTCTCGGTGAGAAACTTTATAGAAAATGCCATTGTCATTGATGAAGTTTCAAAACTTACAAATAAAAAAATAGTATTATATCTGCAATAATTTCATCTAAAAAAGTGCCTTCTCTCAAAATTTTGGTCAACAGGTCATTACGGACCACCTATTTATGTTGTCTCCTCTTTTATACACTTTTTAATTATATTTAAGATAGTTGCCTTACCCTGCAAGATAGATTTTATAGTTTAAATATATCTCCCAATGAAGTGATAAAGAAAAAGTAGAATAAATACATAAGTAAAAGCCTCTTAACAAAAAATAATTGCTATAATCCATGGCAAGCACACCTGAATTCGTTTTGCATAAGAGGTTCCAGGGATATTGAGAGGTAAGGAGAGGATAGATCCCACGAAATTGTGGAAAGCCTTATAGATATTTTCCATCTCTTTGAAGAGAAGGTAAGTCATCCAATTGTTTTTCCACTAAGTTCAGATCAATTTGAAAGTGACAAATTCCCAATTAAAGATGAATAATATGAAAATGATAGATAATAAATGAAAAATTAAATGGTTATAGAGGAGGCCAAGTAGAATTGATGAAGAATGCTAGTTTACAAAGAATTTATCAAAGTTTGAATTTATAAAATTACCAAGTAAAGGAAGACCCTGTACTCGATAAGACCTAATACATCTTATTTTAAAATGAAGTAGAACCAATAATTGTTCAACTTGTATTCAGGAAGACACCAGGTCGAGTTGATCGAGAATACTGGTTTATAAAGAATTTATCAAAATATGACTCTTCAAAATTACAAAAAAAAAAGACTCCCTAATACCCAATACTATTGATAGAACCCGACACAGCGTATTGTAAAATAAAGTAGAACTAATGAATATTCAACTTGTATTTAGTAATAATTTATAAGAGCCAAAGACACTAAATTGAGTTGATAGAGAATGTTAGTTGACAAATAATCTATCAAAACTCTGAAATAAAAAAAGAGAGTCCTTAATACCCAGTACTCTTGATAGAACCCAATACATCCTATTTTTTAAAAAAAAGGAATTAATGTTTATTCAACTTATATTGAATAATAATATATAAGAGTTAATTGAACCCCTAATAATAATAATAATAATAATAATAATAATAATAATAATAATAATAATAATAATAATAATAATTCATATAACATTAAAACGTCATATAATTTACTTATTAAACCTGAAATGTAAGTTTTCAATTTTTTTTAAAAAAAGTCTAAACATAAAGTACAAGGATTATAAAATGCAAACCCAATAACAAGCTTCGATCCTTTGTCTGCAGGCTGCCATGTTTCACTGTGAAGCGTTTTTTAATTGTTTAATCTCCATTATTTGCATTTTTTTTATACTTATTCTTTAATCTCCGTTATAAGCAGGTTCAGCCGAATCACAGTGAAACACAGCAGCCTGCAGACAAAGGATCGAAGCTTGTTATAGGAAGAGAAGTAAAGGTCAAATTATCAAATTTAATTTAATTTCACTTAACATCCGTTGTGTGAAGCGCTTTTTTTATTCTTTAATTTCCTTTCATTTAATGAAAATTTATTTCGTTGGAAATAGAATAAAATAAGGAAATATTATTATTTATGATGGAAACATTTAACTTCCCTGCATTATTCTAATTTGGGTATGTTTGATGAAAGCGGGATCCATGAAATCTTTTTTTAATGGTGGATGGGTGAGCCATTTTAATGGGCAATTGAGATTTATTTTTGGGTAAAATAATAATAAATTTTGAAAAGTGTATGATTTCTTTTCTATGTGATAAAAGATTTTTTTTTCCAAAAGTGCTTATAAATTATTTTTCTCGCATTTTAAAAAGGGGGTTGTAAATCTAAAGAAGTCTCTGTTGATAAATGATTTATATCTATTGTAAGGGGATTTATTAATAATTGAGATTAGTGTAATTTTATTGTTGAAAATTAAATTAAATAGAAAAAACTATTATGATTGGGTTTCACATTTAGAGATGTTTCTAACATTTAAGAATTGTTATGAACTTGTTTTTGATGTTGAGGAAAGACCTACAGTTACTAGTAAAGATTAAGGTAATTGAGACAAGCAAAACAAGATGGTAAAGACATAGATAAAGCTTACACTTTCTAATGAAATCTTTCCAGAAGTCCAAAATGAACGAAGTGGTGTCAAAATATGACTTACTTTTAAAAAAATGTATGAAAATTCAAGTGATGTATGGATGTTGACCCTTACTACAGAATTGTATAATATTAATCAAAAGAATACAATGAAGTTTGGATCTTGACCCTTACTACAGATTTGTATAATATGAATCAAAAGAATACAAAGAATTGGTGCTTCACCTAACAAAAATAAATAAAAAGAAGATTGAGCTTGCTTCTCTTCGAAAGAAATTAAATGATAAATATTTTTTACAAATAATACTATAAAGTCTTCTTAGATCATATCAACCATTTATAACAAGTTTAGAAACTACTGATAAGCTAACTACTATTATAGATAAAAAGTTTTGTGCTAAGTTTATATAGAAAGAAAACCAGTTAGCTAAGGAAAAAAATATTTCAAGTAATGATTCTGAAGTTGTTTGTGATAAAGCAAAAGCCCAGCTATAAAAAGTTTCATGACAAGTCAAAAGAGAAGAAGTAGAGGCAAGACACCATGTATGATTCCTCTATGGATAAAAATTATCACAAAGAAAGGCATAAAATCAAATACAATTATTGTGATAAATTAAGCCATCATGAAAATCAATATTATAAGAAACTAAATCATTCAGAAGGGAAGTCTTGAAAATACGTAAATGTGATTTACTCTAAAGTTAATGCTCTATGTGTGGCTCTCAAATCAAATAGTTCTTATCAAGATGATTAGGTCATTGAGTCTAGTGATACAAAATATATGTCTCACAATGAGGAGGAAATTGAATTATTAAGCAATGATAGCACTAAAGAAAAATTATTTCTAGGAATTAATAGTGTATTAGGAGTTAAAGGAACTGGTAATGTTCATGTTGACAATGGTATATTAAAAAATATGAAGCTACTTATAGATTTAAAAATTAATCTTCTCTATGTTTTTCAAATTGCAAATTAAGGATATAATATAGAAATCTACAAGGATAAATGTTAAATCAAAATTGTAAATGACAACTTTCAAGTTAAAATAATTAGGAAAGTTAAGAATGAATTATACATGTTTAAATAATTTATTTCGAAGTGTGAAAATAGTCATGTGTGTATCATTCCAAAATATATTGACATGATTAGGTAATGACATGAACGGATGGGACATTTCAACTATCAAAGCCTTGGGCTTATGCAGAAGTTGAGCATGGTTTATGGACTTCCAAATATCTTTCAAAATCAAAAGATTTGTGAAGGTTATGCTATGTGAAAGCAACATGTGGAAAGAGTCCCTCATGAAAAATCATGGAGATTTAAAGTTTTATTTCATCTAATTCATGGTGATATAATGTGGCCATTTGAGACACCATCACATGCTGGGTCAAGGTATGTTCTCACTTTTATATATGACTATAGCAGAATAATTTGGGTGTATTTCCTACAAAATAAGAGTGTGGTATTTGTTAAGTTTACAGAATTCAAGGCCTTAACTGAAATACAAAATGAAAGACATTTAAAGATAATAAGAATAGATAGGGCCACAAAATATATTAATAGTGTTTTCGTAAAGTTTTGCAAATAAAATGGTATAAAGAAAGAGTCTATAGTTGCATTCACAACTCAATAGATGGGGTTATCGACAGAAAGAATATAACTCTAATGTAAATGGCTAGATGAATGTTATATGCTATAAAAATGGATACTAAAGATTGGGATGAATCAATTCATACAATTATGTATTTTTTAAATAGGACACCCACTATAGCAATAATGAATAAAACCCCTGAATATGCTTGGAGTGTAGAAAGCCTATTGTCTCTCAATTTCATGTTTTTGGTTTCAATGCTTATGCTCACATTTTTAATCAAAAAAGAAAGAAGCTAGACAAGAAAAGTGAAAAATACATGATGATTGGATATAGTGAGAAATCAAAAAAGTATAGGTTTTGTAATCCTAAAATAAGAGAATTTATATCAAATTAAATGTGTGATTTGATGAAGATATTGAAAATGATAATGTCCCTAAACCAACTTCCTTTCTAATTCTAATCAAGAAAGACAAATTTATTGATATTAATGATTCAAATGAAGATTTGTCTTCATCTGAAAGAGGAGCTCAAAATCAAATAGAAGCATCAAGTGAAAGTGATGGAAGGAACATGGAAAATACAAGGATTATTGAGGAAATATATTAAGAAGGCCCCAAGATTTTTTATTTTAATTATGCTCTTATGATTAGAGTGATGCAGGTAGATGATCCGAGTACATATGATAGAGGCAAAAGGAAAAGATGAATGGGATGTAGCTATGTAAGATGAATATGATATTCTAATGAAAAATGACACTTGGGAGTTGTGTTTCGTTTAAAAAGGGAAGAATTTAGTTGGTTGCAAATGGACATATCAAAGAAAGTTCATATCATATGTAGATGTGGAAAAGCATAAATCAAGGTTGGTGGCCAAATGATTCTCACAAAAAAAAAGGTATTTCTTTCATTGAAACTTTTGTTCCTATTTCTAAGATGACATCCTTTCATACAATAGTCTGTTTAGATATAAAATTTGGATGTAAAATCTATCAATTAGATGTAAAAAGTGATTTCTTACATGGTGACTTAATAGAATAAATCTACATGCATCAACCACTTGGATTTGTTAAGCATGGTGAAGAACATCTAGTTTGTAGATTGTAAAAGTCATTATATGTTCTTAAACAAGCATCAAGAACATGGTACTCCAAAATAAATGAGAACTTTTTAGAAATAGGATTCACAAAAAGTAAAGTTGATCCAGATATGTACGTCAAGCCCAGTTATAGAAGTATTGTTATTATTGTATTGTATGCTAATGATTTAATTATTACAAGATATCATATGCAATGCATTTTAGACACTAAAGATTAACATAAAAAGGCTTTTTGGATAAGGGACTTAAGCCTAATGCATTACTTTTTTGGTATGCAAGTATGGAAAGAAGAAGATCGGATATTGATTTCTCAATCCAAATATGCCTTTGATGTATTAAGAAAATTTCAGATGCTTGAGTGTAAACTAGCTAGTACACCATGTCTAAAATTGGGTATTAATTCTAATCTAAATAAAGTAGATGGAACAATGTATTGACAAGTTGTTGGTTATCTCTTGTACCTCACTATCATTAGACCAGATATTGTATATGTAGTTGGCATCATTTCTAGGTATATGTCAGATTTTCATGTTGACCATTGGAAAGTATCCAAAAGAATACTAAAGTATATAAGATGAACATATCAACTTGGAATCAAATATAAACAAGGAGGTGAACCCACCTTAGTGGGATATATAGATTTAGATCATGTAGGTGTTGTAGATGATAGAAAATCAACTTCAGGATATGTATTTGACCATGGCTCAAAGCCAATCTCATGGAGTAGCAAGAAGTTGGTTACAATTTCTCTCTTATTTATAGAGCCTAAATACATTGATTCTTCAAAATCATCTCAAGAATCTATGTGGTTGAAAATATTGTTTGAGGAAGTTCAACTACCTCAAGATCATCCAATTACTATATTTTATGACAATCATAACACTATAAAGTTGGCAAAAAAACTTGTATTTAATGATAGATCAGAATATATTGAGGTGCACTATCACTTTATTCATGAATTGATAGATGAAAAGGTGGTGGAGCTAAACTTTTATAGAATAGAAGACCAAGTTACAAATATATATTCACTAAAGCATTACTTATAGTTAAATTTATCAAATTTTGAGACATGTTACATCTTGTAGATATTCCTTTTAAGTAATGTATTATAGATAAGCAATAATGTACATTTTATAATATTATGTTAATAAATATTCTCTCTTGTCTATCATCCCTAGACCGTCAAAAAACCATATTTTCCTATAATATTTCTAAAATTTGTGGATACTTTAGATTCAAACAGCCTTCCCTCAGTTTGCAAGACATACTTATTGAACTCTAGATCCACCAACACAATTATGCATGCTCTTATAACCAAATTACATCTAAAAATCAATCCATACTTGCATTTCCAATTCCAATTAAGCCATATATATATATATATATATATATATATATATATATATATATATATATATATATATATATATATATATATATATATATATATATATATATATATATATATATATGAATTATGTTCTATAAAATGGATATAAACAATTTAAGGCCACCAAGCTTAATTGCTTCAGCTATGAAAGGGGGCCATTAAGAATCATTGCTAACAGAATTCATAGTGAGGATCAAAAAGAGTATGATTAATTTAGGAGTAAAGCACTCCTTAATAAATAGGAGGTTTTGGGTTCAAATCTTAGATGGTATAAAATATAATTGCATATCTCATTGATAAGGTTTGAGATTCTTAATTTATTATGAAATTAAATTGTAAATGAGTAGAGGAATAAAATATCATATTCTAGTTAACTATGAACCAATAAATATAAATAAATATTAAAAATAATTTAACTATTAATCATTTTAGTATAACAAAAAGATAATGTCTTTCCTAAATCTCTCCTAATAAAAAAGAGCTCCCCTAACTAATATTAGTTAAATGCTTAATTGCTCAGTTTTCACATGAGTCCGACTAGTCCTAGTTAAGCACCCCCAGGGCATGTTCTAGGTTATGTTCTAGGGTAAAGCTACAAGGGAGATTATACCTTCCCTAAAGTTCAAAAAGGAAGACTGATTAAAATGAAATTTTTTGATTGAATTTTTTTGAATTTTTATTAATTTAATATTTTAGATCATGTTCTGTGAACCATGATCAAGATGAGAAAAATGTTCTTTTTTTTAATGAAATATATCCATATATTTGCTAAACATAAATATAAAAATAATTCATAAAAAATTATGGTAGTATGAGGGTATGCCATGACACACTAGGTAGAGCCTAAGAGCAAAACCAAAGGATCAACTAGGCAGAGCCTAAAAATAAGCAAGTACATCACAAAGTCATAAAAAGAGAACTTTTAGGTAGCAAGAGAAAGGCTAGTAGGTAGAGGATCCATATCATCTAGACCCCAGTCTGAATTTGAAAAATCATTGCAATCTAGAAAAGGTTCCCAGCTAGTGACTTGGGTAGCGTCTGTATCATCACTTGCTTGTGTTTGAGTGGGCAAGATAGCCAAAGAGACCCTGGAGAACTTATCCATTACATCAGCATGGCTGCTAAGGGGCACCCCCAAGCTTTTAGACATAGAAGAATAGGAGGAACACCCTAGTCATCCTACCTACCAGGGAAGGAAAGAGCTGCTGCAACCCTCATTGTTGCCCAGGAGGGGAAACACATTGGTATGGGGTGCCACTATGAGAACGACCCCTAGAATGGTTGAAATGGTGCCCACCATGAGGCATTCGAGGCACTTTATTATCCAATTTGGGATCCCTAGGTGGATAAGATATAACCCAAGCCATAGTGCAGGGAGCATCTCCTTAATGGGAGAGGAGACCTTGAAGGTACCCAATCTCCATAGCTACTTTATTGGCTTGGACTTGAATATACAAAATAACATTGGAGATGATAGAAAATTTATGCAAAGAAGAAACACTGCAATCAATAGAAGGATGATTAAACATATAATTATTTATTTATTTTCAAATTTGGAAGAGAATCTCCACTCTAAAAGTATGCCAAACTTGCACATAAATGAAGGGCATGGTGGTTTTGTCAGCAAGGAAGATATACTGCCAAATGAAAAATTCAGGCTAGACAGGGTTGAAAAGATCATGGATCTAAGTCCAGACCATTTGAGCTTTAGAACAGTACTAGAAGAGATGAGGGAACATCTCAAGGTGACCACAGAAGGGGGAAGTAGGCTAGTGAACTCTCAGTTGAACAAGTCTTACGATAATAGGCAAGCCTTGGTGCAGCTCCACACAAGCCCACCAAATAGTTTTAAAGTGAATGCTTCACATTTTAACAGATGATTGTAGCCCCCAATAGGTGTTAAGTTTGTCTACCATAGGCAAATGGGGGGTGAGCCAAACATAGCCTAGCCAAGGAGTGTAATTGTGGAAAGGGTCTCAACATACCATTTCCAATATTTCCACCAAGGCCAAGTGGAATGGATCAAGATTTTTTGGATTATATCAGTAGGGAAAACATTGATAATTGTCTGGTAATATTTTTGGTCCACATTGGCTAATCAAAATTTATCTTTTGCCTCTTTCTAGGATAGCCAAGAGTGAGAAGCCTGCAGAAGACATCTTGGATGGAATAAATTCTTTTGAAAAAAATATTGAGGCCATTGATCGAAGGGGCATCTATTTGGGGCACTTCATTGCAATAAAAAATGGGAAACCACCACAGACAGTGGGAGTTGGCAAAGAGCCAGTTATGAAAACTAGAACTATTCTAAAGAAGCCAAGGCTTAATCTTTTACCAAGCCTTCCAAATGCTTTTGGCCACAAAGGAACCCATGATCTAGACGGGAGATTAGATGAAGAGTAAATTGGAGAAGCTGAGCCCTTTCCAATATTTTTTGCCCTTGGGTAACCCAAAAGAGATACAATGTCTTAATAACACCTTCCAAGCTTCTAGGCCTTTAATGTCCCATACAATAAATTTTATACATAAGGTAGTTCTTTGTCAAGCTATGTCGATGAAACCCATCCCTCCAACTTCACGTGTGAGGTAGCGATATTCCCAAGCCACCCTATGGAATCCTTTACCTTGCAATGAGTTTACCCAAAGGAAATCTTAGAGCAATTTTTCCAATTTTTGGTGAGATTTTTTAGAAGGTACTTAGCATGATGAATAATATACATGGGTGGACGCAAGAAATTTTTAACAGATTTGAATTTTGTTACCAAAGAAAGAGATTTGGTCACCGAGTAATCTAGATTCTAAGCAACTGTATCAATAACATATTGCCAAAATAAAGGTGGTGAAGCATCAAAAGAACAGATGCTAAAGAATTTAAAGATTTCATCATGTTGGATCCACTTCCATTTTAATTTAGCAGCCCATACCGATAGAGGGAGATAAGATTGCCTATAAAAATGAGTTTTCTATCATTGGATATTAGAGCCAGAGGTCAGTCTTAATGTGTCAAGACATTGTAAGGCATTGCCCACATTGGCTTCATCTTCTATAAGGGTAAGGAATGAGTCATCTAAAAAGTGACCATTGAGAAGTTGCATATCTTCATGTAGATTAGATGCATCAGGAGGGAGATAAATTCCCTTAAAAAGGCCACTAGCTTGGGCATTACTAAGAAGATATCCAAAATCCTCAGTTGTAATAATATACAAGGTAGGACCCATAAGGCACCCTTGGTGAATGGAATGGAATAAGTCAAATTTCTCAGAGGTAACTCCATTGATGGAGAGAACCATTGAGGCATTAGAGAAAAGCATCTGAATAGTTTGAATCAAGATGGGCTTAAACCCAGAGCTCGAAGCATAGCTAATATAAAAGGCCATTCAATGCGATCATAAAATTTTTCAAAATCAATTTTGATGAACTTAACTTGTTATTTAGACCGTTTGACCCAATCCATCCCTTCCCAGATAAAAATGATGTTATTCAAGATATAATAGCTTATAATGAAACCCACTTGTTATGGATGCAAAATGAGAGGTAACATATTACATAGTCAAATTGCCAGAGCCTTGGCAATAATTTTATAGGAAACATTCAAGAAAGTGATGGGATGTCAATTAAGGTCAAGTTAGGATCTCCCTGCTTAGGTATGAATTTGGTATTTGCTTTCTTTATATTTTTACCAAGAAAATGTGTGCAAAATGCTTCTTGATAAACTTTATGCAAATCACTACCCACAAGATCCCAAAGAGTTTTGTATAATTCATAGAGAAACCCATCAATGTCAGGCGCTTTGGCATTAGCCATATGAGACACAACTTCATGCAAATCATCAACAGTGAGTGGCCTATCACAAATCACCCACTGGATGGGAGTGAGTTTGCATGACACCACTGAAAGACATAGTTGAAGGGGAAAATCACACTCCGACAAAGATGGTTAAGATTTGAATACTTACTGATAATAGTGGATAAAATATTACACAACCTAAGGAGTCTCAGTGAGTCTGTTACTAGCTCAAAAATGACTTGAATTTGTTGCTTTGAGTTTTTGGCTTGTAGCAATTGAAAGAATTCCTTAGAAACTTTGTCCCCTACTTTAAGCCAATGAAGATTGTATTTGACTTGGGCTCCCCAGACATTTTTTTTATCTACAATTTGAATACGGTGCATTAAAGATGAAACTCTCACTTACAAGATCTCATTAAAGGGATCTTTTCTTAGAGCTAGAGTTGTATAACTTAGCTCTATGGTAGTAGCAAAGTAGGAGTGTTACCAAATTTTACCAAGTTGGTGGTCATAGATCTCTAGAAAGTAGGTCCTCCTAATGGTATCATCCCACTAGAGAATCCAACCAAATTCTTGGGAAAGGCGTAGATATAAATTCCAAACTCTCCTAATGTGTGCCATCATGGATCCATGCTTGAGTAAAGATGTGTTAAGGAAGAATTGTGTTTTGTGAACTTTGGGCTTCGTGAACTACCATGTTACATGAAACTAAATGTGGGAGTGAGCGAAAAACCCAAAATCTGGCAACACCTACATGAGATAAAAAAGTCATTATCAAAAGAGAAGTATGATTGGGTGGACATCATTGCCCTATCTAGACACTTCAAAATCCGAGCAGGGCCTTCCCTGAAATTACTCCAGGTGTACCGAATTCCATCTACACGTCGATAGGGTAAATTAGGGTCATAAAGGCCCCATTTAATGCACATGCAAAACCACATCTCCCTTTCGCCAGCTGCCCACCTCATAGGCAAGTGGCCCAATTTGCCCTCGAGAGATGCCACCATATTAAAGTCACCACATAATACCCAATGAGCATCGGGGATATCATCTACTATCTATCACCATAAATGGTTATGCTCTAAAGCATCATTTGAGGCATAAATATTAATAAATCCAAAAGAAAGTCTTTCAATGCTAAAAAGAGCCCAAACAAGTCGATCGGTGGGGTCCACACTAGATTGCACTAAGTATGGTCATCACCTTGGCGAAATGAATGTGATCACCCCTCCATGTCCTACAATATGGTTTCTATGAAGAATGATATTGTCATGCTAAATGAAATTACTGATAACCATCAATAAAAAATCTAGCACCTTGACTTCCTACAGGTAGAGAATGTCAATCTCAGGAAACTTTTTTCTAAACTCATGCACCACAAACTTGCATTTTGGATCTATGAGACCCCAAACAGTCCATGAAAATCAATTCATAAATGATGAGAGTCAAGGGATATGTCCTCCGATTCCATCCTTTATAAAGCATCATATTGATTATGCAGAAAGTTTCCACTATTGACACTTAAGAACTCATATTGTTTCCTCAAGTCAGGGTTAGCTAGAGACTCTCCTTCCTCCACCTCATCAATCTTTCGAGGAGGGCTAAGAGAGCATTTGGGTGTATCCCACTGTGTAGGAAGTGGAAGAGTGGTTAGCTATGATTATGAAGAATTGGGCCTAGAGGTATCGACACCTTGGGATACAACGTTAACGTCCAAAGGACTATTGAACACCCTAGATTTTTTTATCAATTTTGAAGCTATAGTTGATGAGAGCTCTTTTGCATTAGGAACTTGCTACTTTGGGCCATTACTCGAAGATAGTTGGTCTCCTTTCGGAGCAGTAAATGAGTTTGCAGCTTTGGTGTGAGTGTTCTTCTTCCATCTATATTCCAACCATCCTTAGTTGGTGTCTTGCTAGATTTAGGGGAGGGCTTGGGGGGAGAGGTTGAGTGTTGGATACATTATTTCAAGCCAATTGAAGAGGATAATCCCTTATCTTATGGTCCATGGCTTGGCAGCGGAAGCAAGTGTTAGACAAGTTGATATACAGGACTCACTAAGAGTGGCTTACATCTCTAATCTAGATTTTCACAAACTCCTAAAGGTCTTCTTCTACGTAAACCCTTTTTTACAGTCTAGTAGAGTAGAATTGATTGTGTTCATGATAAACCACATGACCTATGGAGGATGCTATTTGGTGAATCTAGTGCCAGCATGAGAGCGGGAGTCCTAGCAATTCCACCCAAACTGGGACTTTAAGATCAGAGTGCTCTGAGACTATGAAGTCTCGTGTCTAGGGGGAGAGAACCATAAGCGAGTTCTTGACATACCAAGTGGTAGAGTTATGGAGGATTCCTCCGACATGGGATGGGTTAGAAAAGCGGAAGAGAAAAAAATTCTTAATCGTGTTCTGGATGCTTTCCAACTTAACGTCATGAGATTCCCAGTTACTTTGAACCCACAACTATAGCATACTTCCAGAGGGAATTCTCCCAACAAAATATCTTATTAAACAAAATTGTTCTAACCATTGATAAGCATAATTAAATTCAAGAATAGGCAAAACAACATTAGGTTCTGAAGTATTACCTCATGGTATACCTGAAGAACAAACTTCCTTGGGCACTTGCAGGGAGCCATTGCTCTAAGCTCCTACGTTCTTCTCCGCAGCAAAAACAACCATGATAGAGTAGAGAGAAGACATTATAAAGGTTGGCCTCACCCGAAGGTGAAAAACCCTAAACAGCAATAAATGCTAAATCCCGCAAGCTCTTAAAGCCATGGTATGACACAATGCTGGTCAAGCAAAGAACCAAGGGGTGACTCAATGATGTGCATGGAGAAAACCCTAACAGAGCGAAAAAACCTCTTCCTCTCCAGCTTTTCTGATTTTTATCAGCCAAGATGAGAAAAACTTGATGATGGTTCACAATTTAAAAATTTTCAGATGATTTTATAAACTATGAAAATACTCTCTCAAGAAGACAAATGTTCACAAAAAAAAAAAGTGCGTGCTCATAAGAGATGCAGTTAAGCGATTACAACAGTAAACAATCGTTTATACAATCAGATCAGATTAAATATATTTTAAAAACATTGGTACTACCTATGCTAATATTGATCCAACTTTCGACGTTGGGGTGATTTAACGTCTCAAAGGAAACCGATAGTCTCTCCAATAAATGGCAATCCAGCCAATCCAGGTGGGAGCTTCTGCTTATTGGCGGTCCCATCTCCATGTCCGCCTTTAGCCCGTATTATTGCCCTCCCTAATAACAGTAAAATTGCAAAGGAGAGGACGCAAGTAAATAGTCCCGAAGCCCATAAATACCAATGAGAATAGGCCACATGCATTAGCTGCTCCATTAGCTCGTGTCTTTGATTCGCCACAGCCTACATTTCTAAATAGGCAATTGTTTCTGTTAATAGTCTCTGCTGCCGTGTTTGCCAGAAGTCAGCTCTAAAATTTCGAAAGAATCGCCCATTCATACATTGGATATTGGAATCCTTTCTAGTGACTTTCCTGGTGCAATTACGAACCCCAAAAGAATTTAAATTTGTACATTGTTAATTTTTTTACAGTGACTTTCAATCGTTACAGCCTGTACATTGTTACTGCCACGTACACTGTCCTGGCTGTTTCAGTGAGCTTTATAGACCATATTAAATTTGTCAGTGACAACAAAAGCTGCGCGTTGTTTATCTGATGTAAATGCATCCCTGATGCACTACGTAGCAACTCCACGACCACAGAAATTTCGAGGAAAAGTTGACAACAACTCCATATAAATCCAAATCCTTTTTCTGTGTTTGATTAGATTTATTAGGAGCCAGCGCGTGGCTAGAACCTGTCACCATCAACGTTTTCATGGACAAACTCCCAAACATTTGATGCGTATTACATGCCAAAATAATGACAGACGATCAGTAGGCATTTGAATTATGAATGGCAAATGTGTCCAGCTGATAAGGTTAGTTTCTTGGACAGCTTTTAAATCGTTTTCAAGTTTAGCATTTACTAATTTTTTTGGACAACTTTATTTAATTACACATAATGCAGTAAATGAATTGTACGGGCCATTGATGGCAAGGAAGTTTTGACATTGTTGTTCCAACACTGCATTGCTTTAGGGTTGCCTAAAGGCAAAGTGAGGGAAGTACTTGGCTTCTCCAATTTGCTTATCATCAAATCCCCCATCCAAATTCCAGGGTCCTTTGTGATGAAAAGCATTTGGGAAGCAATGGGAAAAGATCAAACCTTGGCTTCTCTAGAATGGCTTAGGGTTCCGAGATGGGTTTTCTGTTAACTCCCATTCGCTATGGTGGAAACTTGTTATCAATTTTAATGAAGTCCCTCTGGTCGAGGTTCATTGGATCAATGTAATATCCCCTTTCTATAGGGAATATAGAAACACAAAAAACTCTGAACAAAGATACAATCCTGCAAAATAAATTCAGATAAACAATAAATCACAGTAAATCTCTTAACTGCCAATCAAAGATCTTATTATTCGTCCAGATGATTACAATATTTGTCCTCTATCATACATATACAGAATATGAAAATACAGTCTTGAAAACCTGATTCCTCTAGCAAACTAGAAATAATCCTGGGTCTGTGCGTCTCTCGAGTTGTTGTGTCGAAAACACAGTCGCCATCGTCGGTCGATATACTATCGACGTCGGTCACTGTGAGTCCTTCTCTGCAGACGTCGGTCTTCAGTCGACCGATGTCGGTCACTGGGGATCTCTGCCTGCTGATGTCGGTAACTGTACGGATCTGTACGAGATTCATACGGCCGCCAAATAAGCACACCCTGTTTATTGGACCCCTGATCTCAAGATATATGACTCTAATACAGAAGATCTCTATCTGTATAACTTATTGAATGAAAAAGCTAATAACATAAATACCTGGAAAGCTTTGTCACAACTTCTGTATGAAGTTACCTCTCAAATCTGTAAACCTCTGTGATAACCTCTGTATGAAGCTATCTCTCAGATCAGCAATAGATCAGCTAATATTACATAGCCTCTTAATCGCACACAATGAAGAGTTGACACTCTTCAATGCAGATGGAATACTGGAACCCTTGGCTCAGTCTTCTCAGAAAAATTCTTCAATAATCAAAATCAATAATCAATAGCTAATCAACAATGGCCTCCATGAGAAACCCTTATACCCTCAAAAGATATGCTTTCCCTAATTAGGGTTTCTTAAATTATAATTAGGGTTTCTAATTAAAAATAGTCTAAATAATTAATATTTGATTAAATCAATCAAATATTAATATCTCCCTCAATACATGTCAGATCCTCGATCCGTCTGAAGCTGGTGAATAAGGGAGTGATTTTGCACATGACCATACCAAAATAAGGGCGCTCCACTGCATGTAAAATATCCCTAAATAATAGGAGCTCAAGCCAAATGTGTCCAAATGAAAACAAACTGTAGAAATTCTGCTAAACGAAGTCAAGCCAAGCTCCATCAAGACCCTCTATCCATCCTATCAGCCTACGAGGGTCACATAATAGGCTAACCATCAACTCAGAACATGTCATTTGGAAATGGGACATGACAATCTGCCCCTCCTAAAATTGGTTGTCCTCAAACAATCATAAATCGATCCACCTGGATCCCAAATGTAGTCATGATCTCCACTGCTGTCCTCCATGCCCGGTCCATCCCAACTCTCATCCGATGGCGTCACATCATCCCTAGTACCAAGATAAGGATCCCAACATCCAATCCATGAGTGAGAATCAACTAACAACTCAAGCAAACCCCTCACCTGAATGATATCTGAATCTGGAATGTGAATGCTAGACATACCCCTATCATCATCAACATGTGATCCTACTGTAATAGAAAGCTGAGTCTCTACCACATGTGATCACTCCTGAATGGAACTCACCTTAAGACAAAGCTCGTCCTCATATCTCTCCTGTGTTGGCGCTAATGTGCATTCAACAGAGCACTCAATCATGTCATGTCGTATAGGCATCTCCATCCGATGAAAAAACATATATCTAAAGCTGCTGCCCCGTATTGCCTTAAGAATATGTATCTTCCCATCAACATCAAAGTGAACCTCCATGTCCTTGAGATGAAGAGTAACTTCCTCAAATGAATGAAGCCACTTCATACCCAAGACTAAGTCTATGTCCCCCATGTCTACCACATAATAATCAGCCTTAAACTCATAGTTGTTCAAGCGCAATGGGAGGTCTCTAATCATCTGCTCACACCTAAGAGTGTGACCATCGGCCACCTTGACTCTGATCCCCTCAAAATCCTCGGTAGTGATTCCACGCTTCTCCACAAATCTAGCATCTATGAAATTATGTGTGGCTCCTGTATCAAGAAGGGTGATGACCTTCTGCCCTGCCAAAACTCCACAGAGTCTGAATGACTCATCTGGCTGAATGCTGGATAGGCGTGCCTCATGTATGTGAAGCTCTAATTCTGCCTCTACCTTAGGCTCTGAAGTCTCTGCCTCTACCCCCTCAGAACTATTCTGTTGTTTGGAATCCTCTAAATCCAAATCCTCATAATATGCCCACATCACACGATTTGCCTTGCCCTTAGGCCTCAAAGGGCAATCGTGATGGATATCATATGGACCTTTGTAGTAGAAGCAAAGCTTTTTCCTGTGTAGATCGTTAAGCACCTCACGATCTAAAGGTGGTGCTGCTGGATTGGCCTTTGAATCATTCTTTACACCTGATTTATCTATGCTGAAATCCGGTCTCTTTGTATCTTTGTTGGAGCACTTATGGTCTCTAGATGAAGAAGTACCTCTAGAGTTATATTTGCTAGATGGGGCTGCCATCTCCATACTATGTGCCTTCCTCATAGCTACCTGCAATGAAGGAGGATCAAAGGCTTTGATCCAACCTCTCAATGGTTTTGTCAATCCCTCCATGAAGAGAACTACCAATCTACGTTCTGAAATATTTGGCACCATGACTGCCAATCGCTGAAACTCACCGATGAAGGACTCCAAATTAATTGTTTGTTTCAACTGTGCTAGATCTCGAAAGTAAACTTTAGGATCTTTCCTATCAAACTGCTCAACCAATCTATCCACAAAGTCCTGGTACTCTGTCACCTAGTTATGCTGAAGTGTTACCATACCATGGTACCACCAATCATGTGCTACTCCATCCAAGTGCAAAGTGGCGTATTTGATGGCATCCATCTCTGTTATTGGCCTTAATACCAAGAATGTGTCAAGCTTGTGAACCCAAGATTGCATTGTCATCTTGCTACTACCGTCAAAAGTAGTCAAAGAAAGCTTGCCAATAGCCTTCTTTAGCTCACTGAATTGAACTCTAGACCTCCTGTCCCGTCTAACTAATCTGTAGTTCTCTCTCCTCAATTGAAAAAAATGATCAAAAGACATCTTCTCCTAAACATGAGGAGCTAATAAGTCCCACTCAGCAGTTTCACCCATGAGGGTATCTACAAATAGGGAATCCCCTGTCGCCTCCTCTGCTGGTGCTTCTTCTGGTTCATGTACAAACATAGGCCATGTAGGTCTATCAGCGAATCCTGGAATGGGTCAGCTGTGGTCTTTGATTAACAGTAGCACTTCTGTTATCTGCATGTTCCCCATTATGTCTATCATGTGGGTTCATCCCCTCTATAATAGTAGTGAGTCTCTGTATTTCCTGACTCATCTACTATTGGCCTCTCATCATAGCACAGTGGAATTCTCTGGTATCCTGATCAACATCATACCTGTGGCCCCTGGGTGGGCTACCCTCACGCCTATCACTCATGATGATCGGTGGCTGATCTAACACCTGGGTACCTTTAAGCAAGGCTATAATACGTGTGTTATACCTGTGTGGTCCCAACTCTTGTGGCTGCATAAGATTGTCAACCCCTCAGGATGGCAAGATTTAGCTCTGATACCACTGTAATATGCCCTTTCTATAGGGAATATAGAAACACAAAAAACTCTGAACAAAGATACAATCTTGCAAAATAAATTTAGATAAACAATAAATCACAGTAAATCTCTTAACTGTCAATCAAAGATCTTATTATTCGTCCAGATGATTACAATATTTGTCCTCTGTCATACATATACAGAATATGAAAATATAGTCTTGAAAACCTAATTCCTCTAGCAAACTGGAAATAATCCTGGGTCTGTGCGGCTCTCGGGTCACTGTGTCGAAAACACAGTCATCGTCGTCGGTCGATATACTACTGATGTCGGTCACTATGAGTCCTTCTCTACCGATGTCGGTCTTTAGTCGACCAATGTCGGTCACTGGGGATCTTTGCATGCTGATGTCGGTAACTGTACAGATCTGTACGGGCTTTATATAGCTACCAAATAAGCACACCCTATTTATTGGACCCCTGATCTCAAGATATATGACTCTAATACAGAAGATCTCTATCTGTATAACTTATTGAATAAAAAAGCTAATAACATAAATCCCTGGAAAGCTCTGTGACAACTTTTGTATGAAGTTACCTCTCAAATCTGAAAACCTTTGTGATAACCTCTATATGAAGCTATCTCTCAGATCGGCAATAGATCAATTGATATTTCACAGCCTCTTAATCGCACACAATGAAGAGTTGACGTTCTTCAATGCAGATGGAATACTTGAACCCTTTGCTCAGTCTTCTCAGAAGAATTCTTCAATAATCAAAATCAATAATCAATAGCTAATCAACAATGGCCTCCATGAGAAACCCTTATACCCTCAAAATATATGCTTGCCCTAATTAGGGTTTCTTAAATTAGAATTAGGGTTTCTAATTAAAAATAGGCTAAATAATTAATATTTGATTAAATCAATCAAATATTAATATCTCCCTCAATACATGTCAGATCCTCGATCCGTCTGAAGCTGGTGAATCAGGGAGTGATTCTGCATATGACCATACCAAAATAAGGGCACTCCGCTGCATGTAAAATATCCCTAAATAATAGGAGCTCAAGCCAAATGTGTCTGAATGAAAACCAACTATAGAAACTCTGCTAAATGAAGTCAAGGCAAGCTCCATCAAGACCCTCTATCCATTCTATCAGCCTATGAGGGTCACATAATAGGTTAACCATCAAATCAGAACATGTCATCTAAAAAGGGGACATGACAATCAATGCTCTCAAGTTGTTTAGTAGAATCATTCATACTATCCAAGATATTTTTTGTAAATAGTGTCTCTCCTGGCTAATCTGGGAAGAGGTGAAAATCAAATTTTAGTTAGCCAATGTCGATCGAGGGTCCTTCCAAAAAATAATTAATCTCATTCCACCTTCAATGCTTCATAAAATTTCTATTCACTCCACTCGTCCTTAGTGTAAGGACTTGAAGTGGTATGTTGAAACTTTGTTTCCCAATTACAACCCCTGCTAGGCTATGGATGGCTTACTCCCCACATGTCTATGGTGACAAGCTTAACTCCCATTGGGGTCTGAATTCCTCTATTCGTTCCTGGTGCTTCCATTTTCATACAGTCTAGGAGGCTTGCTTAGAGCTTAATCTAACTCATTTTTTTTGGTATATCTTATATCAGGGCTTACCTATTGGTAAAAAGGTCATTCACTTAGGAGTTTCCCTTCCTACTTGCCCTTTTTGTGGCCATTTGGAAATGCCCCCTCACCTTTTTTGGTATTGCTCCAAAGCACAAATGGTCTGGACATGGATTCATGATCTTTTCAGAGCTTTTTAGCATAAATTCTTTCATTTACAGTATATTCTTCTTGGAGATAAACCTATCTTGCCTTTTAAATATACACAAGTTTGGCATACTTTCAGAATGGAGATTCTCTTTTGGTTATGGAAAAAAAGAAATAATGCATTATTTAACAATGCTTCTTCATATTGTAATTTTTCTACTCTGAGCAAGTCCTCTATTATTTCCAATGTTCTTTTGTAAATACAAGTGCAAGCTAATAAAGTTTCCAAGGAACTTGGCCATCTCTAGGGCTTTCTCACCCATTAGGGAGATGCTCCTTATGCTATGGTGTGGGTTCCTCTATCTCTACCTAAGGAGCACAGAATGGATGAGAAAATTATATTACCACGCCAAGGTGTACATCGATGAAACCTATCTCGATGCCACTCTTATAGCGGAACCCTTTATCAGTACATGCCCCTTCCTAGGCAATAGCGAGGGTGAA
>JARHVA010002333.1:1007500-1087500 GCA_037957365.1 Torreya grandis
GCAAATATGTATTGCTTTGAGATCCTTGTATAATAGCTTGTTTATTGAACTCTATAAATTTGTAGTCTTCCTATCTATATTTGTATTTGGAACTTTTTTATTTATTTTATTTGGATCTACATTTTTTTTTAATTCATAGAGTCTCCTATGTTGTTTTGTGTCTTTCATGGCACTTATTTACTCAGCATTCTCCTCAGATCCACAACATTCAACCCTATCAAGATCTATATAGGTTGTACTTTTTTTTGGAGAATCATAGTTTTTTCTTAGACCTTTATTTTACTGTGGCATAATTTCCCAACGAAGGTTCAAAATATATCTTTTACATAATTCTCTTATCCACTTCACAACCTCATACAGTTAGGCCATTACATGTTATAGCTTATATGTAGCATTAAGGAGCATATGCTGCATTTTATTCCCATCTACATAGGCTCCACTTGGATCGGTCCACTCCCTCGCTAGTCCAAGTTGAAGTTTCTATGTAGTGTTCTTGCTTGACCTTGTCATATGGCACCTTGACTCTCTCCTCATCATTTAGCTTAGGGTTATGATCTCTATAGTAGGTTTTGAAACATTGGCCACACCATCATAGATAACCTATGACTAGATACTCTTACTTCCACTCTTACCAGTGTTATTATTATTTTTGTTGGTATCACTACTATAACTTATGTTGATGTTGATATTGTAGTTGGATTTTACCCACTTATCATTGATCAAGTGGTTTGATGGATTGATTGCTTCCACCGCCATCCTAAACCTTGACTTGGCCACATTCCCAACTACTACCATGGCTTCTTTGGTGTTATATTTTTTTTACTTGGATAGATTAAATGTTATTTTTACTCCTCCATCCCAATCACATTTTTACATGTATCCATTTCTTCTCTAATCCACTCTTCAACTTCTTAATGACCTCCACATGGTTTTTCAAGCATTCAACTAAGTTTCAAATCATTGTCATTGTTTCTTTATGCATGCTAACAGCCCTACAAAGCACTCAATAGCTTGATTCTTCATTTCCATAGTTATAATAGGTGGTCCTCCCTCACTTATTTTTGTCCTCATACCTTGGCTTCCCTCACATGTCCTCAGATTCTTCCTATCGTGTATGTGGTTTTCTAAAACCACACAAAATCAAGTTATGTGTTTTTTTTCTTTTTTGATCAAAAGGTAAAACTTGTCTCTTAAAAGCTTGGTTTTAATATTAAATTTCTTTATTAAATTTTGAGGCGGGGTTTCCATAAATGGAGGGTGACTTCTTGGTGGGGAGTTTATTGGTGGAGGGGATTTGCTTTATTTGGTGTAAGAGTGCTTTTGGTGGGGAATCCATTATTTATGAGGGAGGGGTCCTTTTCTTGTTTGGGTGGTGTCCATATTTTAAGTGGGGAACAATATCATGTGGGGTGATTATTTTATTTAAGTGGTGATGGATTTGATTTAAAGGTCAAAGCGCCATTTTATTTAGCGGGGAAACTTTTAAGTGGAAATGATTACGTGGGTGAATAATTTTAGTGGATGGCATTTATGCCTTTTATGTAGTAACGTACATGAGTGAAATCTTTTAACCTAGTGGGTTCACTTGTGTTTTCTCAAGTTGTGGGCATAAAAGATATTTTTTATTTTTGTTTTTATTAAAAACAATATTGTAATGTGGAGATATAAGGGAGTTAATTTATTTTTTTTTGGGTCATATTTATTCCATTTCATTTGTCAAAGGTAGGAGAGTGAGGCCTAGTCTAGTAGGAGGCTAGACCCCCTCACAAGCAAACAAATTTATTTTCTCCCTTGTTTTTGCTCTCTCATTACAACTTTTGGATGCATTTTTGGCTATGAGTGACTTCCTATTTGAATGAACTTTGGCTCGTATTGCTCCTTCTTGGCTCACATTATATCTCTTATGCCACTATTATACTTGGAACTATCTCAGATGTATTTTTGATTGATTCCAATGTCTTTTGCATGTGTTTTATAGGTTTTCATGTTTGGTAGTTGATCCTTTCAAGTGTGTTTTTACAAACATGATGGTTTTTTCACCATTTGCCACACTCTTCCATCATCTCACAACGTGTTTTATTCTAGTTTGTGAATTGGCACTTTGACACATTTGTAATTTGTGTCATGTCTCCATCAAGGCCCCTTTCTTAGCACCTTGCCTTATTCTATGGAGACACTTTTTTGCTCCCTTGTCTTTGGAGCATCTCTTTTGATTTATGATGGAATTTTTGACAAATTAATAGTATCCTTGTTTGGATTTATTCTGGTGAAGCCCGGTGTCTTCCTTGTTTCTATTTGTCATTTTTTTTTATATGGGATATATTATAATCACGCTGATTTATAAAATGCCATGGGGATTTTGTTGATTCAGCCTTGTCTATCTTCATGTGTTTGTGTACTCTATTCTAGGTACCTTTTCATTTTTTTAGTTGTTTGTCTCTTCCATCACCACCATGGACCATCATCTTTGAGAGACCTTATATATATTTTTGATTTGATTTCAATATCAGCTCTACCAAATCAATCACCTTATAGGATGAGTCCAATAAAACATGCAAAATTAAATAAGCAGGTTACTAAATTAGTGAGAAGGGTGTAATAAGTGATATCATGAGTCCATGTGCAACATAAGGATTAATAAATTTAAATAAAGATGGAGATTGGATGATGTGTTTGGATACCAAAGTGATTTGAGAAACATTTTAGGTGACAATTTTGGTAATGGTTCTACCCCAATTGGTGGTAGAACATTTAGGAGCCATAACTTTTGCACCATAGCTCCATTTGACTCCCCGTTTAAACCGTAGGAAAGCTAAGAATGAGGGGAACATCATGAGATGGAAAAAAAAATTTATAAATGTATTTTTACCCCTAAAAATTAAATTGAATTTCTCCAAATTTTAATTTTAGTAGCGTAATCAAAAAATAGTAGGTTTCTAAAAATAATAATTCCTCGAATTCTGTATTATTGTAAATCATGGAAGTTGAACCACTTAATCTCCCTTGATATTGGTGACCTTACACATCGTCCTCATACCTTAAAAATATATATAAATGAATATGTAACTCATAATATAAATCAGACATCTCTTCTCAGAGATAGGCATATGTTTGGGTTTACAAATTTGATGAATAAAACATCTATTCTCAGAGATAGCATTATTATTATTATTATTATTATTATTATTATTATTATTATTATTATTTATTGATTTATATATCAACCAAATATTTTTGAGTTTTGGATCAGTGGTATCAGATCCATTTGTCTTTAGAGTGTAAGATCCCGAGGATGAGGTTAGATTATATGAAGCTTGGGTGGAAAATAGAACCAACAGGCTATCCACCTATTCACTCTAAATGACTTTAAATGGTAGACAACATCGAGACATCTTATCCTTTCAAGAAAATAGTGAATGAATCCCTCTGGAGACAACAAGCATAGATGCTACAATAGTTCTCCTAAATTCTCTAACAAATTTTGATGGGAAATTATGGCTCTTCATCTACAACCCCACATCCTTTTAGTTCCCCAACACCCTTCAATGTTCAAGTGAATTTTGATATCCCTACATTTGAAGGAAAAATCAATGTTGATTCCATATAAAATTGGTTAAATCAATTTTTGTCTTGTTTTTCTATAAATAAATTCACCGATAAAGATAATATCACTTTTGCTCTTTAGAAAGCATCATTGCTTGTTAAAAATTGGTGGGAAGTGTACAAAAAGTGATTCAAGATGAATGATACTGGCCTTGAGGTAGAACCTACCTAAGATGATTTCATAGAAGCTATAAAATAAGAATAGTACCCCATTGGATCATATGATGATTTGTATATAGAGTGGCAATAACTTCACCAAGGTAAGGAACAATCTGTTCAAGATTACACTGACATTTTTTATTCTCTATCTGCAAGATTGGGCATCGAGGAAAGTGAGAAACATAAGGTTTTTAAATATCATGGTAGACTACAATGGTACATAGGGGGAAAAATGGAACTCTTCAATTTGGAAACACTCAGTGAGGTGTACATGTTTGTAGTGAAGATTGAGTAGAAGCATGGAAGAATGAATGTAAAAAGTCATCCTTCAAAATGAAAAAGTGATAAATAAGGTCAAACACGAGGCTAAAATTGGAAGAAAAAGGAAGGAAAGTCTAGGAAATGGTGTGATTATCATAAATCTATAACTCACTCCAAAAAATAATGTCAAGCCATCAAGTCTCCACTTTTTTAGTCACAATCCTCAACATCTACTGTTATGCCTCATACATAGCCTATAGTTGAAGAGGATGAAGAAGAGATTGTAGATGCTAAGCTCGATGCCATTGTTGCTTCATCATAGACCTATGAGGAGAGGCTAGATGATAAGGAAATGTTGTTTCATTCTATGTTATGGGTGAAAGGTAGGCCTCTGCATTTAATTCTTGACAGTGGAAGTCAAAATAATTGAATCTCTACTAATGTTGTGAAAAGATTAAATTTGTCTATGAAGCCTCACCTAAATCCATATAGTATTAGATGGTTGAGTCCAAGGAGAAACCTCTATGTCACCCACCAATGTCTTGTCTCATTTGCAATAAAACCTTTCCAAGGTGAGGTTTTATGTGACGTGGTCAATCTAGATGTTTATGATGTACTTTTTGGTTAGCCATTCATGAATGATCGACATAGAATCTATGAATCAATAACTTGAAGGATCACTCTCACTCTTGGAACATGGTGCTATAGGGTACTAGAGGTACCACCTTCTACATCTATCTCCTTGATTCATGCCAAGAAATTTGTTCTCATGGTGGTCAAGCCATAGGAATCCAAGAGGGTTGATGTTGTAGCCCTGACTACACAAACAACACAAAAACAAAAGCTAATAGATAAAAAGATGAATAATTTCATGGCCTTCCATCCAAAGATTAATGGTTAGACAAAAATGGTGAACAATTAGGCCCTACACAGCTCCATAAAGTATATCTCTACAAAGCATAGTCTATTCCAAGTATGCATTAGGAATCAAATCAAAATACAACTGCCACACTTGAGGAAAAATATTGATGAAAAGGGGAACATTTATTCTAAAGGAGGGAGGAATGATCTAAGCAACATTTCAGGTGACAATTCAGGTGATGGTTTTATCCCAATTGGTGGCAAAACATCTGAGAGCCATAACTTTTGCATCATAGCTCCATTTGACTCCCCGTGGGTTTTTACCTTGAAAAATAAATAGAAGAGCCCAATATTTAAATTTTAATAGTGCAGTCTAAAATTAATAAGTTTCTAAAAATAGTAATTCCTCAAATTCTTTATTGTTTTAAATCATGGAAGTCAAACCATTTAATGTCCCTTGATACTAGTGACATTTCACATCTTCATCATACCTTAAAAACATGTATAAATGAATGTAATTCTTGAAATAAAAATCAAACATCTCTTCTCAGAGATAGGCATATGTTTGGGTCTGCAAATTTGAAGAATAAAACATTTATTCTCAAAGATAGCTTTATTGTTATTGTGTTTTTGTTTCTTGAATTATCTTTAAACCAAAGATTTTTGAGTTTTAGATCAGTGGTATCAGAGTAATTTGTATTTAGAGTGTGATTCTAAGGACAAGGATAGATTACAAGAAGCTTGAGTGGAAAATAGAACCAACAGACCAACCACCTATTAGATCGAAATTACTTCAAATGGTGGACAACACTGAGACATACAATCTTTTAATTTAAATGGTGAATGAATCCATCTATCAATAATAATCATAGATGCTACAACAATTCACCCAAATTCTCCAACAAATTTTGATGGGAAATTATGGATCTTTATCTGCAACCCTACATCTTTTCAGTGCCCTAGCACCCTTCAAAGCTTAGGTGAATTTTGATATCCCTACATTTGAATGCAAAATCAATGCTAATCTAGTAAAAAATTGGTTAGATCAATTGTCATCTTATTTTTCTATAAATAGCTTCATAGATAAAGAGAAGATCACTTTTGCTCTTTTCAAAGCATCATTGCCTATCAAAAATTAGTGGGAAGTGTACAAAAAGAGATTCAGTATGGATGATATTGGCCTTGAGGTAGAACCTACTTGGGATGATTTCATAGAAGTTGTAAAGGAGGAATATTACCCCATTGGGTCATATGATGATCTCTATATAGAATGGCAACAACTTTGCCAAGGTAAGGAATAGTTTGTTCAAGATTACACTAACATTTTTCCTTCTCTATCTGTGTGATTGGGATTCCAAGAAAGTAAGAAAAAAAAGGTTATAAAATATTGTGGTGGACTACAATGGTACATACAAGGAGAAATGGAACTCTTCAATTTAGAAACCCTTAATGAGCCATACAAATTCACGGTGAAGATTGAGTAAAAGTATGGAAGAATGAATATAAAGAGTCAGCCTTCAAAATAGAAAAGTGAAAAAGAAGGTCAAACACAAGGCCAAAATTAGAAGAAAAAGGAAGAAAAGACTAGGAAGTGTTGTGATTATATAAAATCTAGAACTCACTCGAAATAAGAATGTTGAGCAATCAAGTCCCTACTTTTTAAGTCATAATCCTCAACATTTACTACTCTACCTCATATATAGCTTGCAGTTGAAGAGGATGAAGAAGAGATTGTATATGTTGACCCTAATGCCATCTTTGCTTCATCATAGACCCATGAGGAGAGGCCAAATTATAAGGAAAGGTTATTTCATTCTAAGTTATGGGTGAAAGGTAAGCCTCTGCATTTCATTATTGATAGTAGGAGTCAAAAAACTTTAATCTCTGCTAATGTTGTGAAAAGCTTAAATTTGTCCATGAAGCCTCACCTAAATCCATACTATATTGGATGGTTGAGTCCAGGGAGAAACCTTTGTGTCACCCACCAATATCTTCTCTTATATGCAATAAAACCTTTCCAAGATGAGGTCTTATGTGATGTGGTCAATATAGATGTTTGCCATGTACACTTTGGTTAGCCATTCATGTATGATCAACATGGCATCTATCAATCAAGAAATTGAAGGATCACTCTCACTCTTCAAACACGGTGTTATAGGGTACTATAGGTACCACCTTCTACATCTATCTCCCTGATCAGTGCCAAAAAATTTGTTCTCATGGTGGTGAAGCCACAAGAATTCAAAAGGGTCGATGTTGTAGCCCTAACTACACAAAAAACACTAATAGAATCTAAAAGATAGAAATCTAAAGAATTTCATGGCCTTCCATCCATATATTAATGGTCAGATAGGAATGGTGAACAATCAGGGCCTACACAACTCCATAAAGTACAGTTCCACAAAGCACAGTACATTCCAATTATGCATCAAGATTCAAATAAAAACACAACTACCATACTTGATGAAAAATCTTGTGTCAATTTGTACCATTATTTATCAAGGAGGGAGGAATTATTTGAGCAACATTTTAGGTGACAATTCGGGTGATGGTTCTATTTTAATTGGTGGTAGAACTTTTGGGAGCCATAACTTTTACACCATAGCTCTGTTTGACTCCCAATTTTAACCATTGAAAAGCTAAGAATGAAGAGAACATCTTGATATGGAATGGAGTTATGCTTAGTGGTTTTTGACCTATTATAAATAAATGGAAGTGCCCTAAATTTCAATTTTAGTAGTAAAGTCTAAAAATAACATGTTTCTAAAATTAATATTTTTTAAAATTTTGTATTGTTGTTAATCATGGAAGTTGAACCACTTAATCTACCTCAAAATTGGTGACCTTCCACATCCTCTTCATACCTTCGGAACATGTGTAAATTAAAATATAACTTGAAATAGAAATTAGACATCTCTTCTCATAGATGGGCATATGTTTGGCTCTACAAATTTGATGAATAAAACATCTCTTCTTAGAGATAGAATTATTGTTATTATGTTGTTCTTATTTCTTGAATTATCTTTCAACCAAATATTTTTGAGTTTTAGATCAATGGTATCAGAGTGGTTTATATTTAGACCGTATGATCTTGAGGACAAGGTCAGATTATAGGAAGCTTGGTTAGAAAATAGAACTAGTAGACTATCCATCTATTCACTCTAAATGACTTTAAATGGCAGACAGCACTGAGACATATGATATTTTTGAAGAAATGGTGAATGAAGCTCTCTAGCAATAAAAATAATAGAATCTACACAAATTCAACCAAATTATCCAACAAATTTTGATATAAAATTATGGCTCTTCATCTGCAACCCCACATCCTTTCAGTGCCTTAAAACCCTTCAAAGTTCAGGTGGATTTTGATATCCCTATATTTGAAGGCAAAATTAGTGCTAATGTAGTATAAAATTAGTTGGATCAATTGTCATCTTATGTTTTTATAAATAAATTTACTGATAAAAAGAAAATCACTTTTACTCTTTTGAAAGCAATATTTCCTATCAAAAATTGGTGGCAAGTGTACAAAAAGAGATTCAGTATCGATGATATTGGCCTTGAGGTAGAACCTACCTGGGATGATTTCATAGAAGCTATAAAGGAAGAATACTACCTTATTGGATCATATGATGATCCAAAACATAGATGTTTTTGTTGATAAATATTTCAAGAACACCAAAATAACACAGTAACAATGAATTTTTTGAAAAGAGATGTTTTATTACTCAATATCACAATACAATTATATGTTTATCTCTGGGATGAGATGTTTGATTTATATTTTGAGTTAAATATTAATTTATACATATTTTAAAAGTAGGGGTAGGATGTGAATGGTCTCCAATATCAAGGAAGATTAAGTGGTTCAACTTCTATGATTTAAAACAACATAGAATTTGAGGAATTACTATTTTTAGAAACTTATTATTTTTAGACTGCACTACTAAAATTAAAATTTAGGGTATTTTCATTAGATTTTCAAGGGTCAAAATCCATTGAGAAAATATGTATTATATCTCACCATATTCTTATTATTATTATATTTTCAACAGTTCAAATGGTGAGTCAATTGGAGCTATGGCATAACAATTATGGATCCTAGAAGTTTCATCATTAATTGGGGTAAAACCATCACCCAAATTATCACCTAAATTGTTGCTCAGATCATTCTTCCTTAGTTGATAATAAATGGTCCCCATTGCATCAATGTTCCTCATCAGGTGTGGTAGTTGTGTCTTAATTTGATTCTCTATGAGCCACTCACCTTGGTGGCTAAGCTGGCCCCTTTTGACCACCCGATAAAGTGGAATAGAGAGTCTTCTTATTGTCTTCATCTTGATGTCCACAATATAATCCTCCTCCATTGGATCAAAACTATATAGATCAAACTCATCAATGTCTTATTGTTCTACTATGACTAAAGTTTCCAATAGAGGTGGATGATATGGTTTGAGGAGCTCCACATTGAATATTGGATACAGACCAAGGTAGGCTGGTAGGTTCAACTCAAAATCATTTTCTCTAACTTTTTTGGTGATGGTGTAGGGACCATATCACAGATGTTGAATTTTTTTGTGTAGTCCTACAAGTCATTCATTCTAAAGCTGCAACCAAACCTTGTAACCTACATCAAAATGGTGTACAGTCCTATATTTGTCATGGCATTACTTATACTTTTGATTCATCTTCTCCAATATGTCATGAAATTGTTGCTATATGTGTTTCAGTTTTTCAATGAACTTTGTTACTTTTCCTACTTTAGATCTTCCATGAGGTATGTATTCCATGGTGGAGAATGAAATGGTTATATTAATTGGTGCCACGAGTTGGAATTTGAATCATACATGGAATGGACTATGCTTTATCAAGCTGTGTAGGGCACAATTGTATCCATGTTGTATGAAAAGAAGCCCTTCATCCCATGTGCATGGATGTTTAGAGTGATACATTTGAATCATGTGAAAAATAAAGAGGTTCACCACCTGCATCTAACCATCATTCTATGGATTGAAGGTTATGGACTTCATCAGCTTGGTATCCATCATCTTCCATAGAGTGGACCAGAAGATGCTCAGGAACTTGTTGCCTCAATCTGAGATAATGGACTTGGGGAGACCAAAATGGAGCCATACATGACTAAAATATAGTTGAGTAGTTTCTTCAGTAGATATATATTTTTTTACAAGCAATCATGATAGCCATGTTTGAAAAATGATCAACTATAACAAAAAAATAGTCCTTGCCATATTTTAAAGTGGGCAAACCTGAGAGAAAATTCATTGAGATACATTCCCAAGGCCTGATTAGTTTTGGTAATGGTGTGTACAATCCTTGATTCTTATTTGATATATTGGCTATCATACATGGGGTGCAAGATTTGATATACCTTTCCACATCCTTTCACATATGGGGCCAGTAGAAGTGTTTTTGAAGTATTTCCAATGTCTTTTCTACACCAAAGTGTCTAGTTGTCCAACTAAAATATGCTTCCCATATCATCCTCTATTGCTCTATAGCTGAAACATAGATGTGCCCCGTATGATAGAGGACATTATCTTACAAATATAAATTAGAAACATGTTTACCTTTTTGAAGCACCTGATATGTATTAGCAAAGGCAGCATGTACTTTATACAGAGCACCCCAAGTGGTAGTCTCATGTCCGCATAGGTCAAGAACTATTGTGAGTGCATTAATTAGTGGGTGGATCATATAATCTATAGTCATATTTGATCTCCCCTTTTTATGTTTGATTATCAAATGGAATTTTTGAAGATATGTGGCCCACTTTTGGTGCCTCTCATTTCATAGTTTGCTCTATTTCTGGATAAATTCCAATGGTCTATGGTCAGTGTGGATGAACGTCTCTTTCTCCAAAATGTAGTATTTCCATTGCTTGTAGGGTTTCAAAATGGCATATAGATCCTTATCATATGTCATATATTTATTGACTATATCAATGAAATTTTCACTATGATATGTAATAAGATGGCTATATTTCATGGTGACAGCTCCCATAACATATTCAGATGCATCTATCATCAGTTCAAAAGGTTGATGCAAATCTAACAAGGCAAGAATAGGGGTCGAGCAAAGTTTGTTCTTCTAATTCTCAAATTCCCTTTGTTGTATTTCACCCCAATGAAATATAGCTTTAGCTCCTCCTTTAGTCACTTAGATTAGTGACCAAGCAACATGTGAAAATCCAATAACAAAGCTATAATAAAAAAGTTTAAGACCGAAGAAGCTGTGAAGTTCTGTGAGGGTCCTTGGTGTAGGCCATTCTTGAATAGCCCAAATATTTTCTAGATCAACATGGACGCATTCCTCATTCACAACGTACCTGAGGTACAAAATTGTTGTCATCTAGAATGTGCATTTATCAGGATTTACATACAACTTGTGCTCTCAAAGAGTTTGAAGCACCTTACAAACATGTTGCAGATGTTCCTATCATGTTCTATTGTAGATGAGTATGTCATCTAGGTAGACAACCATGAATGAGTGTGTGAAGGGTAACAAAATTTCATCCATCATCCTCATGAAGGTTATAGGTGCATTAGTTAAGCCAAAAGGAATAACCAACCATTCAAAGATCCCCTCCTTAGATTTGAATGTAGTCTTCCAGACATCAGTGCGATTGATGAGAATTTGGTGATAGCCAAATTTGAGATTAATTTTGGTGAATAACTTTGCACCATGGAGTTGGTCTAACAAGTCATCAATCCTAGGGAGAGGGTAGTGATTCTTCACAGTGATTTTATTTAGGGCTTGATAGTCAATGCAAAGCCTCCATGTTCCATATTTCTTTGGTGCCAAGATAATTGGGCTACCATAGGGTGAAGAGCTTGGCCTGATGTGACCCTTTTGGATCAATTCTTGAATATATCTTTTTATCTCATCATTCTATAAAATTGATCTATGATACATATGACTGTTAGGCAAAGGTGATCCTGAGATCAAATCGATAGAATGTTTTACTTGGAAATGCAGTGGAACTCCTGTGGGTGACTTGAATAAGTCATCATATTCTCCTATGATTTGTCCCATCTGCTTTTGTTATTGTGTTAATTGTGTAGTCAAAATTATAACATCAGCCTTCTTGGATTTTTGTGGTTTGCCCACCATGAGAATGAATTGTTTTATCTTTTCTACCAATATCTTACATTATTTGGCACTAATCAAGGAGATAGATGCAAGAGGTGGTACCTTTATTACCCTATAGTGCCTTGCTCCAAGAGTGAGGGTGATTCTTTGGGTTCGTGATTCATAGATGACATGTTGATCATACATGAATGGCTGACCAAGGAGTATATCACAAACATCTAGATTGACCACATCACACAAGACTTCATCTTGAAAAGGTTTTATTGCATATGAAAGAAGACATTGATGGGTGACATGAAGGTCTCTCCCTAGGCTCAACCATCCAATATTGTATGGCTTTAGGTGAGGCTTCATGGATAGATTTAGACATTTTAAAATTTTAGTACAGATTAAATTCTTTTGACTCCTACTACCAAGAATAAAATGTAGAGGCTTACCTTTTACTCATAGTTTGAGTAAAACAATATATCCTTGTCATTTGTCCTTTCCTCATGGGTCTGTGATGAAGTGATGATGGTGTTAGGCTCAGCATCTACAATCTCTTCTTCTTCCTCTTCGACTGTAGGTTATGTATGAGATAGAATAGTAGATTTTGAGTATTATGACTTAGAAAGTAGTGACTTGATGGCTCGACATTCCTTTTTGGAGTGAGTTCCAATTTTGTGGTAATCACACTATTTTATAGCCTTCCTCTTCTAGGGTTTCTTATCTTTAAACTCTATTTGCTTCCAATTTTAGCCTCATATTTGACCTTCCTTGTCACTTTTCCATTACAAAGGCTGAATCTTCATGTTCTTTCTGCCATGCTTCTGCTCAATCTTCACTACAAACTTGTATGTGTCATTAAGGGTGACCAAATTAAAGAGTTCCATTTCCTCCCATATGTACCATTGTAGTCCACAACAATATTTGAGAGTTATGTTTCTCACTTTATTAGATGCCTAATATTGCACACAAAGAATGAAAAATGTCTATATAATCTTGAACAAATTGGTCCTTACCTTGGTAAAATTGTTGCAACTGTATGTACAGATCATCATATGCTAAAATGGGATAGGACTCTTCCTTTACTACTTCCATAAAATCATCCCAAGTAGGTTCCACCTCAAGGCCAATGTCATCTATACTGAACCTCTTTTTGTACACTTCCCACTAATTTTTCATGGGCAATGATGCTTTCAAAAGAACAAAAGTGATCTTTTCTCCATTAGTGAATTTATTTACAGAGAAGTAGGAAGACAATTGATCCAACCAATTTTCTAATGCATCAGTATTGATTTTTCCTTCAAATGTAAGAATTTCAAAATTCACCTAACTTTGAAGGGTGTTGGGGCACTAAAAGGACTTTCCATGGATGATGAGCTAAGAAGTGTAGATGAGGAGCCAAAATTTCCCATCAAGAGTTGTTTGAGAATTTGAGAAAATTATTATAGCATCTATGCTTATTTCCATTGGAGAGCTTCATTCACCATTTCCTTGAAAGTATCAGATGTCTAGGTGTCATCCACCATTTGAAGTCATTTGGAGTGAATAGCTAGATATTTTGGAAGCTCTGTTAATTTCCACCCAAGCTTCTTGTAGCTTGACCTCGTCCTTAGGATCATAAACTCTAAAGACAAACCACTTTGATATCACTAATCCAAAACTTAAAAGTTTTGGTTGACAAATATTTCAAGAACACAAAAATAACATAGTAACAATGAATTCTCTAAGAAGAGATGTTTTATTACTCAAGATTACAATACAACTATATGCTTACCTCTAGGAAGAGATGTCTGATTTCTATTTTGGGTTACATCTTCATTTATACATATTTTGAAAGTATGGGGAGGATGTGGAAGGTCAAAAATGTTGATGTATATTAAATGATTTGACTTCCGTGATTTAAAACAACACAAAATTCTTGAAATTATTATTTTTATACTGCACTACTAAAATTGAAATTTGGAGCACTTCCATTAGCTTTTTAGGGGTCAAAATCCATCGAGTGAATATTGATACCATCTCACCATGTTATCCTCATTCATATCCTTCCAATGGTTCAAACAATGAGCCAATTGGAGTTACAGTGAAAAAGTCATGGCTCCCAAAAGTTTTGTCATCAATTGAGGTGGAACCATCACCCAAATTGTCGCCTGAATTGTTGCCTGAATGATATGATGATATGTATATATAGTGGAAATAATTTTGTCAAGGTAATGAATATTTTGTTCAATATTAAACTGACATTTTTCATTCTTTATCTATGATATTAGGCCTTCAAGAAAGTGAGAAACATAGGGTTCTCAAATATCATCACAGACTACAATGGTACATACAGGAAGAAATAGAACTCTTCAATTTAGAAACCCTTAGTGAGGCATACAAGTTCATAGTGAAGATTGAGCAGAAGCATGGAAGAATGAATATAAAGAGTCAGCCTTCAAAATGTAAAAGTGACAGAGAAAGTTAAATACGAGGCCAAAATTGGAAGCAAAAGGAAGGAAAGACTGGGAAGTGGTGTGATTATCACAAATCTAAAACTCACTCCAAATAATAATGTCGATCCATCAAGTCCCTACTTTCTGAGTCACAATCCTCAACATATACTACTCTACCTCATACATAGCCTATAATTGAAGATTATGAAGAAGAGATTGTAGATGCTAATCCCAATGCCATCGTTGCTTCATCACAGACCCATGAGGAGAGTCCAGATGACAAGGAAATGTTGTTTCATTCCATGTTATGGGTGAAAGGTAAGCCTCTGAATTTCATTCTTGATATTGGGATTCAAATGAATTTAATCTCTGCTAATGTTTTGAAAATGCTAAAGTTATCCATGAATCCTCACCCAAAGCCATATAGTATTAGATGGTTGAGTCCAGGGAGGAACCTCCATGTCACCCACCAATATCTTTTCTCATATGCAATAAAACCTTTCCAAGATGAGGTCTTATGTGATTTTGTCAATCTAGATGTTTGTGTTATACTCTTTGGTTAGCCATTCATGTATGATTGACATGGCATCTATGAATCATGAAATCAAAGGATCACTATCACTCTTGGAACACGGTGATAAAGGGTACCAGAGGTACCACCTTCTACATCTATCTCCCCAATTAGTGCCAAGAAATTTGTTCTCATGGTGGTCAAGCCATAGGAATCTAAAAGGGTTGATATTGCAGCCCTAACAACACAAATAACAAAAAAAATAAGACAATTGATAAGAAGATAAAAAGATTCATGGCCTTTCATCCATAGATTAATGGTTAGATACAAATGGTGAACAATCAGGGCCTACACAGCTCCATAAAGTATAGCTCCACAAAGCATAGTCCATTCCAAGTATGCATCAAAAACCAAATAAAAACGAAACTAGCACACTTGATGAAAAATCGTGATGCAATGGTGACCATTACTTCTCAAGGAGGGAGAAATGGTCCAAGGAATATTTTGAAGTGACAATTCAGGTGATGGTTCTATTCTGATTGGTGGCAGAACTTTCAAAAGCCATAACGTTTCGACCATAGCTCCGTTTGACTCCCTGTTTGAACCATTGGAAAGCTAAGAATGAGTGGAATGTTGCGATATGGCACAAATATTTGCCTAGTGGCTTTAACCCCCAATAATAAATAAAAGTGACCCAAATTTAAATATTAGTTGTGCAGTCTAAAAATAGTAAGTTTCTAAAAATATTAATTCTTCAAATTCTATATTATTGTAAATGGTGGAAGTCAAACCATTTAATCTCCCTCAATATTGGTGACCTTTCACATCTTCCTCATACCTTCAAAACATGTATAAATGAAAATGTAACCTAAAATAGAAACTATACATCTCTTCTCAGAGATAGACGTATGTTTCGGTCGATAAATTTGATGAATAAAACATCTCTTCTTAAATATAGCATTATTGTTATTATGTTGTTCTTATTTCTTGAATTATATTTCAGCCAAAGCTTTTTTAGTTTTGAATCAGTGGTATCAGAGCGGTTTGTCTTTAGAGTGTATGATCCTAATGATGAGGTCAGATTACAAGAAGCTTGGGTGGAAAATATAACTAATAGATCATCTACCTATTCTCTCTAAATGAATTGAAATGAAAAACAACACCGAGACATATGATCCTTTCAAGGAAATGGTAAATGAAGCCCTATAGAAAAAAATATCATAGATGCTACAATAATTCACCTAAATTCTTCAACGAATTTTGATAGGAAATTATGGCTCTCCATTTATAACCCCACATCCTTTCAGTGCCCCAACACCCTTCAAAGTTTAGGTGAATTTTGATGTCCTTACATTTAAAGGGAAAATCAATGCTGATGTAGCATAAAATTGGTTGGATCAATTGTCATCTTATTTTTTTGCAAATAAATTCATCGATAAAGAGAAGATCAATTTTACTCTTTTAAAAGCATCATTACATGTCAAAAATTAGTGGGAAGTGTACAAAAAAAGATTTAGTATGGATGATATTGGCCTTGGGGTAGAACCTACCTAGGATGATTTCATATAATTTTTAAAGGAAGAATACTACCCAATTAAAGCATATGATGATCTGTATATAGAGTGGCAACAACTTCGCTAAGGTAAAGAATAGTTTGTTCAAGATTACATTGACATTTTTCATTCTCTATCTATGAGATTAGGCATCCAAGAAAGTTAGAAACACAAATTTCTCAAATATCATGGTGGACTACAATGGTACATATAGGGAGAAATGGAACTCTTTAATTTATAAACCCTCGGTGAGGCGTACAAGTTCATAGTGAAGATTGAGTAGAAGCATAGAAGAATGAATACAAAGAATCAACCTATAAAATTGAAAAGTGACAAAGAAGGTCAAACATGAGGCCAAAATTGGAAGCAAAAGAAAGGAAACACTGGGAAGTGGTATGATTATCACAAATATAGAACTCACTCCAAAGAAGAACGTCGAGCCATCAAGTCCCTACTTTCTGAGTCACAATCCTTAACATCTACTACTATACCTCATACATAGCCTAAAGTTGAAGAGAATGAAGAAGAGGTTGTAGATGATAAGCTTGATGCCTTCATTGCTTCATCATAGACCCATGACAAGAGGCTAGATGACAAGAAAATGTTGTTTCATTCTAAGTTATAGGTGAAAGGTAAGCTTCTACATGTCAGTCTTGATAGTGGGAGTCAAAAGAATTTAATCTTTATTAATGTTGTGAAAAGATTAAATTTTTCCATAATGACTCACCCAAAGCCATACAGTATTAGATGGTTGAGTCTAAGGAAAAACCTCCATGTCACCCACCAATGTCTTCTCTCATATGTAATAAAACTTTTCCAAGATGAGGTCTTATGTGATGTGGTCAATCTATATGTTTACCATGTACAATTTGGACATCCATTCATGTATAATAAACATGGTATATATGAATAAAAAAATCAAAAGATCACACTCACTCTTCAAACATGGTACTACATGGTACCATAGGTACCACCTTCTACATCTATCTCCCTGATTAGTGCCAAGAAATTTGTTCTCATGGTGGTCAAGCCACAGGAATCTAAAAGAGATGATGTCTCAGCCCTAAATATATAGAAAACACAAAAATAGAATCCAATAGATTAAAAGATAAATAATTTCATGGCCTTCCATCCACAGATTAATGGTCAAATAGAATGGTGAACAATCAGGACCTACACAGCTTCACAAAGTATAGCTCTACAAAGCACAGTCTATTTTAAGTATGCATCAGGAATCAAATCAAAACAAAACTACCATACTTGATGAAAAATATTGATGTAATGGGGATCATTTATTCTCAAGGATGGAGGAATGATCTAATCAATATTGTAGGTGATAATTTGGGTGATGGTTCTATCCTAATTGGTGGCAAAATATCCAAGAGCCATATATTTTTCACCATAGCTCCATTTGACTCCCCATTTGAACTGTTGGAAAGCTATGAATAAGGCAAAAATCATGAGATGACATAGAGATTTCTTTGATCATTTTTTTCCACAAAAAAACAAATATAAATTCTTCAAATTTCAATTTTATTAGTTCAGTCTAAAAATAATAAGTTTCTAAAAATAGTAATTTTTCAAATTTTATATTATTATATATCATGGAAGTCAAACTAATTAATCTCCCTCAATATTAGTGACCTTTCACATCCTCCTCATACCTTAAAAAAATGTATAAATGAATATATAACCCAAAATGGAAATCAGACATCTCTTCTCAGAGATAGGCATATGTTTGGGTCTGTAAAGTTGATGAATAAAACATCTCTTCTCAGAGATAGCATTATTGTTATTATTTTGTTCTCATTTCTTGAATTTTATTTCAACCAAATATTTTTGAGTTTTGGATCAGTGGTATCAGAGTGGTTTATCTTTAGAGTGTATGATCCCAAGGATAAGATCAGATTGTAGGAAGCTTGGGTGGAAAATAGAACCTGCAGACTATCCACCTATTCACTCTAAATGACTTCAAATCACAGATTTCACCAAGACATCTAGTCCTTTCAAGAAAATGGTAAATGAATCCCTCCAAAAACAACAAGCACAAATTTTACAAAAATTTACCCAAATTCTCCAACAAATTTTGATGGAAAACTATGTCTCTTCATCTACAACCCCACATCCTTTCAATGCCCCAACACCATTCAAATTTTACATGAATTTTTATATCCTTACATTTGAAGGAAAAATAAATGCTGATACAGTATAAAATCGGTTGGATCAATTGTCATCTTTTTTTTCTATAAATAAATTCACTGATAAAGAGAAGATCAATTTTACTCTTTTGAAAGCATCATTTCCTGTCAAAAATTGGTGGGAAGTGTACAAAAAGAGATTCAATATGGATGATATTGGTGTTGAGGTATAACCTACCTAGGATGATTTCATAGGAATCTATATAGGAAGAATACTAAAACATTGGATCATATGATTATCTGTATATAGAGTGGTAATAACTATGCCAAGGTAAGGAATAATCTATTCAAGATTACATTGACATTTTTCATTTTCTATCTATGAGATTGGGCATCCAAGAAAGTGAGAAACATAAGGTTCTCAAATATCATTGTGGACTATAATGGTACATATGGGGGAAAATAGAACTCTTTAATTTGTAAACCCTCAGTGAGGCATACACGTTTGTATTGAAGATTGAGCAGAAGTATGGAAGAATGAATACAAAGAGTCAGCCTTCAAAATGAAAAAGTGACAAAGAAGGTCAAACAAGAGGCAAAAATTGGAATCAAAAGCAAGGAAAGATTGGGAAGTGGTGTGATTATCACAAATCTAGAACTCACTCCAAAAAAGAATGTTGAAACATCAAGTCCCTATTTTCTAATTCACAATCCTCAACATCTACTACTCTTCCTCATACACAGCCTATAATTGAAGAGGATGAAGAAGAGATTATATATGTTGATCTTGATGTCATCATTACTTCATCACAAAACCATGAGGAGAGAATAGATGATAAGGAAAGGTTGTTTAATTCTAAGTTATGGGTGAAAGGTAAGCCTCTACATTTCATTCTTGATAGTGTGAGTCAAAAAAAATTAATCTCTGATAATGTTGTGAAAAGCTTAAATTTTTCCATGAAGCCTCAACCAAAGCCATACAGTATTGGATGGTTGAGTCCAGGGAGAAACCTTTGTGTCACCCACCAATGTCTTTCTCATATGCAATAAAACCTTTCCAAGATGAGCTCTTATATGATGTGGTCAATCTAGATATTTGTGATGTAATCTTTAATCAACCATTCATGTATGATTAACATGACATATATGAATCAAGAACTCAAAGGATAACTATTACTCTTAGAACACAGTGTTATAGGGTACCAAAGGTACCACCTTCTACATATATCTTCCTGATTAATGCCAATAAATTTGTTCTCATGGTGGTCAAGCCATAGGAATCCAAAATGGTTGATGTTAAGACCCTAAATACACAAACAACACAAAATAAGAATCCAATAGGTAACAAGCTAAGGAATTTTATAGCCTTCCATCCATAGATTAATGGTCAAATAGAAATGGCAAATAATCAGGCCCTACATAGCTCCATAAAGTACATCTCCATAAAGAACAGTCCATTTCAAGTATGCATCAGGAATCAAATCAAAACACAACTACTACACTTGATTAAAAAAAATTGATGCAACGGATACCATTTCTTCTCAAGGAGGGAGGAATGATCTGAGCAACATTTTAGGTGACAATTCGGGTGATGGTTCTATCTTAATTGGTGGCAGAACTTTTAAGAGCCATAACGTTTGCACCATAGCTCCATTGTACTCCCCGTTTGAACCATTGAAAAGATAGGAATCAAGGTAACATCATGATATGTCACTAAGATCTACTCAGTGGGGTTTTAAGACCTAAAAAACAAATAAAAGTGCCCCAAGTTTCAATTTTAGTAGTGCAATCTCAAAATAGTAAGTTTCTAAAAATAGTATTTCCCAGAGTTATGTATTGTTTTAAAACATAGAAGTCGAACAACTTAATATCCTTCAAGATTGGTAACCTTCCACATCCTCCTGATAACTTTAAAATATGTAACCTAAAATGGAAATTAGACATTTCTTCTTAGAGATAGGCATATGTTTGGGTCTACAAATTTGATGAATAAAACATCTCTTCTCAGAGATAACATTATTGTTATTGTGTTGTTTTTATTCCTTGAATTATCTTTCAAATAAATCTTTTTCATTTTTGGATCATAGAGATATAAATATAATTATAATCAAGTACATGTTTCTTATACCTCATTTAGATGATATGATAAAGTTTTTTGCAGGATTAAAATATTTTACCAAGATTGATCTAAGGAGTGGATACTATCATTTTCATATTTTTGAAGGAGATGAATGGAAAACAACATTTAAATCTAGAGATATTTTATATGAGTGGATGCCCTGATGTCATTCATATTATCTAATACACCCAAAACATTTATGAGAGTGATGAACACAGTGCTATGAGATTATAGTGGTATGTTTGTGCTGATTTATTTTGATTATATTTTAATATTTATTAATAATAAAGATGATTACATACAAAATTTTAGAATGGTATTATAATTGTTAACAAAATAGAATCTCTATGCAAATTTCAAGAAGTGCAAGTTTATGTAGAACAGTCTGGTATTTTTATAATTTATAGTTAGAGCAAATGGTGTAAGAATGGATGAAGAAAAAGTAAAGGCAATTATCAAGTGGCCTATCCTAATGAGCATTATAGAGGTAATAATTTTTCATTATTTAGTAATGTTTTTCAAAAATTTCATTAAAAAAATTAGTACTCTTGTTGTACCAATAGCAAATTATATTAGAGGAAATGAATTTGGATAAACAAGAGTGGAAATAGAAAGATTTGATTTTTTGAAGGAGAAAATTATAGAAAATCCTATATTAGCATTACCATATTTTAGCAAAGCGTTTGAGGTTGATTTTGATGATTCATTTGTGGGAATTAGTGTTGTGTTGAGTCAATAAGTGAAGCCAATAACATGTTTAAATAATAAATTAAATGATGTAAGAGTAAAGTATTATATGTATGATGTTGAATTTGATACCATTATATAAGTATTAGGAAATTAGAGGGAATACCTAGTGCCTAAGGATTTTATCCTATTTACTAATCATAAGTCTTTGAAGTATGTGAACACTCAAAAGAATTTAAATAATATTTGCATGCAAAGTGGGTGGATTTATTACAAGGTTATAATTTTGTGTTGAAGCATAAATCAAGAAAATAAAATTAGGTAGTTGATGCTTTCAGCAGGTGAGTGAGGTTGATAACTACTATGATGAGTGAAGTAGTTAGATTTGAATTTATTAAAGAAGTATATGATATTGGTCCAAGTTTTTGTAAGATTGTTGATAAATTTAGTAATAAATTAATAGGTGATAAAATTAATGTTTATGGTGAGTATATTAATCATGATGGCTATCTCTTCAAAGGGAAAAAATTATATTTATTCTAATTGGCTCCCTAAGAGACAATATTGTAAGAGAATTTCATAGTGTAGGTTTGGCTGGACATTTTGGTAACACAAAGACAATAATATTGGTGGAGGAAAAGTATTTTTGTCCAAAAATGAATAGATCTATCTCAATATTTATTTCAAGGTTTAGTATATGTAAGGTGCCAAAAGAACATGCACAAAATACAGGGTTGTACATGTCATTACCAGTTCCAAGAGGACTATGGACAGAATTGAGTATGGAGTTTGTGTTGGGATAAAAAAAAAACAGAGTGGTAATTATTGAATTTTTGTTATTGTAGACAGGTTTACTAATATCATTCATTTTATTGAATGTAAAAAAACCAATATTTCCACTAGAGTTCTAGAACTACTTTTTAATCATATTTTGAGATTGCATGGTGTTATAAAAATCATTACATATAAGGGCACAAAATTTACATGTCACTTTTGGAGGAATTTATGGAGGAAGATGAGTAGTAAGCTATAATTTAGTAGTGCATATTAGCACCAAATAGATAAATAAATAGAATTTGTAAATAGGAGCTTGTGAAATTTATTGAGATGCAAAGTTAGAGAGAAGACCAAGCAAGGGGACGTGACTTTACCACAAGCTAAATTTGCATATAATAGTTTAGTGAATAGATCAATAATTTTTTTTATTATTTTAAGTTATTTATGCTATAAATCCTATGAGTTTTTCGATTTACTATAGTTAACGATCACATAATGAGTTATTGATGATGTAGAAGAATTTTTAGAACATATACGATAGTTACAAGAAGAATTAAAAATAAAATTGCAAAAAAGTAATGAAAAGTATAAAGTGGCAGTAGATGTTAGAAGAAGGTCAAAAACATTTGAATGAGATTTAGTGATGGTTTAGTGGCAGTAGAGGTCATAAGAAGGTCAAAAACATTTGAATGAGACTTAGTGATGGTTTACTTGAGGAAAGACAATTTTCTAAAAGACACATATAACAAGTTGAAATACAAGAAAATTGAACTATGAATAAAATCAATGACAATACTTATGAAGTGATTTTACCATAGAATTTTGATATCTCTCTAGTATTTAATATTTTATATTTATTTGATTTCCACGTAGAATATGGCGAAGGTGAAGAAGATAAATAAGTGAATTGGAAGTAACAAGTGTCAATAATAACAAAGAAAAAATAGTGCAAGTTATGGATAAGAAGATAGTAAACACAAGGTAAGAAAGTTATGATAGGTATTTAGTACATGATATAATTAATATGTAAGGTAAGACATCTTCTCATCCTTGCAAAGAAAATAATATCAACTTATATACAAAACATAGGTGTTTTATTTATAACCTCGTAGTGCATAAACTATTCTAGCTTCCCCCAACTAATCTAAAACACTCTTTTCATTTCTAGTTGCCTAGGGTCTCATCTCACTTTTTTAGAAACCCCAAGTGATTTTGTTTGATTAGAATCAATTGAAATCTTATATGATTGATTAATATTGTTAGGTTTATTATTTTATTTATATAGTTGATTGGGTGGTTTTAAGTGGGATTGAGATTTATAAAATTGAACTGAATAAGCTTCGAGTCATGGGACTAAACCTCGATTCCCTCAATTATAAAAATACAAAATAAGATTCACATTATTAAAATTATAAGTTTTTATTTTTTGACTAAAAATTTGTATGCACACTTGAGGGGTTAGATAAATTAGAAAGGTAAGGACTAACACTATCAACATATAACTCCAAGCCTAACATTTATTAATTAAGTTTTTAAAAAAAATCTATTTTAGAGAGTTGGTTGTCGAAACAAGTAAATTCAAGAGAGAATGTTAAAGAAAGACTGTAGGTAAACAAAATTATATGTTTGTATTGTACATTTATGGGTTCAACTATGACCCCTTAGATTAGAAAAATATTGATAAATAAACTTATAATGTAGAAAAAGAGACTGAACTTTCCAAGGCCATAAATTTTTATCCATAGCTCTATTTGAGTCTATCTTCACATCAAAATGACCAGCTAAAAAATTTCAATGCTTACATAACCTACCATTACTATTATGGGATGGTTTAGATATTTTTTGGAGATTATACGTGACCATATGAGGGTCTAAAATTGATGTTTAAAATTATATTTGGATTTTTTCTAAATTTAAAATTTGTCTAGTTATATAGCTAGACTTTAACTTCAATTGAAATTCATCTGATAAGTTAATTTTAGATTTAATTTAATTTTAGAGATTTCTATAACTACATGTGGGTTCATGTGAAACCTACTAAAAACAATAGCTATTAAAAATAACAGGTCGAGTTTATTATTTTTAGAGTTTTTAATTCTGCATGTCAACTCCAATTCTGAGTTGAGGTTTATTTATATATGGTTTGTAATTATTTGATTATTCAATACAAATTAATACTGGTTACTATTTAGATCTTTACCTATTGTTAATTTTATTATCTTGATAGTATTTTGGTTCATTAATGTATAGAATATAAATGATTCAAGTATGCGTGTAAAAAGTGTTTTATAATAATAATAGTAATATAGTTTTAAACGTTTACAATACCAAGTAGTATCTTGGTTATGCTCTATAAGGTAACTTACATCATATGTGAGCACCCTATACTTTAAATGTGTAGGAGGCACCTTGATGTGCTTCAAATATGAGATTCATGTACCTTACTTCTTGCAATATTTGAACCTAAACACTCATTTATATATAAATGACTTTAAATAAAATTAGCATACATACTGACTTCCATCTATATAGACTTGAAAAAGTTAAAAGGGGTGGAGTCATGTATTGATTTCATTCCCAATTATACACCTCTTTTGCTCAACCTTGCAAAATTGAGTAAATAAAGATGAAAAACCCACTAGTATGTCATTATAGTCGAGGAGGGCTTCGCATCTAGATTGGATCAAATAAATAAAATTACTGAGAGGCACTAAAAGAGGGTATAGCCAATTCCCTTCTACTTTTGGCTCTACCTAAACCAAGGTGACAGGACCTATGGAGTAGCTTGCTCACATGGAGAGATTCTACAAATTAACCTCCATGGGGATTATTGTCACAAGCGAACATGAATGTGACCAGGGCATAACCAAACTTGTTCAATCCACCTAGGAAGGGTTATCACATAGAATAAACAAATGCTCTGAATCATATATGAGCTAGTAAAGATAGATATAAAAGTGACTGCAATATTAATTTGAAAGAATCTTCAACATGGATTGAATAAAAAACTGCAATGCTAGATCTTTAAAGCACAAAATGCAGACTCATTTTAAGTATGTAATATTTATGCATTTTTAGGTAAATAACACTTATGATATGTAATAAGTGTGTATTATTTTTAGGGTAGGACTTTTCTTTAGTTATAAAAAGAGGGTGGTGTGCTGGTGGTTTTCAAATAAAAGGGATTATTTAAACATTCATGATATCACCTATTACAAAGATGGAGAAAACTAAAATGCAAGCTAGTGGAAACTATCAGGAGTAATTATCACCTATTTGTGCCAATGAAATGTAAATACCCAAATGATCCTAATACCCCAGAACATACACTAAAATGATAATCTCATATATTTTTTCCCACTAAATCCATAAACCTAGAATGCCTTGACATGTTATTCAATAACATAGTTTTAGACATAATGGAGAAAGAGATTTATAATATAGATCTAAGCTAAAGATGAAAACTAGTAATGAGCATAGAACAAGATGTCTAGTCAACAACATTTGTAAATCACATCACTGCACTTCATAAAAAGGAAATAGTAAGAACCACAAATATTTTCCATTAACTTTAGAAGAATATTTTACATACATCATTATTTAAAAATGCTACCATGGGGAAAAGCATGGTGGATTATCTCCATGTTGGATAGGGAGACATATAAACATGCACTCAAAGCTTGTTAATGGCTATAAAACTATAACCATGTTAGCAAGAGAGGAAAAACACATAGACAATAGTGATCCCAAAATTTGGAAGAGCCTATAATTAGGAAAAACAAAGACCAAAAACAACCTTGACAATAGAGGAAAAGCCCTCTATTTATACATTTTTCATGTTATTCAAATTTGGGACTCTAGGTTACAATTTGGAAAGTTATAAAGAAACCCTCCAAATTTTGGCAAGATGCTATCAGTTGGAAATTATTCCTTGCCACACCTAAAATATTCATCCATTTGTAATAAAAATCATTCCTCTAAATGCGTCTATAAAAAGTGATGAAGATTTGAATAAAACCTTTGATTTCTTGACTAGAGATGTATTTTTACATGATTTGGAAGGTGAATTGTTATGTTATAGGCCTTACAAAAATTTCATCATGTGTAACTATCTATATATGCCATTGAACACTTGCTTTCATAGCTATAATCTCTTAGATAGTTTAAATTTATCTTATGCATGCCATGGAATAACATACTCTTGCAATGATATTATTGAGATGCACCATCTGTGGTAAAGGAAGAAAATGATCTACAACCTAAAATATGATCTAGAATGACCCATAGACCTTCTTTTATGATTTAAATTCTTAACCATCCATGAAAGAGCTATAAATTTTAAATATTATGCCAAATATTACCACATATTGACATGTGGCATGCCACATCAGATCCAACTAGGCATTTGTGGGGCTTAAAAGTGACTAAGTCACTTACTTGGCTCCAATCTAGACATGCGTAACCTTCTCGTATAGTCTTGAAAATGGATCAAATATGCACTGTCAATCCTTATTGGATTCCTTATCGCTGATGTTTATTATGGACTAACGATTTTGATTTGAGCCTCTGAGATCCTGCCGATTGGCAATTTTCTATTCATTTTGAATGTTTTGAAAAGTCCACCTTTACCTCACACTATTGATTTAGATCTAGCTAATTGAATGTTATTGGTCGATATTTGGACGTGGTATCTGAGATCATGCCATTTGGCAGTTCTACAAGATTTGTGCACTCTACATAGTCAGTCTCTATTTGGCTAGTACCCTTTTACCATGTGATGCCTTCTCATTTCACCTAAGTTCTTTAAAAAGTCAATTTTCTTATATCACTATTAGATAAGGATCTAAAAGGTCAAATGCTATTGGTCTATCTTTATTTCATTCACCACTATTATGACATACATTATCAATGTGCTTTCTCATAGGCTTGTTGACGTACTGACCTACTAAAGGGCCCATGAATCATTGATCTTTCACTTGAGTACCCGAGATGGTGTAACTTGTCATTCTTGGATCCCTTTGTAGGTCTCTTGACATGTTGACTCTATCACATTCTATTAGATCTTGGGACTACCCATCGAGATGGTGACACTTGTCACTCTCATATATCTCTCAGGACCTTTGACATTTCAACTCTTTCCTCTTTGTTAGATCTTCAAACCACCCCTGAGATGGTGAAACTTGTTACTCTCATGGATCTCTTAGAATATTTGACATTTCAACATTACTCATGCATCATTAAATCATCTCTACTTCAGTGAATGCACACCATTGATCAAGATTATTAATTTACTAACTTTTGTATCCACTATCTGATCAACTCTATCTAATTTTCCATGCACCATTAGATTTTGATCCACTAGGGTAGGTGTGATTTGTTCATCAATTAACATGAAAATAGTTAAGTCAAAGTTTGGGTACTAAAGAACTTAGTATATAACTTTATCCTAAGGTCTTTTTTCATATAATAGAAGCTTTAGGATAGGACTATGAGCTAAGTTTATAACAAAGGGACCATGAATTAACTAGACACTGGTAATAGATAAAAGGTATCAAGGGTCCACGGGATATAAAAGGGACAAAATATGAATTTTATCTTAAGCTTTGGTCATGTTAATTAATATGACAAAACCATAGTATAAAACTTAAACCAAGTCCTCAACATTTTTCAAAGCATTCTCATATAAGTTATTCATACCAAATTTGAAATTAAATAAAAGGGCCTAAGATAGGAAAATTATAATAACGGTTTTGAGATGCTCAGACATGACTTCAACTTGGATTTTGACAAACCACTATAGGACACTTGACCTCTAATGAACACTTGAAATAGAAAGTGTGCTAAACAAATTAGGCATTTATGCTTAATAAGGGCTTATTTACTTTAGTACAATTTTGGAAACTAACACTGGCTCTCCCATAGGGATGTACACCCCCTTGTGGGTGTGCAAAGAACCCTATATCATAATAAATGATACCAATCCATCAATTCACAAAGTCAACACTTAGTCAATTTATATCAATAGAGACCCATGAAGGCTCAACATAATAAGACAAACTAACAAAAATAGATCAGGAGGACCTAAAAATGGATGCACAAAAAAAAATGAAAGTAAACTATACAGGAAAGGCCCAAAGCAAAGGGGTGGTAAAGTAACAAAACAACAAGAATATACACTATATAATTATGTACATAGTTACAAACTCAATCAAGAAAATTTTTTAGATATCTACCATTGAGTGGTAGCTCTAGTACTTCACCATCCAATTCTCTAAAGAAGAAATTATGTTGCCTAATCTAATAGTCTATCGAATAGGTACCCATCCACAAAGCATATAATTTTTACTGTTTGCCTTTCTCTTCATGGCTATTGTCCTAAAGTAGAACCAAATCACCTAATTGGAAAGACAGTGGGGTGATCTTCCTATGAAATATCTTCTTCAGCTTTTCCTTGAACTTGAGGTATCTTTCATGATCTTGTCCTAAAATTTCATCAAGCTCAATAATAAGGTTCATATTGATTTCATAGTGGTTGATTTTTTCATCATATTCTAGTTGTCATATGAACTGATAAGTTGGAGAATATGAATTCATAGGGAAAAAGTACTTGAGCTACATAGACAAGCTCAAAACGGCTTTTGCCTATAGCTCTCTTGAGTGTGATCCTATTAGCCCATAAAGAAAAATTCAACTATTCACCCCACTTCTTATTTTCTTCCAATGTTCATCTAATGATTTTGAGCAAGCTCTTATTCATAGATTATGATTGCATATTCTATTGAGAGTTATAATTAAGAGCATAGGTCAATTCATTTGCATAGTCTTTGAAGAATGCCACTAAAGGTTTAACCTTGAAACTCATGTCATTATTAATAATAAATTTGATAGGCACACTAAATTTGCAAATAATCTGATTTAGTTAAAAATCTTTAACCCCCTGATGTGTAGCCTTCTTTGTAGGAATCACCTCAACCCATTTTGTGAAGTAGTCAATTGTAAATAGTATCTACCTATGTCTAAAAATTGTTGAATCAGAAATTTATCCTATGAAAACCATTCCTCATAGTCTAAATGGGACTTCAATTATCATAGAATACAAAGGAAGAGAACTTGAAGCTTTCAACCTCCTTGCAAAGTGTTGACAATTCTCAAACTTTCTAACTTTCTAGGCAACATCTTTGAATAGTGAAGGCCACCAGTAACTAGCTCTCAAAATTTTATGAGCTATGACTTTAGGTACAAAATGGCCACCACAACTCCACTATGGAAGTCTTCAATCAAGTCATCAGTTTTATCTTCTTTCATAAATCTTAAGAGAACCCCATCAAGATTCTTCCATGCAAGTCCATTTTCAATCAAGTGCTACTTTTAGGAAATAATTTGGAGAATATGAATTCATAGGGAAAAAGTACCTGAGCTACATAGACAAGCTCAAAAGGGATTTTGACTATAGCTCTCTTGAGTGTGATCCTATTAGCCCATAAAGGAAAATTCAACTATTCACCCCACTTCTTATTTTCTTCCAATGTTCATCTAATGATTTTGAGCAAGCTCTTATTCATAGATTATGCTTGCCTATTCTATTGAGACTTATAATTAAGAGCATAGGTCAATTCAATCCCATAGTCTTTGTAGAATGCCACTGAAGGTTTAACTTTGAAACTCATGTCATTATTAATAATAACTTTGATAGGCACACCAAATTTACAAATAATCTAATTTAGTTAAAAATCTTTAACCACCTGATGTGTAGCCTTCTTTATATGAATCACCTCAACCCATTTTTTGAAGTAGTCAGTTGTAAATAGTATCTACCTAAGTCTAAAAATTATTGAGTCAGAAATTTATCCAATGAAAACCATTCCCCATAGTCTAAATGGGACTTCAATTATCATAGAATACAAAGGAAGAGAACTCGAAGCTTTCAACCTCCTTGCAAAGTGTTAATAATTCTCAAACTTTCTAGCTTTCTAGGCAACATCTTTGAATAGTGAAGGCCACCAGTAACTAGCTCTCAGAATTTTATGAGCTATGACTTTAGGTACAAAATGGCCACCACAACTCCACTATGGAAGTCTTTAATCAAGTCATCAGTTTTATCTTCTATCATGAATCTTAAGAGAACCCCATCAAGATTCTTCCATGCAAGTCCATTTTCAATCAAGTGGTACTTTTAGAAAATAATCTTAAGATTCCTTTGATTCTTCTCCAAGTTAGGGGGACAATTCATATTTTTTAAGTAATATAAAATGTCTTTATATTATATAGACATGTTAAATTGACTCAAGGAATCATCAAATTTGAAAATAGTAGTATTCACCACAATGACTTGCAAATTTGTCTCAACCATGAGCTTGGATAGACCCATCCCTCACACTAACTTGGTGATATGAATATCCATGTCATATTCTTGCAGTTTGTTGACTGACCTGCATCTCTTATAGGATACCTCAGTTTGAGTTAAAATGTCTTTCACCATGGTACACAAAACATAAGAAATAATTTTTGAGCTAATAATATAAGGTCTGAATGCTTTAACAACCTTCAAAAGAGTGAAGGCTTTTTTCTCCATGATGGTGTAATTTAGTTCATCACCTTGCATAGTTTTGCTAAATAAAGTTGTAGGTTTCTCATGACCATCTTCATTCTTTTGCAAAAGATAGTAGAAATGGTATTGTATGATGCAAAATAGAATATCTTAAATGGATTAGTGTAATCAAGGTTGGCCAAAATAGGAGCAAAATTTAATGTTTGATTGATGTCATTAAACACCTGCATAGCCTTCACTTCCCACTTTATGGCTTGGTCCTTCTTTAACATAGAAGTGATAGATAAATTAACCTCTAGAAAGTTGGACATAAACCTCCTTACAAAATTAATTTGTCCAAAGAATCACTGAACTTCCATCTTGGACTGTGGGATGGGCACTTTGTCAATGCCTTATACCCTCTTGGGGTCAATCATAACACCATATTTAAACACTATATGTCCCCAAAACATGGCATTTTGTACTCCAAAGTGACATTTATTTGGATTGAGTGAAATGTCAAACTCTCTATATCTGATCAACACTTTCTCTAGATTATCCAAATGTTCTTCTCTAATCTTAAAGTACACAATAATATAATTATAATACACAACAATAATCTTAATCATCTCTCTAAAATCAATGCCCATATCTATCTAAAACGTTGCATCGGTAATTATTAAGCCAAAAGGCATCCTCATATCTACATACATTTTCTAAGGCATTGTAAACACTATCTTAGGTCTCTTAGATTCCTTCACCATAACCTATTTATATCATGAGAATCCATCTAAAGTGGACAACATCTTTTATGTTATAACACTTTACAATAGGTTTTCCATATTTGGTAGGGGATAATTATTTTTCAAATAATCTTTATTCAAATTTTGAAAATCCACACACAAGTAAATCTCACCATTTTCTCTCTCTTACGGGGTCTAAAATTTTAACCCTTAATGAATAACTGATAGGATTAATGATACCACTATCCCTTATCTTATTTAACTCATCCCTCATCTTAGTGGCCAAAATGGGGTTAACAACGCTCTATTTATTCCTAAAAGGCTTGCTCTTAGGCTACAATGGGATGACATATTGGAACAAGTCTTCCCTATATACTTTTAACTTATAATAAGACCATGCTAAAAAATCTAGGTACTTTATTAGTAGTTGCATGTAACCTTTCTTCTCGGTTACACTTAGGTTTGTACCTAGCCAAACCTTCCTTGAATTCTCATGAGTACCCAAATTACACTTAGTCATTTCTTTTGAAATAAATGATTTTTGAGTCTTGATTCTATCCACTACATCAAAATATGTTTTTAAGCTTACCAATCCTCTTGGGAGCATGTTTGTCTTTAGCTAGATAATGTCCTTCCCAAACAAGGTTTCTTTTCTGTCACAAAATTGAACCAAAAATTCCAAGTCTATGATTTGATCATGGAACTGAGCTTCACAATTTAAAAATCTCTTAATTCTTTCATCATCATCAAACACTTGCCAGTGATGAACATTGTCTAGGATTGAAGGCCTAATATTCACCTCCACTTGATACTAACAATGAGGGCTTGTATTTGCAATGTCAAATTGAACACCTAACCCTACAAGTCTATCAGTTTCTTTGTTGAAAATTCTATCATGATAACAAAGATTGAACAAATCAAAGAATTATGACAAATCCCAGATAGCATTACGATATTATTTCAACCTTTTTATTATGTAGGCACAACCATTACAGACTTGATTTACCGGTAGCTTAGAATTGCCCTTTGAAATCAAGATTTTTATTACATGTTTATGGGTAATTCATAAACCAAGAAAGAGTGTCTCATACTCAACATTATTATTAGTGCACTCAAAGGATATTTGAAAAAAACTTGAAACACTTACCATTGGATTCATATAGTACAACCCCTACTCCATTTCCAATATTGGAGTAAGCCTCATTAAAACACACCTTCCAAACTACACCTTCACTATTAGGTTCAACATCAAGATTAGTAGATTGTTTATTAGTGTCAACATTTTCAATGAAGTTCCCAAGCCCAACATCTATATATAATAATTTGTTTTGATTATGTTTTGGATCTTCAATTACATGTTGCATCTTTGGCTCTCTATAAAGTTTGACCATCTTACCCTCTACTAGAATGGTGGTGTAGGAAATGTCCCTTTGAACCCTTCCACCCATACTAATAGCCTATTTATGTGATATTAAAATCCCCCACTTAGGTGGGTAGTCCACAAATACCACATCTATATTCAACTATTTACCTGGATGTATTGCCAACTACACTACCAACCCCTTGACTTGTCCAACAACTAGAACTTCTTATGAGTCCATGGCATAACAGTTTCCAAAGGCTAATGTAATCTTGACTTCAAGCTCATTTTAGATATCCATGGGCATTAAGTTACAAGAAGAATAAAAATCAAACATGCAATTATAGACAATAAAACCATTGATTAATAGGGTTGTATAGAATGGATCCACATTCAACTAACTCTTTACAAATGTGGTCCCGAAATAGACTTCCAGAGCATGTTCAACAACCTCTTCAAAATTTTCAACAATTTTTGGTAGTGTTTAGGGTAATTCAATTTCATTTGTAGATAACTTCTCACCAAAGTCTAAGTATTCAAATGCCCTCTTCCTATGCTCAGGTATTCTTAATAACTCAACAAGTGGCATGGTGATTTTTAGTTGGCTCAACACTTGGGCCATATCACATATACTATACTAAGGAAGAGGAGTATTTGTTGGAAGAGTAGCAATACCTTTAGTTGGAATGAAATCACTTAAGATCTAAAATGGATTACAATTGGGTGGATTTGCATTCTTAGTAGAATCATTCAAAGGTGGATTTTATTTAACATCATTCACACCCTTAAGAATACTAGATAGCAAAGGTACATTATTTTTAATGAGAACATATCTAGGCTTAGCAACTTGGGAAATGGGTACTGGTTTAGAAGTATTAGGAACTTTCATAGTTTTTATAGGCTTTTTATATCCCCTACCTTTATATTTATAGGGGCACTATCTTGAGGTGCAGTAGCTGGTTTCCTGCATTTCAAGTAGTATTCCTTCTCTTCAAAAATTAATCCATTAATTAGAAACTACCTATATTGAACTAATGGAATTCCCCCATCATATTTTTTAATGATCATTGATCTTTAAAAATCAAAATCATGAATATATAATTCATATGCATGTGCCATATTAACCTCACAAACAATTTCACAAGATGGGACATATAATATTTTTACTGCACTCCAAAAATAATCAACAAGAATAAAACTCATTCAATTTTATCGAGGTAGATATCTTGCTTCAGGGATTTTGACAATTGAACATCATAATCTCATCCCTAGATGATGCAAAATTAGGTTCATCTGTATCTTCACCAATTAGTTTAATTGTATCACATGGAAGATATGGAAGGACACATTTATCATACCAATCAACATCAATATCATAATCTATTGCATTCACTTTAGCATTTAATGGATCAAGCACTTCTTTCATAACTCCTCAATTATGATTTCTATATATTCTTTCATCACATGCAAACCTCTTCCCACTATCATCATCTTGGTTATGGAAATCATGCCCCCTTTATGGTTGATTTGGATTTGGATCTCTCTCTTGACTGGTAGATACATGAGGGACCCGCTTCTTAGCCCTGACAAACTTGTATAACATCTCTTTAATATTAGAGGCTAGAGTCTTAACAATCTTCTCAAGATTGGTATTCTTAGTTGACTATGTTTTTTTAGGATTGACTAACTTCACATCATCCCACTTGTTCATGGGCTTTCCCATAGCCTTTATATTGTTCTCAATTTATATATCCATATTGAATGTGAACTATAGGTTCATGGGAACCTTGTCCCACAAGTAATATGGATCCTTCTTATCAAAAGTGTCATGATATTTTATCAAATGTGTTATATCACTAGGCCTTATGTTCTTGGGAAGATGCATCATAACTTTTTCAAAATGTGTGTTGAAGTCCTACACACACCTATTGGGGTTCTTCTTGATGTTTTCAAACACAACCAAAAAGAATCTTGGATCAACTCTTTCACCATACTAAATTCTGAAAACATTCTTCTTTTCTTCCCATGAATCAATGCATCCATAGGGAAGATAATTGAACCATTCACGAGTGTCTTCCTGTAGTGTGTACATAAACAACTTAATGCACACATCCTCATACTCAACCTCCTAATCTTCAATAATATTTTTAAAATTCCTCAAGTGTTGATCAATAATCACTACATTATTTCATTGAAACTTTAGAAGATATTTCCTTACTTCATTTGGGACTTCATTAGGATAACCTCCATGTCATCAAAATTTATAGGCTTGAATCTAGGAATGTAGAATGCACGATGTTTATTCTCATATGGGTCTTTATGCCTCATGATTGGTTCAATGGAGGTTCAATAACAACTAACAAATGGATGTGAGGGAGTGAATGAGAGGGATTTATAGGATTAAAATTTGGAGGGGAATTAGCTAGTTGATAAGACATTGGATAATACATAGTACTATAAGTTTTAAAATGAATAAAAGAGATATGAAATTCCTCAATAATTTTAAGTTCAATAAAAATTTCAAGATTATTATAATCTTGGTGGTCAGGACATTGTTTCACAGCTGAACTTTTCCCTTTAATAGGCCTCCAAACTTGTCTCCCTCTTCTTTGATGAGTACTTAGGGGTGAGACAAGTTGCTTAGACATGTCACCTCTCTAGGATGATCTCAATCCTTCAACATTTGAAAGCAAGTAAAACACTCAAACCCAAAAAATAAGATATACAAAACATGCACCAATATTCCTTGAAACTAGATAGTAAATTTGGAGTCTCCACTAGAATCATAATTCTAGAATATAATAGTTAACACATTGATTTTGATACATGTTGAAAACATACTTCTAATTGGGTCCCTAAGAGAAAATATTGTAAGATAATTTCATAGTGTAGGTTTGGCTAGACATTTTGGTAATACAAGACAATAGCTTTGGTGAAGAAAAATTATTTTTTTCCAAATATGAATAGATATATCTCAATATTTATTTCAAGGTTTAGTATATGTAAGGTGGAAAAATAACATGAACAAAATATAGGGTTGTACATGTCATTACGAGTTTCAAGAAGACTATGGACAGAATTGAGTATGGATTTTGTGTTGGGATCACAAAAAACATAGAGTGGTAATTATTATTTTTTTTTAATTGTAGACATGTTTACTAAAATCTTTGATTTTATTGAATGTAAAAAAACCAATGTTGCCACTAGAGTTGTAGAACTACTTTTTAAGGATATTGTGAGATTGCATGGTATTCTAAAAACCATTATAGATAAGGACACACAATTTATAAGTCACTTTTGTAGGAATTTATGGAGGAAGATGAGGACTAACCTATAATTTAGCAGTGCATATCACCACCAAAAAGATAAATAAATAGAATTTGTAAATATGAGCTTGTCAAATTTATTGAGATGCAAAGTTAGAGAGAAGTCCAAGCAAAGAGACTTGACTTTACCATAAGCTAAATTTGCATATAATAGTTTAGTGAATAGATCAATAAAAAATTAGTATTTCAAGCTATTTATGGTAGAAATCCTATTAGTGTTTAGATTTACTATAGTTACCAATTACATAATGAGTTATTGATGATGTAGAAGCATTTGTAGAACATATACGATAGTTACAAGAAGAAGTAAGAATAAAATTGTAGAAAAGTAATGAAAAGTATAAATTGGTAGCAGATGTCAGAAGAAGGTCAAAAATATTTGAAGGAGATTTAGTGATGTTTTACTTGAGGAAAGAGAATTTTCTAAAAGACACATATAACAAGTTGAAGTACAAGAAAATTTAACTATGAATAAAATCAATGACAATACTTATGAAGTGAGTTTACCATAGAATTTTGATATCTCTCTAGTATTTAATATTTTAGATTTATTTGGTTTTCATGTAGAATATGGTGAAGGTGAAGAAGATAAATAAGTAAATTGGAAGTAAAAAGTGTCAATTAAGAAGAAAGAAAAAATAGTCCAAGTTATGGATAAGAAGATAGTAAACACAAGGTAAGAAAGTTATGGCAGGTATTTAGTATAGGATATAATGAATACGTAAGGTAAGACATATTCTCATTCTTGCACAAAAAATAATATCAAATTGTCTACATAACATAGGTGTGTTAGTTAAAACCTTATAGTGCATAAACGTTTCTAGCTTACCCTAACTAATATAAAACACTCTTTTCATTTCTAGTTGCTTAGGGTCTCATCTCACTTCCTTAGAAAACCCAAGTGATTTTGTTTGATTATAATAAATTGAAATCTTATATGATTGATTGAAATTGTTAGATTTATTAATTTATTTCTATAGTTTATTTGTGGTTTTATGTGGGATTGAGAATTATAAATTTGAACTGAATAAGCTTTGAGTCACAGGACTAAACCTCAATTCCCTCAATTATAAAATTACAAAATAAGATTGTCATTATTAAAATTATAAGTTTTTTTTTTTGACTAACAATTTGCATGCACACTTTGAGGGGTTATATAAATTAGAAAGGTAAGGACTAGCACTATCAACATATAACTCCAAACCTAACATTTATTAATTAAGTTTTTTAAAAAAATCTATTTCAGAGAGTTGGTTGTCAAAACAAGTAAATTCAAGAGAGAATGTTAAAGAAAGAATGTAAGTAAACAAAATTATATGTTTATATTGTACATTTATAGGCTCAATTATGACCCCTTAGATTGGAAAAAATATTGATAAATAAACTTATAATGTAGAAAAAGAGACCGAACTTTCCAAGGGCCATAAATTTTGATCCATATCTCTATTTGAGTCCATCTTCACATAAAAACAACCAGCGCAAAAATTTCAATGCTTACATAACCTACCATTACTATTATGGGATAATTTAGAAAAAATTTGGAGGTTATACGTGACCATATGAGGGTCTAAAAGTGATGTTTAAAATTATTTTTGGATTTTTTCTAAATTTAAAATTTATCTATTTTTGTAACTAGACTTTAACTTTAATTGTAATTCATCTGATAAGTTAATTTTAGATTTTGTTTTAATTTTAGATTTTTTTTAGCTGCATGTGGGTTCATGTGAAACTTTCTAAAGATAATAGCTATTAAAAATAGTAGGTTGAGTTTATTATTTTTAGAGTTTTTAATTCTGCATGTCAATTCTAATTCTGAGTTGAGGCTTATTTATATATGGTTTTTAATTATTTGATTATTCAATAAAAATCAATAATGGTTATTGTTTAGATCTTTAACTATTTTTTTTTTCATTATCTTGATAGTATTTTGGTTCATTAATGTATAGAATATAAATGATTCAAGTATGTGTGTAAAAAGTGTTTTATAATAATAATAGTAATATTGTTTTTAAGGTCTACAATACCAAGTAGTATCTTGGTTATGCTCTATAGGGTAACTTACATCATATGGAACCACCTCATACTTTCAATGTGTAGGAGGCACCTTGATGTGCTTCAAATATGAGATGCATGTCCCTTACTTCTTGCAATATTTGAACCTGAACACTCATTTATATATAAATGACTTAAAATAAAATTAGCATACATACTAACTTCCATCTATATAGACTTTAAAAATTTAAAAGGGGTGGAGTCATGGATAGATGTAACTGACTTAAAAAAAACATGTTGGTTCCCAATTGTACACCTCTTTTTCTTGACCTTGAAAATTTGAGTAGAAATGGTAAATAAAGATGAAAAACCCACAAGTATGTCATTATAGTCAGGGAGGGATTCGCATCTAGAATGGATCAAACAAATAGAATGACTAAGAGGCACTAAAAGAGGGTATGGTCAATTCCCTTTTACTTTTGGCTCTACCTAAACCAAGGTGAGAGGACCTATGGGGTAGCTTTCACACATGGAGAGATTTTTCAAATCAACGTCCATGGGGATTATTGTCACAAGGGAACATGAATGTGACCAGGGCATAACCAAACTTGTTCAATCCACCTAAGAAGGGTTGTCACATAGAATGAACAAATGCTCTGCATCATATATGAGATACTAAAGATAGATATAAAAGTGACTGTAACATTAATTTGAAAGAATCTTCAACAAAACAGATTGAATTAAAAACTGCAATGATATATCTTTAAAGCACAAAATGCAGACTCATTTTAAGTATGTCATATTTATGCATTTGTAGGTAAATAACACTTATTATATGCAATAAGTGTGTATTATTTTTAGGGTAGGAATTTTTGTTGGTTATAAAAAAAGGGTGGTGTGCTGTGGGTTTTCAAACAAAAGGGATTCTTTAAACATTCATGATATCACCTATTACAAAGATGCAGAAAACTAAAATGCAAGCTAGTGGAAACTATCAGGATTAATTTTCAGCTATTGGTGCCAATGAAATTTAAATACCCAAATGATCCTAATACCCCAGAAGATACACTGAAACTATAATCTCATATATTTTTTCCCACTCAATCCATAAACCTAGGATGCCTTCACAAGCTATTCAATAACATATTTTTAGACATAATGCAGAAAGGGATTTATAATATAGATCTAAGCTAAAGATAACAAACAGTAATGAGCAGAGAACAAGATGTCTAGTCAACAACATTTTTAAAACACATCACTACACTACATAAAAAGGAAATAGTAAGAACCAAAAATATTTTCCATTAACTTTACAAGAAAATTTTACATACATCATTATTAAAAAATGCTACCATGGGGACAAGAATGGTGGATAAGCTCCATGTTGGATAGGGAGACATAAACATGATCTCAAATCTTGCTAATTATTATTAAACTATAACCACCTTAGCAAGAGAGGAAAAATACACATACAATAGTGATCCAAAAATTTGGAAGAGCCTATACTTAGGAAAAACAAAGACCAACAACAACCTTGGTGATAGAGGAAAATCCTTTGATTTATACATTTTGCATGTTATTCAAACTTGGCGCTCTAGGTTACAATTTGTAAAGTTATAAAGCAACCCTCCAAATTTTTCCAAGATGATCCCAATCAGAATATATTCCTTGCCACAGCTTAAATATTCATCCATTTGTAATAATAATCATTGCTCTAAATGCTTCTATAAGGAATGATGAAGATTTGAAATAAACCCTTTGATTTCTTAACTAGAGATTCCTTTTTACATGATTTGGAAGGTGTTTTTTTTTATTATAGGCATAAAAAATGCTTTCCTCATGTGTAGCTATCTATATATGCCATTGAACACTTTCTTACATAGCTGGAATCTCTTAGATAGTTGAATTTTATCTTATGCATGACATGGAACAACTTGATCTTACCATGATGGTATTGAGATGCACCATTTGTGGTAAAGGAAAAAAATGATTTGCAACCAAAAATAAGATCTATAATAACAAATAGACCTTCTTCTATGTTTCAAATTCTTAACCATCTATGAAAGAGCTATCAATTTTAAATCTTAAGCCCAATATTACCACATATTGACATGTGGCATGCCACCTCAGATCCAACTAGGCATTCATGGGGCTTAAAAGTGACTTAGTCACTTACTTTGCTCCAATCTAGACATGTGTCAACTTATCGTACAGTCTTGGAAATGGATCAAATATGCACTATCAATTCTTATTCGATTCCTTAACCCTGACCTTTATTGTGGACTATCGAGTTTTATTCATTATGAATGTTTTGAAAAGTCCACCTTTACCTCACACCATTGATTTAGATCTAGCCAATTGAATGTTATTGGTTGATATTTGGACCTGGTATCTACAATCATGCCATTTGGTAGTTCCATAAGATTTTTTTACTCTACATAGTCAGTCTCTATTTGGTTAGTAACCTTTTACCATGTGATACCTTCTCATTTGGCCTAAGTTCTTTGAAAAATCAATTTTATTAGACCACTGTCAAATAAGGATCTAAAAGGTTGAATGCTATTGGTCTATCTTTATTTCATTCACCACTATTATGACACGTATTATCTATATGCTTTCTCATAGGCTTGTTGACTTACCGACCTACTAAAGGGTCCATGAATCATTGATCTTTTGCTTGGTTACCTGAGATCGTGTAACTTGTCATTCTTGGATCCCTTCATAGGTCTCTTGACATGTTGACTCTATCACATGATGTTAGATCTTGGGACTACCCATCAAGATGGTGACACTTGTCACTCTCATAGATCTCTTAGGACCTTTGAAATTACAACTCTTTCCTCTTTTTTAGATCTTCAAACCACCCCTGAGATGGTGACACTTGTTACTCTCATGGATCTCTTAGAATATTTGACATTTCAACATTACTCATGCAGCATTCAATCATCTCTACTTGAGTGAATGCCTACCATTGATCAAGATTATTGATTTATTAACTTTTGTATGCACTATTTGATCAACTCTATCTGATTTTGCATGCACCATTAGATTTTGATCCACTAGGTTAGTTGTGATTGGTTCATCAATTAACATGAAAATAGTTAAGTCAAAGTTTGGAAAATAAAGAACTTGGTATGTAGTCTTAGCCTAAAGTTTTTTTTGCATACAATAAAAGCTTTAGGATAGGACTATGAGCTAAGTTTATAACAAAGGGACCATGAATTAACTAGACACTGGTAATAGATGAAAGGTACCAAGGATCCATGGGATATAAAAGGGACCAAATATGAATTTTAGATTAAGGTTTGGTCATGTTAATAAACATGACAAAACCATAGTATAAAAATTAAACCAAGTCCTCAACATTTTTTAAAGCATTCTCGTATAAGTTATTCCTACCAAATTTGAAATTAAGTCAAAGGGCCTAAGATAAGAAAATTGTAATAAGCATTTTGATATGGTCAAACATGACTTTAACTTAGATTTTGACAGACCACTATAGGACACTTGACCTCTGATGAACACATGAAATAGAAAGTGGGCTAAAATAATTAGGTGTTTATTCTTAACAAGGGCTTAGTTACTTTAGTGCAATTTTGGCTACTAACACTGGCTCTCACCTAGGGATGTATGTCCCCTGTGGGTGTGAAAATAAACCTAAATCATAATACCAAATACCAATCCATATATTCACAAAGTCAACACTTAGTCAATTTATAACAATAAAGACCCATGAAGGCTCAACATAATAAGACAAATTGACAAAAATAGATCAGGAAGACCTAAAAATGGATGCACGACCAAAACATGAAAGGAAACTATACAAGAAAGGCCCAAAGCAAAGGGGTGGTAAAGTAATAATACAACAAGACTATACACTATACAATTGTGTGCATAGTTATAGACTCAATCAAGAAAATGATTGAGATGTCTACCATTGAGTGGTAGCTCCAGTATTTCACCACTAAATTCTCTCAAGAAGAAGTTATGTTCCCCAATTTGATATTCTATGCAATAGGGACCCATCCACAAAGCATAAATTTTTTCATGCTTGACTTTCTCTTCATGCATATTTTCCTAAAGTAGAACCAGATCACCTACTTGGAAGGACTGTGGGGTGATCTTCCTATTAAATATCTTCTTCAGCTTTTCCTTAAACTTGAGGTGTATTTCATGAGCTTATCCTAAAATTTCATCAAGCTCAATAATAAGGTTCATCTTGATTTCATAGTGGTTGATTTTTTCATCATATTCTAGTTTTTATATGAATTGATAGGTTGGAAATTACAAATTCATAGGCCAAAGTACCTGAGCTAAATAGACAAGCTCAAAAGGCCTTTCACCTATAGCTCTCTTGGGTGCAATCATGTTAGCCTATAAAGCAAAATTCAACTATTCACCCCACTTCTTATTTTCTTCTAATGTTCATCTAATGATTTTGAGGAAGCTCTTATTCCTAGATTATGTTTGCCTATTTCATTGAGAGCTATAATTAAAAACATAGGTCAATTCAATCCCATACTCTTTTCATAATACAACTAAAGGTTTAACTTTGAAACTCATGGCATTATTAATAATAACCTTGACAGGCACGCTAAATTTATAAATAATTTGATTTAGTAAAATATCTTAAACCACCTGATGTGTAACCTTCTTTGTATAGATCACCTCAACCCATTTTGTGAAGTAGTCATTCTTAAATAGTATCCACCTATGTCAAAAAATTGTTGAATCAGAAATTTATCGAATGAAAACCATTCCCCATAGTCTAAATGGGCCTTCAATTATCATAGACTACAACAGAAGAGAACTAAAAGGTTTCAACCTCCTAGCAAAGTGCTGACATTTCTCACACTTTCTAGCTTTCTATGAAACATCTTTGAATAGTGAAGGCCACCAATAACTAGCTCTCAGAATTTTATGAGCTATGACTTTAGGTACAAAATCTCCACCACATACTCCACTATGGAAGTCTTCAATAAAGTCATTAGTTTGATCTTCTATCATGAATCTTAAGAGAACACCATCCAAATTCTTCCATGCAAGTCCATTTTCAATCAAGTGGTTCTTTTGGGAAATAAGCTTAAGATTCCTTTGATTCTTTTCCAAGTTAGGGGGACAATTCATATTTTTAAAGTAAAATAAAATGTCTTTATATTATAGAGACATGTTAAATTGACTCAAGGAATAATCAAATTTGAAAATAGTAGTATTCACCACAATGACTTGCAGATTGGTCTCAACTATGAGCTTGGATAGACCCATCCCTCACACTAGCTTGATGATATGAAAATCCATGTCATACTCTTACAATTAATTGACCCACCTACATCTCTTACATGATACTTTAGTTTGAGTTAAAATGTCCTTCACCATGGTATGTAAAACATATGCAATAATTTTTGAGCTCAGAATATAAGGTCGGAATGCTTTAACAACCTTCAAGAGAGTGAAGGCTTTTTCTTCCATGATGGTGTAATTCAGTTCATCACCTTGCATAGATTTTATTAATAAAATTGTAGGTTTCTCATGACCATCTTCATGCTTTTACAAAAATATAGAAGAAATGGTATTGTATGATGCAAAATAGAATACCTTAAATGGATTAGTGTAATCAAGGTTGGCCAAAATAGGAACAAAATTGAAAGTTCCGTTGATGTCATTAAACACCTGCATAGCCTTCTCTTCCCACTTTATGGTTTGGTCCTTCTTTAACATTTAAGTGATAGATAAAGTAACATCTTCAAAGTTAGATATAAACCTCCTTACAAAATTAATTTGTCCAAATAATGACTAAATTTCCATCTTGGACTGTGGGATGGCCACTTTGTTAATGCCTTATACCCTCTTAGGGTCAATCATAACACCATATTTAAACACTATATGTCACAAAAACATGGAATTTTGTACTCCAAAGTGACATTTCTTTGGATTGAGTGAAATGTCAAACTTTATGTATCTGATCAACACTTTCTCTATATGATCCAAATGTTCTTCTCTAGTCTTAAAGTACATAGTAATATCATCCTAATAAATAACTATAAACTTAATCATCCCTCTAAAATCAATGTCCATATCTATCTAAAATGTTGCATCAACATTCATTAAGCTAAAAGGCATCCTCATGAATACATACATTCTATAAGGCATTGTAAACACTATCTTTGGTCTCTCAGATTCCTTCACCATAACCTATTTATATCATGAGAATCCATCTAAAGTGGACAAAATATTTTATCCTATAACACTTTGCAATAGGTTTTCCATTTTGGGTAGGGGATAATTATCTTTCGAAGAATCTTTATTCAAAATTTGAAAATCCACACACAAGCAAATGTCACCATTTTTATTTCTCACAAGGTCTAAATTTTTAACCCGTAATGAATACTAGATGGGCTGAATGATACCACTATCCCTTATCTTTTTTAACTCATCCCTCATCTTAGTGGCCAAGATGGGGTTAACAGCTCTCTATGTCTACAATGGGATGACATATTGGAACAAGTCTTCCCTATATACTTTTAACTTAGAATAAGACCATGCTAAAAAATCTAGGTACTTTCTTTTCAGTTGCATGTAACTTTTGTTCTCAACTACACTTAGGTGAGTAACCAACCAAACATTATTTGAATTCTCATAATTACCCAAATTACACTCAGTCATGTCTTTCGAAATAAATGACTCTCAAGTCTTGATTCTATCCACTCCATCAAAAGAAGTATTTAAACTCACCAATTCTCTTGGGAGCGTGTTTGTCTTTAGCTAGATAATGTCCTTCCCAAACAAGGTTTCTTTTCTGTCACAAAATTGAACCATAAATTCTAAGTCTATGAGTTGATCACGAAACTAAGCTTGACAATTTAAAAACATCTTAATTTATTCATCATCATCACACACCTTCCAGTGATGAACATTGTCTAGGAGTGAAGGCCTAATAATCACCTCCACTTGATACTAACAACGAGGGCTTGTATTTGCAATGCCAAATTGAGCACCTAACCCTACAAGTCTAACAATTTCTTTGTTAAAACTTCTATCATGATAATAAAGATTGAATGCATCAAATAATAATGAAAAATCCCAGATAACATTATGATATTATTTCAACCTTTTGTTTACACAGGCATAACCATTACAGAATTTATTTACCACTAGCTCAGAATCACACTTTGATATCAAGCTTTTTAATCCATTTTTATGGGTAATTCATAGACCAAGAAAGATTGTCTCATACTCAGCATTATTATTAGTGCACTCAAAGGATAGTTGAAAAAAACTTGAAACACTTAAAATTGGGGGCATATAATAAAACCTCTACTCCATTTCCAATATTGTAGTAAGCCTAATTAAAACACAACATCCAAACTACACCTTCACTATTAGGTTCAACATCAAGATCAGTAGATTGTTTATTAGTGTCAACATTTTCAATGAATTTCCCAAGCCCAACATCTATGTATAATACTTCATTTTGATAATGTTTTGGATCTTCAATTACATGTAGCATCTTTGGCTCTCTATAAAGTTTGACCATCTTACCCTCTAATGAAATGGTGGTGTAGGAAATGTCTATTTGAACCCTTCTACCCATACTAATAACCTATTTATGTGATATTAAAATCCCCCACTTAGGTGGGCAGTCCACAACTGCCACATCCATATTTAGCTATTTACCTAGATACATTGCCAACTACACTACCAACCCCTTGACTTATCTAACAACTGGAACTTCTTATGAGTCCATGGCATAACTCTTTTCAAAGGCTAATGTAATCTTGATTTCAAGCTCATTTTAGATACCCATGGGCATTACGTTACAAGAAGAATCAAAACCAAACATGGAATTATGGACAATAAAACCATTGATTAATAGGGCTGCATAGAATGGATCCACATTGAACTGAATCTTTACAATTGTGGTCCCCAAATAGATTTCCAGAGTATGTTCAACAACCTCTTCAAAAATTTTAATACTTTTTGGGGGTGTTTGGGGTAAATCAATTTCTTTTATAGTTGACTTATCACTGAAGTCTAAGTATTCAAATGCCCTCTTCCTATGCTCATGTATTCTTACTAATTCAACAAGTAGCATGGTGATTTTTAGTTGGCTCAACACTTGGGCCATATCACATATATTATACTAAGGAAGAGGAGTATTTGGTGGAAGAGTAACAATACCTTTAGTTGGAATGAAATCACTTAAGATCTAAAATGGATTATGATGGGGTGGATTTGCATTCTTAGTAGAATCCTTCAAAGGTGGATTTTGTTTAACATCATTCACACCATTAAGAATACCAGTTAGAAAAGGTACATTATTTTTAGTGAGAACATATCTAGGCTTAGCAACTTAGGAAATGGGTACTGGTTTAGAAGTATTAGGAACTTTCATAGTTTTTATAGGCTCCTTATATTCCCTACCTTTATATTTAGAGGGGCACTATATTGAGGTGCAGTAGCTGGTTTCTTGCATCTCAAGTAGTATTCCTTCTCTTAGGAAATTAATGCATTAATTAGAAACTACCTATATTCAACTAATGGAATTGCCCCATCATATTTTTTAATCTCATTAATATTTAAAAATCAAAATAATGAATAGATAATTCTTATGCCTATGCCATATTAACATCACAAATAATTTCACAAGATGGGACATATAATTTTTGTACTACACTCCAAAACTAATCAACAAGAATAACACTCATCAATTTTGTCGAGGCACATATCTTGCTTTAGGGATTTTGATAATTGAACATCATAATCTCATCCCCAGATGATACAAACTTAGGTTCATCTGTATCTTCACCAATTAGTTTAATTATATCACATGGAGGATATAGAAAGAAGCATTTATCACACCAATCAACATCAATATCACAACCTACTATATTCACTTAAGCATTTAACAGATCAAGCACTTCTTTCATAACTCCTCTATTATGATGTCTATCTATTCTTTCATCACGTGCAAACCTCTTCCCACTATCATTATCTTGGTTACGGAAAGCATGCCTCCTTTATGCTTGATTTAGATTTGGATCCCTCTCTTAACTGGTAGATACATGAGGGGACCCCTTCTCAGCCCTGACAAACTTGTATGACATCACTTTAATAGTAGAGGCTAGAGTCTTAACCATCTCCTCAAGATTTTGCATTCTTAGTGGACTTTGTTTTTTCAGGATTGACTAACTTCACATAATCCCACTTGTTCATGGGCTTTCCCACAGCCTTTATATTACTCTCAATTTAGATAGCCATATTGAATGTGAATTGTAGGTTCATGGGAACCTTGTCCCACAAGTATTATGGATCCTTCTTATCAAAAGTATCATAGTATTTTATCAAATATGTTGTATCATTAGGCCTTATGTTCTTGGGAAGATGCATCATAACTTTGTTGAACCATATGTTGAAGTCTTGCACACACTTACTGGGGTTATTCTTGATATTTTCAAACTCAACCAAAAAGAATCTTGGATCAACTCTTTCACCATACTACATTCTGAAAACATTCTTCTTTTCTTCCTATGAATCAATGCATCCATGGGGAAGAGAATTAAACCATTCATGAGTGTCTTCCTCTAGTGTGTACATAAACAACTTAATGCACACATCCTCATGCTCAACCTCATAATCTTGAATAATATTTTGAAAATTTCTCAAGTGTTGATCAATAATCACTACACCATTTCCTTGAAACTTTAGAAGACATTTCCTTACTTCATCTGGGACTTCATTAGGATAACCTCCATGTCATCAAAATTAATAATCTTAAATATAGGAATGTAGAATGTAAGATGTTTATTCTCATATGGGTCTCTATGTCTCATGATTGATTCAATGGAGGTTTAATAAAAAATAACAAATGGATGTGAGGGAGTGAATGAGGGGGATTTGTAGGATTAAACTTGCGAGGGGATTCAGCTAGTTGATAAGGTGCTGGATAATAGATAGTATTATAAGTTTTAAAATGTCTAAAAGAGCTATGAAAGTCTTGAATAATTTTAAGTTCAAAATTTTTTTTAAGATTATTATAATCTTGGTAGTCAGGACATTGTTTCGCAGCTGAACTTGGCCCTTCAATAGGCCTCCAAACTTGTCTCCCTCTTCTTTGATGAATACTTAGGGGTGAGACAAGTTGCTTAGACAAGTCAACTTTCAAGGATGATCTCAATCCTTCAAGATTTTCAAGTAAGAAAAACACTCAAACCCAAAAAATAATATATACAAAACATGCACCAATCTTCCTTGAAACAAGATAGTAAAGCCGGAGTCTCCACTAGAATCACAATACTAGAATATAATTGTTAACACATTGATTTTGATACATGTTGAAAACATACTTGCTGAATTTAATGATGATATAAAAGGTAAAGACACTGAAATTTTTAGAATTATGCCCAGAAGGCAAGAAAGCAACTTCCAACATGTAATTTTAATAGCTCTAGTTATCTACAAGAGTCCCTAGAAACATAAATAACCAAGACTTCAATTTAGTCCTTGGTAATGGTGCCATATGAGTGGTGACATTGATGAACTAAAGATAGTCAGATCTATACAATAGATAGAAAACTTTTTAAAATGACAACTCTCTATAAAAGTTCTTATTAACATAAATGTCATGGGTGTGTTTTATGTCCTTGGCAACGATGCCAATTGAGTGTTGGTTCCCAATTATACTCCTCTTTTGCTAGGGCTTGCAAACTTGAGTATAAATGACAAAAAAATGTGAAAAACTTGTTACTATATCATTATAGCTGGGGAGGGCTTGCCATATACAATGGAAAAAATGATTGAGTGGCACCAATAAATGGTATAGTCAGTTCCCTGCTACTTTTATCTCTACCTGAACCAAGGTGAGAGGAGTTATGGGGTAGCTTGTTCACATGGAGGCATTCTTCAATTCAACCTCCATAAGGATTATTGGCACAAGGGAACACAAATGTGACCAAGGCACAACCAAACTTCTTCAATCCACCTCAAAAGGGTTGTCACATGAAATGAATAAATGCTCTAGATCCCACACAAGCTACTGAACATAGATATAAAAGTGACTGCAATCTTCACTTTAAAAAATCTTCAACATGGGCTAAATGGAAAACTGTAGTGCTAGATCTTTAAAGCTCAAAATGCAAACACATTCTAAGTATTTAATATTTATGCATCTACAAGTAAATAAAACTTATGATATGCAACAAGTGTGTATTATTTGTAGGGTAGGATAATTTCTTAGATATGAAAAGAGGGTGGTGTGTTGGTGGTTTTTAAACAACATGGATTCTTTCAACATTCATGACATCACCTATTACAAAGATGTAGAAAAATAAAATTTAAGCTAGCGATAACTATCAAGACTCCATTAATTATATAAACCTAGGGTGCCATAACAAGTTATTTAGCAATATATTTCCATACATAATGTAGAAAGAGATGTATATTATATATTTAAGCCCAAGATGACAATCATTAATGAGCATAAAATAAGATGTCTAATCAACAACATTTGTAAAACACATCACTGCACTTCATTGAAAGGAAATAGTAAGAACCATAAATATTTTCCATTAATTTTGGAAGAAAATTTTATATACATCAGTATTTCAAAATGCTACCATGGGGATAAACATGGTGGATTTTCTCCATGTTGGGTAGGAGACACATATAAACATGCTCTTAGAGCTTTCTAATGGTTGTACAACTATAACCACCTTAGCAAGAGATGCAAAATACACACGCAATAGTGATCCCAAAATTTGGAAGAGCCTATACTTAGGGGAAAAAAATACCAACAACAACCCTGACAATAGAGGAGAATCCCTCTATTTATACATTTTACACCTTGTTCAAATCTAGGACTCTAGGTTCCAATTTGCGAAATTATAAAGTAGCCATCCAAATTTTGCCAAGATGCTCCCAAATGGAAAATATTCCTTGACACACTTGAAATCTCATACATTTTCAATAAAAATCATCAATCTAACTACCTATATAAGGAAGGATGAATATTTTCAATAAACCCTTTGATTTCTTGAATGGAAATACCTTTTTACATGATCTAGAGGTGGAATTTTGTGGTGGGGGCTGAAGAAACTTTGTCCTCATGTATAACTATTTGGAGATGCCCTTGACCACTTGCTTGCATAGCCAGAACCTCCTAGATAGTTTCCTTTCCTTCTATGCATGCCTTAGAATAACCTGCTCTTGCAATGATGGCACTGAGATGCTCCAATTATGGTAATGGTAGAAAATGATCTACGACCAAAAATATGTGCTAGAATGGCCCATAGACCTTATTCTATGCTTCAAATTCTTACCCTTCCATGAAGGAGCCATCAATTTTAAATCTTAAGCCAAATATTGCTACATATTGATACATGGCATGCCACATCAGATCAAACTAGGCATTTCTAGGGCTTAAAAGTGATTAAACTACTTACTTGGCTCCAATCTAGTCATGTGTCACCTTCTCATATAGTCTTCAAGCTAGATCAAATATGTACCATCGATCCTTGTTGGGGTCCTTAGCCCTGCCCCTTAACGTGGATCATTGATCTTGATTTGAGCCTCCAATATCCTATCACTTATAATTTTCCTATTCATTATGAGTGTTTTGAAAATTCCATTTTTACCTCACACCATTGATCTAGGTCCATCTAGTTGAATGTTATTGGTTGATATTTGTACTTGACATCCAAGATCATGCCATTTTGAAGCTCTACGAGATTTCTACACTCTGCATAGTTAGTCTTTACCAAGATAGTGCCCTTTCACCATGGTGGCTTTTCATTTGGCCCGAGTTCTTTAAAAATTCAATTTTACTTTTGCACCATCAAATCAGGATGCAGGAGGTTGAATGCTATTGGTTGATCTTTATTCCATTCACCACTTTTATGGCATCCATCATCTACATGCTTCCTCATAGGCTTATTGACTTATTGACTTATAAAAAGGCCCACAAACCATTGATCTACCACCTAGACACTTGAAATGGTACTACTTATTGTTCTCAGATCCCTCCATAGGTCTGTTGAAATGTCAAATCTATCACGTGCCATTAGATCTTTAGATTACCTGTCGAGATGGTGACACTTGTCACTCTCATAGAGCTCTTAGGACCTTTGACATTTCAACTCTTTATTCTTCTTTAGATCTTCGAACCACCACCGAGATGGTGACACTTGTCACTTTCATGGATCTCTTAGAAGCTGACATTTCAACAATCCTCATGCCCCATTCGATCATATATGCCTGGGTGAACACACATCATTGATCAAGATTATTGACTTATTGACTTTTATACGCACCATCCAATCAACTCTATTCTATTTCATGTGCACTATTAGATTTCAATCCTCTAGGATGGATGTGATTGGTTCATCAATTAACATGAAAACAATAAAGTCAAAGTTCAAGGAATAAAAGAATTAGTATAAAATCATAGCCTAAGTTTTTTGTTGCATACGATAGAAGCTTTAGGATAGGACTTTAAACTAAGATTATAACAAAGGGACCAAGTATTAGCTAGACCATGATACTAAATAAAAGGGACCAAGGGCCATGGAATATAAAAGGGACCAAATATGAATTTTAGACTTAAAGTTTTGGTTGTGTTAATAAACATGACTAAACCTTAGTATGAAAATTAAACCAAGTCCATGGCATTTTTTAATGCATTCTTGTGTAAATTATTCTACCCAAATTTGAAATTAAATCAAAGGGCCTATGCTAGGGAAATTGGAAGAAGGGTTTTGAGATGCTTAGACATGACTTCAACTTGACTTTTTATAAACCATTATAGGACATTTGACCTCTGATGACACTTGAAATAGGGAGTGAGCTAAACAAATTAGGCATTTATGCTTAATAAGGGCACAATTGCTTTAGTGCAATTTTGAGCACTAACAAAGTTAAAGAACAAAATAAGTCCATAATAAAAGAGAAGATTAGATAGATATGTATGAATAATAGAATTTTGCAAATTATAAGTTGACAAATAGGGTATCAACACTTAATATTAAACTAATCATTTTAATATAAAAAAATAAAATAAATTACACTAAAAAAATACTAATGAATCATTTTTTAATTTTATAAGATTATTATTAATAAAATTAGTACTTTTATTTAACATTAATTACTTATGGTACTTTTAACATAAGATATATTGAACTGGATCTGGATTTGGTACTATTGTAACCTCCAAAACCACAAGATCTCAAATTGAGTGTTGTTTTTCGATTAATAAAATATAATTTTTAAACTATAACAGTATTAAATGGTTACAAGATTTGATATTAATGTAGAATTTAATACTATTAATAATTTTTAATCTTAGAAAATATTGAAGAAATTAATTTATTATTAAATTAAAAGAGGATTAATACTATTGAAAATTTTAATATTATTTTTAAATTATAAATTTTTTAAAAGAGAAACTCTCAAATTTTTTATAATAATTTTTGTATTCTTATAATTTTTAGATTACAAGTTTTATAAATAATATATACTTATTTTCAAATCAGCATTATTGATCCATCGCTAAAAAGAGATTTATATCTCAATAATTATTTGGATGAAAAGAAAATATAAAGTAAACAAACCCATAAACCTATAAGTAAATCGACCATTCCTCATTCTTGCATTCGAGAGTAGAGACGAATCGGAAAGCCCTTTGCCATTGAAGGAAGTGGAAAATATGTGGCATGATAAACTTCCAGTGCTTCCCACCTGCCCCTTGCATTTATAAATTTTAACAAAAACAATTAGTTTCTAACTTGCAGGAAATGCTTAAGATAATAGAAATTCCCTAGGGAAAGATAATCTGACCTGAATTTAGTCACAAAGTTGTGAAGAAAGAAAGCAATTTCTCTAGCCAAATGAAGTCCTGGACAAAGCCTGCTACCTCTTCCAAATTGCATATAACTTGGGTTATCCAGAAGCTCCTGCAAATTGAAGCTCTAATTAATACCAATTATTACTTTAGAATTAGTTTTCTTTAAATAAAAGAGTCTTGTGTCCCAACTTACTTTACCCTCATTTTGCCAGCGCCATGGGTGGAATTTATGGGCTTCATAATGGTACTTCTCATCTAAATGGGTGCCCCTCAAGAACACAAACACCGTCCATCCTTTTGGAATAATAAAGTCTACATTATAGTTAAATACTATAAATTTTTTTGATTCATTCTGAGAAATAAAAAATAAATGATATCACTATAATGCCAATTTTAAAGCCCAGATAATTCACATCATAACCTTTTACTTTGACATCTTGTTTGGCTTCCATGAAAAGAAGCGCGACCGGACCATCCAAACGAAGTGCTTCTTTTATTACCTGCAATTGCAAAAGTTAATTAGACAGATCAAAATTATTAGCCCCCTTCAAATTTGGACGAGCTTATACAGTTCCTGATGTTCAGCTAAATGTGTCAACCGTGTACCACTTAATATGTTAATTCTCACTCAACCCTGACATACCAAAAGTTTCAATAGATCTGAAGATCTTCATCCACCTACAAAATATTAAATGTTTGTTTTTTATGATTTTAGTGTATTTTATAATAATAGGACAACAGTTTGAATTTAAAACCTGCCATAGACAAAACTGAGCGGGAAAACACATACATCGGTTTTATGAGTGTGGAAAAATATGATATATGCAGAGCACCAGAGCAGGGCAGCTGTAGAAGAAAACAACAATTTGAAGAGGGAAGAGAGTGGCTTTTTGCACCAGTAGAGACCAACGGTAGCTATAGTTTTTTTTATTTTTAAGGAAAAAACTTTAATAAAAGTTTGTAAGCTGCAGTGTGTGCGTATATATATATATAGATAGATAGATGGATAGTGTATTTCTTTCTTGTTGCAATAGTTTTCATTTTCTCCGTATATAGTAGTATTCAGTAAAACATAACTTTCATATTTTGATTTTATTTCCCAACCAAATATAGAGCTTCCCCTATTGATAATCTTTTCCAATATACTGGTATTAGAAATTTATTCTTTTAGGTACATTTGAACATGACTGCCAGCAGTAGCAACTAATGGCTACATCCACTAACATTTGATGGGATGAATGGTGATGTCTGGTGCATCAAAATGAACACAATCTTTTGCTTTTATGCGCTTTGGGAGCTACTTCAAGGAGGATATATAGAGGCAGCTAATCAGGATACATCCAACGTGCTCATACAAGCACAAAAGAATCTGCTAAAAGAAAATATATAAAGAAGGATGCCAAAGCATTGAGTTACATTAAAATGTCATTGAGTGATTCAATCTTCTCAATGATAGCAACCGATACTAATTCTATACAAGCATAATATGTCTTATTGAGAAGAGATTTTAAAACCCTACGAATGAGGGAATCTAAGTCAATTAATGATTTTCTTATAAGAATGATGAAAATAGTTAATCAAATCAAGACCAGTGAAGATGATTTTGAGGACTACATGATAATAGAGAAGGTCATAAGGAGTCTTCTTATGATATTTCATCATATGGTGATAGCAATAGAAGAGTCAAAGAAATTAAACCCATTGATTTTGGACGAGCTGATGGGTTCGTTGCAAACCCATGAAAAAAGGTAAATAGGATAGACAAATCTTCTCTTTCAACAAGCCTTCAAATCAAATGTGATTGTGAGACGAAAAGGGAGAGGAGCTAATAACAAAGGAATAGACAAATTCATTAATAGCCAAAAATTAGGAAGACACATATATTCACAATCACAAGGAAGAGTCAAAGGAAAGAGTAACAGGTCTTCATGAGGAAGTTTTTCACAAAAGCATGACAAATTTAATATCCAATGTCATTATTGTAAAAAATATGGGCATTATGCAAATGAATGTAGGAAAAAGGAATGTGATATGAATAGACAAAATGCAAATTTTTCTAAAGAAAAAGAATCTGACATTGATAGGAATAAAAACGCTGAAATTTTGTTTATTAATTGTAATATGATTGAGTAAAGCAACAATGAAATATGGTATTTAGATAGTGACTATTGTAACCACATGAATTTAAAGAAGGAGATGTTTAATAGCATAGATAAATTAATAAAATCTGAAGTTAAAATAGGAAACAATGGCAAGGTTCTTGTTATGGGAAAAATAAGTATCTCCATTCACACAAAATAAGGTGATAACAGGCAAATTCAAGATGTTTATTATGTATCAGGGTTGAAGTATAATCTCATAAGCATTAGGTATCTAGTCCAAAAGAGATATAGAATTAAATTTGGAGATGAAGAATACATAATATTTGATACAAGTGGCAATAATAGGCAAATAACATGTGTCAAAATGGCAAAATAGAATGTTTCAATTAAGAATGCAAAATGAGTTATCTATAGCATTTAAAATAGTTTCAGTGGATCAATCTAATCTATGGCACCTCATATATATTAGTTTGAGATTCAATGGATTCCTTCTTGTCTATAAGAAATAGATGATAAGAGGACTACTTCTAATTGAACAACTCATTAAAGTTTGTGAGGGTTGTATATTGGGGAAGCAACACAAATATTTTTGTTTTGGATAAGTCATGGAGAGCAAAAGCTCCACTTGAGCTGATTCATTCAGATTTGTGTCGTCACATTAAAACCCTCTATATCTAAAAAAATATTTCATTATATTCATAAATGATTTCAGAAAAAGGACATGGGTGTAATTAAAGCATAAATCTTAGGCATTTGATGCTTTCGATCAATTCAAGGCCATTGTTGAAAAGGAGAGTGGTCACTATATAAATATCTTGGGAATAGATAGAGGGGGATAATACATTTAAAATTAGTTTCTAAACTTTTGTAAGGTTAATGGGATTAAAGAATATTCATAGAAAGGTACACACCGTAACAAAATGGTATAGTAGAAAGAAAAAATATAATTATTCAACAATTGAAAAGAAATGCGATAAAGGCCAAGGGATTATCATATGAATATTGGGATAAAGCATTAGCAACAATGGTTTATATGTTAAATAGAGTCCCAAAAACGTTGTTCATGGCATGATTCTTCAAGAGGCATGGAGTAATAGAAATCCTAGTGTTGAACACCTAAGATTTTTCGGATGTGTGGCATATGCGCATGTGCAAAGAAAAGAAGAACAAAGTCAGATGACAAAGGGAAAAATATAGATCTTCATTGGATATAGTGAGCAATCAAAAGCTTACAAGATGTATAATCTAGTCATAAAGGCATTGATAATTAGTAGGGATGTTCAATTCATAGTTAGATGTAGCATGAGATGTTAAATATGAACAGTAGTAAGAACCAACTAGGGTCAGTGGACTCATACTTGAGAGTGCAAAAATAAGTGGTGCATCCACTTCTACACCAAGCTAGAGTCCATTTTCACAAATGAATGATTCTTCTACAACAATAACCAGAATGGAACATAAAATGCAGCCCAATGGACTTCATCATCTTCCAAATCAAGGCAATACTCATGAAAAATAAGGATCCTATAAGAGATATACGATCAATCAAGACCTATGAAGATAATGAGAATGAAACTATTTATTCTATTCTATTTTCATCAATCGATTGCGTTTAATTTGAAGAAGTGTACATGGAACAATCACTTGGATATGAGATTATAGATAATGAGAACAAGGTGTACAAGCTAAAGAAAATACTTTATGGATTCAAACAAACACCAAGGATGTGGTACAATGACACAGATTCATATTTGCTAATAAATAGATTTAGCCAGAGTGATAGCGAACCAACTCTCTACATTAAGGCAAACAATGAAGGTGAATTTTTTATTTTTATCTTATATGTAGATGATTTAATTTTTATTGGAAAAAAAATTAGTCCATAGAATAATTCAAACTATCAATGAAGAAAGAGTTTGAGATGATAAATTTATGATTGTTGAAGTATTTTCGTGACATTGAGATTAAATAGATGGATGATGGTATTTTTATATCCCATGTCAATTATGCAAATAAAATTTCAGAGAGATTTATAGTGTTGAAAAGCAAACCAACATCCACATGATTGGTAATATGTTTGAAGTGACATAAAAAAAAATTGTAGCAACAATGTGGATTTAACAATGTACAAGAACTTGGTAGAAAGGTTACTATATTTGATAGCAACAAGCCCTAATATCACTTATGTAGATAGTCTAATCCCTAGAATTATTGAGCCTCCAAAAGAGACACACTAGCAAATAGGAAAAAATGATCTTGAGATATATCAATGGCACAAAAGGCTATGAAATTATTTGTGTTGTAACAAATAATCTTGAGTTTGTTAGATATATGGATAATAACTAGGCAAACAATATTGATGATAGAAAGAGAACATCTAGATATGTTTTCAAGATTGGGTCAAGTGCCACTTCATAGGCTTTGAAAAAGCAACCCATTATTTCACTCGTCATAGCTAAAGGCGAGTACATAATAGCAAACCCAATAGCATGTCAAGATATTTGGATTAGAAGAATACTATCATAATTTTATGAGGAACAAAAAGAAGCAATAGCAACCTTTTGTAATAATTTATCTTTTATTACTTTATCAAAGAATCCAACTTTTTATAGGAAGAGAAAACACATAGAAATCAAGTATCACTTCATAATAGAACCAATTGAAAGTGAAGAGATTGAACTTTAGTACTATAAGTCAGAGTAGCAGCATGTAGATATTTTCACTAAGACACTATCAAAGGAACATTTTGAATGCCTCAAAGACAAACTGGGCATCATGAATGCAACAATAACAACTTCAGAGTGTTTATTCATGTTGCACCCAAGTCATATAGGCAACTTTTGAGTCAATACACAACAACTCTAGAGTCACACAGGCAGCTCCTAAGTCAAGATACAACTATCCCTGATTCACAAATGTTTCGGAGTGTTTATAGAGTAGCTCTCGAGTCTTGATAGGCAGCTTCGAAGGCTCTTCATAGACAGAAAAAAATTCAATAGAACATGGCAACAATCTCAAGATTAAAGGGAAGTGTTAAAAATATAATCTTGACTCAGACATATTAATTCTCACCTAACTCTGACATACCAAAACCTTCATTGGATGTAAAGATCTCCATCCACCTATATTTCATTAAACGTTTTTTTTTAAAAATTAAATGTATGTTATGAGAATAGGGCAACAGTTTGAATTTAAGACATGTCCTAGACAAAAATGATTGGGACAACACATACAGCTATTTTATGAAGGAAAATAAAGCAACGCAACATAGTGTGAAAAAATACAATAGATGGAGAGTAGGAGGGCTGGGCAATTGTAGAAGGCGGCAACAACAGTCTGAACATACGATAGAGCACCCAAGTAGCAGCATAATAGAACAACAAAGTGGCAGTAAAGAACAAAATAGCAAAGTAGTGTAGAATGAACAACTGTACTTTTTTAAAAGGAAAATTTTTAACTATAATTATTCAGCATAAGAGAGCACCCATTTTTTAATTTTATTCCCCAACAAATTAGTATAGAGCTGTCCCTGTTTTATAGTATTTTCCATCATATATAAACAGTCTGAACAAGTGACCCTCCCTGTTCTGAAATTTTTTGATGATGATTATTTAGGCAACATTGTGCTTCCAATTTTAATATAATTTATATATAAAAAAATTAAAAATAATATATATGATCTTTCCAAATTTAACCTTACGTTTGAGACGGTTAACTACAAATTTTGATTATATTTTACATATTAGAACACAAATACAGCAATCAAATTTAGTCTCAGACCCCGGGCCATGCTTACGGTCGTACCCACTATTTATGTGAGAGTTTCAAATTTAAAAGTAATGTATGACCAGCAAGATGACAAAGTATTATATATGAGATTAGATTATGTACTCACAAAATGAGTGAATTTCATTAACTGGTAGTCGTTCCATGTCAGCGGTTCATTGCCTTTTCCTTTGGCCTTCAAGAGAGCGTCATGCTCAGCCTTCTCTATTCATATTCATTCATCTAATTAGCAGTATATTGCAGTAGTTTTTGCTAAATAAAACCTTGAATTAAGATAATCAAAACAAGTTGAACTCATCCTCTCTTTTATGTGTGTGTGTGTGTGTGGAGGGGTGGGGTGGTTTTGGGCAGTGTATCAGTGGCATAATTTCAATGTGTATCAGATTATGTTATATAATTTTCGTATTTTTTTGCATAATTTTAAGTTAACTTACATTGACCCATATAACAAAACACTTACCCTCAGCTCCTCCAATGCTTGTGGATTCTCAGTGACAAACTTTACAGCGAACGCCATTGCGGTCGATGAAGTTTCGAAACCTGCAAATAGCAGAAACAGTATTGTATCTGCAATAATTTCATCCGAAAATGCGCCTTCTCTCAAAAGTTTGGTCAACAGGTCATTATGGACCACCTGTGGATGTTGTCTCCTCTCGTCTATACACTTGTGAATTCTTTTTATGATAATTTCCCTGGCCTGAGTGACAGATTTTATAGTTTAAAAATATTCCCCAATGAAGTGATAAAAAAAATTTCGAATAAATATATATGAGCAAGTAAAAGCCTCTTAACGAAACTAAACAAGAAGTAACTGCTATAATCCATGAGAAGCACACCTGAAATCCTCTTGCATAAGAGGTTCCAGGGATATTTAGAGGCAAGCAAAGGACAGCTCCCACGAAATTGTGGAAAGCCTTATAAATATCTTCGATCTCTTCCGCAGGAGTTAAGTCCAGAAATTTTTTAGCCATTAAGTTCAGAACAATCTGAAAGTGACAGAACTCCCAATTGAAGGTAAGTCTTGAAGAATATGAAAATGATAGATAATAAATGAAAAAATAAATGACCATGGAAGAGGCCAAGTTGAATTGATGGAGAATGCTTGTTTACAAATAATTTATCAAGTAAAAGAAGAGCCATGGTACCCTATACTGCAGATAAGATTTAATATATCTTATTTTAAAATAAAAAGGAATTAATAATTATTCAACTTGTATTCAGGAAGCCATTAAGTCCAGTTGATGCAGAATGCAACTTTAAAAAAAACAATCAAAACTTGATTTTCCAAAATTACTAACTAAAGGAAAGAGCCCCTAATATTCAATACTCTTGATAGATTTCAATAAATCTTATTTTAAAATAAAATAGAATTAATAATTAATTAATTTATGTTCAATAATAGAAAAGAAAGAAGGAACAAAACAAACGAACAAATATATATCATAAATAAATAATAATATAATATTATTTATTAATCTTTTCATATAACATTAAGATGTTATATAATGTACTTACTAAATCTTAGATTTAAAAAAAAAAGCTAAACATAAAGTACAATGCTTAAAAGAAATGCAAAGAATTGGCTTGTTACTTGCCTCATTGCACTTGTGTTGAACAGGGATCTCTCCCTGCTGCTTCCATTTTCTCATTTCAGCGAGCAAGATGTTTTGTATGTCATCCATGAAGTCAGAGCTGAGCTTCTCATACATCAACAAATTTACAGCAGTTCCATGGAGCTTCCTTTGAAGTTCTCCCTGGACCACCGACAAACCATATTTTCAGAAAAAACAGAGCATAATAAAAACAGAGAGAAAAAATAGATTGCTACGGCAATCATAAAACAAGAGTTTTATTTATTTTCTTGATCTTGCTTCATCTTCTTGATCTTGCTTACACAGCTCTGCCCATGGGTCCTTTAAATAGATTTTAAAACAAAAATAATTAAAAAAAACCTGAAGACTAATTATAGTCTTTGCATGCAAACTAACTCTCTGACTGCTTGAACTAACTTTTTGTTAACTGTTGCTACATGCATGAGAGCTGCGAACAAGTGAGGGAGGAAGTTAAACATCAAGTGGAGAAATTATCTCCTGTTAACTTCAGTTTCTAACACTCCCCCTTAATTTCTACCACTAACTACTTCAGCATTTACAATGCCTAAATTTTGTCTTAGATAATCAAAGGTCTCCTTTGCTAATGCCTTTGTGAATATATTTGCCAATTGGTCTTCAAATTTGCAGAAATCCAAATGAATTTCTCCATTGTTCACTAACTCTGATAAAATGAAATCTTGCATCAATGTGTTTTCTCCTCTTGTGAAAAACATGATTTTTTGACAATGCAATTGCTGATTTGTTGTCACAAAAGATTGGTGTTGACTCCTTCTGTACTTGTAATAAATCTGTCAATACTCTCCTCATCTAAGTTGCTTGACATGCTGCTGATGTGGCTGCTACATACTCTGCTTCAGCTGATAAAAGTGTCACTATAGGTTGCTTTTTGGATGCCCATATGACCACACCTGTTCCTAAAAGAAAGGCATGTCCAGAACTACTCTTCCTGTCATCAATGCTACTTGCAAAATCACTATCAGTATAACCAATCAAACTAAAATCGATAGTTGTGGAATATAAAATTCCATATTCTATTGTTCCTGCCACATATCTCAATATCCTCTTTCCAACTTGCCAATGTGAGTCTTTTGGTGAATCCATGAATCTAGAGATTAAACTGACCCCATACATGATATCTAGTCTTGTAGCTGTAAAATACATTGAACTGACAACTAGTCTTTTGAATGTTCTAAAATCAACATTAGACCCTTTGTCTTCTTTGCTAATTTTGGTCCTTGTAGCAACTGGTGTAGGTGCTAGTTTACAATTCAACATCTTAAATCTCCTTAACACATCCTTTGCATATTTAGTTTGACAAATTAATATTCCCTTCTCTGATTGTACAACTTCTATGCCCAGAAAGTACTTCATTAATCCCAAATCTGTCATTTCAAATTTTTTCTTTATTGCTGATTTAAATGTGTCTATAGACAAATTTTTAGTGAAAATCAAATCATCAACATACAAACACACAATCAAAATCTGACCTTTTTTGTTGATTTTTGTGTACAATGTAGGATCACTATTGCTTCTGTTGAATCCATTGTTTATCATGTATGAATCAATCCTATTATACCATGCTCTACGTTTTATCTTGAGATCATTAAGGGCCTTTTTCAATCTGTAGACTTTTTCTTTGTGTCCTTGCACTTCATAACCTGGTGGTTATTTTACATACACTTTTTCATCTAGGAAACCATTCAAAAAAGTTGATTTGACATCCATTTGATATACATTCCAATTAATTTGAGCAGCTATTGCTAAAACCATTGTAATAGTATCAAGTCTAACAAGTGGAGCAAATGTTTCATTATAATCAATTCCATGTTCTTGTGCAAAACCTTTTCCTACTAACCTTGCCTTGTGTTTTTCAACATTTCCATCTACATCAAATTTAGTCTTATAAACCCATTTGACTCCTATGCAATCCTTACCTTCAGGTAGATTAGTTAGATCCTATGTTTGATTTCTTTCAATAGCATTCATCTCTTCATCCATTGCTTTTATCCAATGTTCCTCATTAACTGTTTCTTCATAATACATAGGATCATGAGAGAAAAGAGTGAAATTTGAACACAAATCTAACTTCTCTTCTTCTTGATTATAAATCTCATTCAAGTTTCTCATTTTCTTACCTTTAAATATTGATCTTAAAGTGGCAAGAGTTGGATCTAATTCATCACTTACTTGTCAATTTGGAGTAGGATGACATGCATGACTAGATGATTCACCTTGTTCTAAGCTCTTAGGTGTTCTTATTGGAGTGCTTGTTCTTGCTTGTGGAGAGGATTGATCACCTTGAAAATTTTGTTCTTCAGATTCTTCTTCATTTTGTGGAATTGGTGCTCCAATTGTGATGGTGCTACCATCCCATGCTTCTTCTTCCTTAAATTCAACATCTTTGCTAATAATCACTTGATTTGGAATGGGGTTATATAGCTTATAAGCCTTTGATTCTTCATTATATCTAATAAAAATGCATTTCTCACCTCTATCATCAAGTTTTCTTCTGAATTGAGATGGTATAAGAGAATATGCAATACAACAAAAAATTCTGAAATGATGTACACTATGCTTCTTACCACTCTAAGCTTCTTGTGGAATTCGATCTCTGATACTCTTTGTTGGCCTTCTATTCAGAATATATACTGCACATGCTACTGCTTCTGTCTAATATTCATTTGAAATGTTTGGCCTTCAACATGCTTCTAGCCATCTCCATGACTATTCTATTCATTTTTTCTACTACACCATTCTATTGTGGTGTGTACCTTATAGTCAGTTGCCTTTTAATACCATGATATCTGTAAAAATCTTGAAATTCATTAGACATATATTCACCTCCTCTATCTGATCTAATTACCTTGATGTAAAGGCCACTCTACTTTTCAACCATAGCCTTATATTCTTTAAACTTCCCAAAAGCTTCAGACTTATTTTTGAGAAAATATATCCACGTCTTTCTGCTAAAGTCATCAATGAAGGTTATAAAATAAGTACTACCTCCAAATGATGGAATTCAAATTGGTCCACATAAATCACTATGGACTAGCTCCAATATTACCTTTGCTCTATATGACTACTGGAAAGATCTCTCTATGCTATTTTGGCATAATGCAATTGCCACATGAACTTCTTGGCTGTTCTATTGGTGGTAATCCCTTCACCATATTTTTATTTTGTAACAACTTCAAACCTCCAAAATGTAAATTTCCATACCTTAAGTGTCATAGCCATGATTGGTCTAGCTGCATGGTTTTGAAGTGGGCTTCATCTTCTCCTTAGATGCATTGAATTCGAAGAGGAAACATCTGATTCTTGGTTATCTCCACTTTTCCTATCAACCTGTCACTTGGAAACTTGTCTAGTATTATGCAAACATTATCCATAAAGGATACTCTGTAACCTTTCTGTACTAACTGTCCAACACTCATAAGATTATGATTTAGTCTAGGTATAAAATAAACATCAGGTATAAACCTTCTTTCACCATTTTTTGCCAAAACATTTATTACACCTTTACCCATTACATCCACTTTGTTATCATTTCCTAATTTAACTTCAGATTTTATGGAATCATCAAGACTAGCAAAGAATTCTTTATTCCCTATCATATGATTACTGCATCCACTATCTAAGAACCAAATATCTCTAGCATTTTCTTGAGTAACATGACAAGTGAGAAATAAGCTTCCAAGATTAGAACTAGATTCATTTGTTTAATTAGCATTATGCTTGTCCACATCTCCTTGTTTCTTTCTGCATTCACTTGCATAATGTCCATAGTTTTTGCAGTAATAACATTGAATGTTAGATTTATCAAACCTTTGTGAACTTTGTTGGAATTGATTGTTGCCACGTCCTCTATTGTTGTAGTTTTGATTACTGTTTTCGCCTTGATCTGGATTTTTCCTTTCATTTTTGCCTCTGTCTCTTCCTCTGATGTTTGACCTTTCTCTTCCTCTTCCTCTACCAAATGATACATGTGACTTGAAAGCATTGTCAAGAGAAGTATTGTTATTCCTATTCATTCTGGATTCATGTGTTAACAAATAACCCATTAATTCATCTATAGATAACTGTTTCAAATCCTTGGCTTCCTCAATAGCTATAACTATTGCATCAAATTTGCTAGGTAAACTCCTGAGTATATTTTCTATGATCTTCTGATCCATTATAGTTTTTCCATTAGATCTAATTTGATTTACAATATTCAATACTTGACCCATAAATTGGTCTATTGAATCTGAGTCATTCATTTGCAAATTTTCAAAACTTCTCCTAAGAGATTGCAATTTAGCAATTTTTACCTTTGTATTACCTTTATAGGTAGTCTCCAAGATTTCCCATACCGATCTAGATCTAGTTGTTGCTGCAACTCTAGAAAAAATAGATTCATCCAATCCCTATTGGATTAGAAATAAAGCTTTTGCATCTTTTTTCTTGTTCTCTTTAAGCTCTTCCTTTTGTGCTTGAGTTAATGCCTGATGGGCAGCCTCATCCTGTGGTTCTACAAAACCATTCTCTACCAAATCCCAAACATCTTGTGAGCAAAACAATGTTCTCATTTTAATTGCCCAAAAATCGTAATTCTTACCATTGAAAATGGAAATTTGAGACTGAGAAATACTGTTATTCATTGCCATGTCAAACGCTGAAGTGACTAAATCCTCCTTGCACCAAAGCTTTTCTTTGACTGTGCGTGGCAAATTTGATTTGACTGCGATCTTTTGTCCTCCCTTTTTTTGACTTTATCCGCTGGTGCTTTTTCATGATCTAACTTTGATTTTTTTTTTTTTTTGCTTTTTCACATGGCCACAAGATTGCCACACTACTCTACACCACCCACGAGATCCTTCTCTTCTACTTTGTAATACCAGATGCCTCTATATTTCAAAAAATTCTTCCATTCCGCAACATTATAGGGTTTCTTTATAGACGGGTAAGTGAAAATATTGATTTCTTTAACCTAGATTAGAGAGTTAAATCCCGTATATTTTGGAGAAAGAAACACCTTTACATTCACAATAAAATGAAACCGAAGTGTTTTTTTTTTTACAAGTGCTCTGGTTTCTAGGCTGCTACACAAGACTGTTGCATCCTACTCGAGTCACAAGTTTGCTTTCAGTTTGTTGGATGGCAGCACAGGTTTGCACCCTACTATCAATGCCTTGGATGGCTTTGTGCTCTGACTACTACATAGCTCACTTTCTCCTTGCATCACCGCTGTACATGTTCAATGGCTGCTGGTGCTCCACGTCACTGCAGATCTGATGATTCTGCTGGCTCACTCCACTGAGCTCACCGCTCTTTTCCCATGATCCCCCTGATCTTCAAGCTCTGATACCACTTTGTAGGAGAAACAGAGAATAACAGAAAATAAAAACACACTCAGATTGCTACAGCAATGAAAAAACAAGAATTTTATTTATTTTCTTGATCTTGCTTGATCTTCTTGATCTTGCTTACAAAGTTGTGCCCATGGTTCCTTTAAATAGATTTGAAAACAAAAATAATTAAAAAAGCAAACTGAAGACTAATTATAGTCGTTGCATGCAAACTAACTCTCTAACTGCTTGAACTAACTGTTTGTTAACTGCGGCTGCATGCATGAGAGCTGCGAACAAGTGAGGGAGGCAGTTAAACATCAAGTGGAGAAATTATCTCCTGTTAACTTCAGTTTCTAACAATCTCTCCCTGTTGCTTCCATTTTCTCATTCCAGCGAGGAAGCTATTTTGTATGTCATCCATGAAGTCAGAGCTGAGCTTCTCATACATCAACAAATTTACAGCAGTTCCACGGAGCTTCCTTTGAAGTTCTCCCTGGACTGCCAACAAACCATATTTTCCTATAAGATTTCTGAAAGACGTCGGTACTTTAGATTCAAACAGCCTTCCCTCATTTTGCAAGACATACTTATTGAAATATGGATCCACCGACACAACTGCACGTGATCTTCCAAACAAGCTACATCTTAAAATCGGCCCATACCTGCATTTTGATTTCCAATTAAGACATCTATATATGTGAATAATATTCTGTAAAATGGATCTAAACAATTTAAGGACGTCTGGCTTAATTGCTTCAGCTATGAAACGGGGCCATTAAGAAGCATTGCCAATAGAATTCACGGTCAGGATCAAAAAGAGTACGAGTAACTCAGGGGTAAATTACTCCTTAATAAATAGGAGATTTTAGGTTCAAATGTTAGCTGGTATAAAATAGTTACACATCTCATTGTTAAGCTTTGAGGTTCTCATTCTAGGGCTAAGTTGTTCATGAATTGAGGAATAAAATATTATATTTTAATTAATTGTATATTAATTAATATAATTAAGTATTAAAAATAATTTAACAATTAACTGATTCAAATTAAGATAATATCTTTCCTAAATCTATGTTCTAATAAATAAGAAGTCTCTTAACTACATTACTTTAATTTAAAAATTAATATCCACAAAATGATCAATAAAATTAAAAGTTCATATTACATGAATTAACCATATTAAAACAGTGCTAAAAACATCTCCAAAAAAATACATTAGTTAAACCTTCAATCGATCAGTTTCCACATAAAGTCATGACCTGGCTAGTCTTAGTTAAAAACTCAGGGGCAGGTTTTAGGTGAAGTTCCAAAGTAAAGTTACAAGGGAGTTATAGCCTCCCTAAGGTTTAAAGAAGGAGATTAATTAAAATAAAAAATTTGAATTAAAATTGTTTAAATTTTTTTAAATCAATTTTCTCACCTCATATTCCCTGTACTATCATTAAAATGAGAAAATTTTGATCATGATTCATAAAATATAATCGAAAATATTAATTTGAAAAATTCAAACAATTATATAAACTGTACGAATACTCTCTCTAAGGAAACAAATGTCCCTCCCCCGCCAACCAAGAAAAAAAAAAGCAAGCGCTCATAAGAAAGAGATGCAGTTAAGCGATTACACCAGTAAACAATCGTTTATACAATCAAATCACATTAAATATATTTTAAAAACATTGGTACTACCTGTGCTCGTGTTGATCCAAAAACTTTCGACGATGGAGTGATTGAAAGTCTCGAAGGAAACCGATAGTCTCTCCAATAAATGGTAATCCAGCCGATCCACGCGGGAGCTTCTGTTTAATGGCCGTTCCATCTCCATGTCCGCCTTTAGCCCATATTATTGCCCTCCCTAATAAGAGTAAAATTGCAACGGAGAGGACGCAAGTAAGGAGTCCCAAAGCCCATAAATACCAATGAGAATAAGCAACATACATTAGCTGCTCCATTACCTCCTGTCTTTGATCCGCCACAGCCTCCAATTCTATATAGAGAATTGTTTCTGGTAATAGTCTCTGCTGCCGTGCTTGCCTTTTGTTACTTACAAATCAATTTTCTGATAGAATCTGACCATTCAAACACTAATTTGATTAATGTTTTTACAGTGACTTACAAGCCAAAATAATGGCAGACAATGAGTAGGCATTTGAATTATGAGTGGCAAGTGTCTCCAGCCGATAAAGTCAGTTTATTGGACAGTTTTTAAATCCTTTACAAATAGTAATTATGAATGGTAACGGAAATTCGAATATATGATTTATTAGGAAAAGTCTACTTTCTTTACAATTTGATTATTGTGATAAAGAATTTTAAAGATATATTATTTTAAATATTATAATATTCATTTATATATATATAAATAGTATTATATATTTTTATATTATTCTATGTTTATATTTTAGTATTATTATTATATATTATTATGATGTCAAAAAATTTCAACACAATTGTTGTAGGATGAACAGCTCGAGTGATGTTGATATTAATGTCAAACAAAATCTTCTTATCGTTCTATTTGATATAGACCATTGCTTTCAACTCTGACAACCATTTGCTCATATCTTCTAGTATTAGCCTTTCAAATCTTCCTTCCCAATCATCACAAGGCATTTTTCCATGTCCTAATCATTGCTCTCTGACCAATGTGATAGTGGAATGTTATGAAATCCATTATGTTGAAATAGAGTTTTAAAATTTGAAAAGTCAGATATAGGTCTGCATTTTTTGAGAATGTGGTAGATCATTGAGAATTGTATATTTTTGGCATGTTGATTAGACTAAATAATTTTTCTTATTTGAGTTGTAATTATTCTTCATTTGTCAACAAGATGTCACATATGTCTTTGATTTTTTTCATACTCTACAATGTATCTAACATGCATGCATTCATTAGCATCTTTCTATATATGAGTATTTTGATTTTGTCCATCTTGTTCAACAAACACACAAACTTTGCTATAATGTTTTTCAATTGTGTCAAACTTAAGTTGCATTTTGTGGTAGTTTCTTAATTTCCAAAAACATACTGTGCATTTACATTTTGTTGGGGTATCATTACTATTTTTTGGCTTTACTAGTTAAATAAATTTGAATTTTATTGCCCAATCAAACTTAAAATACCTTCAAATTATCCATCCGATTTTCTTTTTCTGCACAAATTTTAGAGTGCTTTTATCAGCAAAAGTTTGTGTCTGTTGAGTATAAGTGTCTTCTGTTAGATTGATCTCATTATCTAGAATGTCCTAAAGTCTCCTCTTAATTGATATAAATTTTTTATTTGCAATTGAAGTTGTTGTTTTATGAGATCTAGAAGTTTTTTCTAATGTTTGTATCATATCATTTGGTTTGTCCTTCGCTATAGCCATGCCATATTCAGGTATGTCTTCTAGTGGTGACATGTCATCATCAATAATATCTTCAAATGGTGAAATAATATATTGATTGAATCTTTCATTTGGAAAACCACACTCAGTGGAGGGATCTGCATGCATAAATTTTTTGCTATTGTCCTTCAAATGTTAAATAATAGTTATTATAAATAAATAAATAAATTTTATAAATCATTTAGTACATATATTTTGAGTGGGTCTAGGTTGAATTTGATTGGGTGTTCTTGTTTCCTACCTGAATTAAAATAATATGCTCTTTATTGTTGATAATTGCCCTAAGATCTTACCATTATCACTAGATAAAATTGCTGACTTTTTTGACAAGACAAGTTGTGGCCCGCCACTTCAATATTATACAGTTAGTCATCCTTTTCATTTGGCCATTATTCAAATTCCCTATAGATTCCATGCACTTCCAAGTATTTATGGTTGTTTCCCAATCCCCATAGATGCTATCTAGACCCTGTGGATAGCATCCATGCCTTGTAGATGGTATCCACAAGGTTTGGTCATCGTTCATAGCCTGTGAATAATGTCTAGACCCTATGGACATTGTCCAGTCAATTTAGTCAATGTCCAAACCCTATGGATGATGTCTAAACCCTATAAATATCATACAATCTATCTAGACACCATTTAGATTCTATAAATAGTGTCTAGACCTTATAGATGCCATCTAGTATGTATAGTCATTTTATAGACCTTGCGGACTTCATCTAGGCTATCTGGTCACTATCTAGACCATGTGGACTATGTCTAGTCCCTGTATATGATGTCCAATCTATCTAGTCACTGTAAAAACCCTATGAATGGTGACTAGAGCCTGCCGGCATTATGTAGTCTACCTGGTCACCATACATCCCTGATTGATGTTATCTAAAAAATTCTGGACATCCTTCAATTATGTTCTCTATCTAGGCCCTATGGTCATCACCCTATCATTGAGTCCATGTAATTATTCAGAGTTGGGTTGAATTTTGGTTCTCAATTATCTATGGAATATATTAGATATGGAGTGTATAATATATGTTGGGAAAATAGTGCAAAATATCATTTGACAACATGGTGATCTATAATCAAAATTATGGAATTAGTTATCAATGGTAGGAAAGCCAACCTTTAAATCATATTTACAACCCATTTTTTTTGGTGAACCAATGCTCTTTTCGAGTCCAAAAAATAGCCAAACCATGATTTTGGAAAATAGAATATTCATGAATTAACAAATATTTCCCACTAAAAAAAAATGTTCTATTTTCTCCAATGTCATAGCCAAAACCCTCAAACTATCCAAACATTCCTATAATTACTTCTTCGCTACCACCAATGATTTGATCCCATCATCTTCTTTATCACTCTTCACCATCATCCTTGATTTGTTTCATATTTATCAGGTATCTTCAAGTCTCTACATTTCTAAAATCTCAATGGCATTATTCATTTCAATATTTAAAATTATCCATAATGTTTATTTCTCAAATGATATGGAATAATGTTTCTAGGTACAAATTGTGTCATTGTTTAGGTTCTCTGCATTTGTGTTCATTCAGATTAATTTCTATATTTTTAAAATATATATATTTTTTGTCAATCTATTCTAACCTTTTAAAAACTTGGTTTGAATGTCATAGGTTATTCACAATATAAGAATCAGAATTCACCCATTGAAGCAATAAAACTTTTGTTGCCTAAATGATATTCTGACCCTTATACAAGGTGTTTAGTAATTATTTACATTTTATATGCTCTAGTTTTGTATTGGTTTGTGTAATTATTTAAAATAAATTTTAAAATGATTTTGATGGTTATTGCAAAGAAATCAAGAAAAATATCAAAACCCCTAAAACATAGACATACCTCTCTACACACTATAGTTGAAAAGAAATTTTGAAACTCGCCTTAGATACAACTAGTTTACCTAATGTTTTTTTGGTGAGTCATAACAAGACACCATAATATATACCTTTTTGTCACAACACAACCACGAAATTGGTTGCAAATACTAGGGTGAAATCCTAATTAGGCATGTGTTGATATCAATTTGACTAACTATTTTTAGATGTCATTTCCATTTCAGATGCGATGTTATAAGGCATCTTGTATAATTGTTATAATTCTGTTAATAGTATAATTGATGCTTACACTTGATTCATCTTATTATGCTAGATATTATTCAATATCATTATATTGTTATATGTATGTTATATCATGCTTTTGTTGGATTATGGGTAACACTTGTTTATGATGCAATTCTATTTTACTTTAGAAAAGTACAATACAACTATCATGATCATCAATATCATTTCTAGTTCATTACTACTTCAGATGATTATATTTATTTTAGCATATCATGTTTAAATGTTATGGCGATTACAAAATTTTATTGTTATTGGATATTTATACTTGTTTAGGTATTGTCAATGTTCCTTTTCGATGATTGTAAGAACCAGACATGAGCTAGGCTTGGTAGTGGGATTCAAAATCCTGGGATATAATCAAGGGACTATTGAGTAGTTAGAAGTTACCTAGTATGTATAATGTGCATGACTAAGATACTGAGCCACAACCATCATTAGTATTTCTCATTATTCTATTCTTCATCCTCATGGTTATTCCAGATGTGTTGCTTTTATTTTATCCTTGTTATTTTATCTTAGTGTTAAGTGAGTTTCAATTTCATTATCCTTGCTTGTACATGTATTATGTTATTTTACCCTTGTTAACATTTAATATGTGACCCTATTCAGTGTGCAAAATTATTTGTCTTATCTCAGTCTCCTTTTTTTAGGTTGGTGGATTATTGTGGCTAGGTGGTTATGTTATAGGACCATGTATCTTTATCTTCTTATGGATTCTTTGACCTTTGTTTTTTTAGGAGTTGGGGTCGATTGGCATGTGTTTTTATTTGTTTTATTTGTTATGTTTTGGTGGGTTGAACCACACTTCAAAAATGTGGAGCTCATAATTTTGGGTGATGATTATGTTTGGAAAAACCTTATGGTGGAAGGAATGGTTTTTAATTTTGAACCATTGAACCACTTTGGTTCAAAGGTTCAACGAGTTCAAGGTTCAATGAGTTCAAGGTTCAACAAGTTCAACATCTTTGGCAAGAGTTAAGCTCTTCATCAAGGTTCAAAGTTCAATCACTTCAATTGGTTCATCAACTTCAAGACACTTGGCCAAATCAAGGTGGCTTGAACCATTGAACCGTAGAACCATTAAACCACTTTGGTTCAAAGGTTCAACGGGTTCAAGGTTCAATGGTGGATTCAACCAAAGGAATAGTTCAATGGCTCAGTTTAACCAAGTGATTCAACACTTTATTTCACTCAGTTGGTTCATTCATTCAGTTCATCCAATGGTTCAACCGATTGGTTCAATGAAATGGTTCAATTATTGGTTCAAAGGCAAGTTCATAATGTTTGGTTCAATGCTTAGTTTATCGGGTTATTTCATCCAATTGAGCTATCGGCTTGAACTATCAGCTTGAACCATTTTTGGTTCAACCGATTGGTTCAACGTCTTGGTTCAATAGAATGGTTCACTGCCAAAATTCAAAGGGGCAGTTCAATGCAGAAGAAAACTTCTTGAATGACAAGTTCCCTTCCAGAGGACACTTAATCAATAAAAACACCCTTTGAAAGGGTTGTTTTTCAAGGAAGCTGAAAGGTAATTCTTTCAAATTTGTTTAAGTCATTTATAAATGGCTAAGGAATAATTCCTTCAGACTTTTATTCAAAGACTTTGTGGAACAAATTGTCCACAGTAATTTTCTATGAGACAAATGTCTGTAGGAATTACCCACAAGAAAAAACACCTGGGAATTTGCTCAAAGGATAGTTTGTGGGAGACTCAAATTGAAAGGGTTGCCAAAGGACCCTGAAGGGCAGGTGCCCTTGCGGGGGACTCTTAGCGGCCAATGTAAAGGGCTCTTTCTGACCCATTCAGGGATCATTTCTTAAGGCTCGAAAGGGAAAAGCCAAAAGCCAAAAAGTGACCAAGGGGTGACGTGCCCGAAGACATCAAAATTCAAGATGGTGAAATAGCCATTGAGAGCACATCGACAGGCATCTAAACATCAATTTTAAAGCCCATAAAATAGCCATTGATCCTTTGGATTTACAGACCTGAATGCATTTCCATAATTCAAGATCAAAACCAATAGAAAGTGAGGAAAGACAAAACAATGAATGAATCTAGGACTCAATTGAATTAAGTAGAAAAGGAAGAACGATGAAGACAAGATCAGACCGCCAAGTGGACATTGAAAGTTGCAATCTTTCAATTACATGACTTGTTTATCTACATTGAGAAGATAATATCAAATGGGTAAAATAACCCAAAGGTCCAACCTGTCTTCCTAACAGTTCCCAATGCATCATGATGTATTACTGTTCCTGAGTCCTTCTTAAAAAGGCTATACAAGGGACTCTCTTCTATTGTAAGAAAGATCTTTTTTTTGACAATCTGAATGAAACTCTACCCAAATTGAGAGGCATCATTGACACTTTGTACTCAGTCTGTTGATCATATTTTGTTACTAAAATAAGAAAGTAAGAGACTTTTTTAGACTTTGTGCTTTGATATCTTTGTTGTTGAGGAAACTATTCTTATGTCTTTTTCCTTGATATATATTTTGTTCCATTAATTTAACAAGTAGGATTAGTAAAATTAGTCAAGAAGGTGTCTTGAAGAATCAACTGTGGAGTGACTTTGTGCCCCAATAGCTGCCTTTAGTGTGTTTTCTTTTCATTGCTATGTAAAGGACTTTGAGAAGACTTTGTGCCCTCATTGTCCTTCATATATTACTCTTGATTTCATTGTCCTTCATTAATGATTTTTATTATTTCCATTAAATTATTTTGATGAATTAGCCTGTTAAAAACCTTTAAAGTTTGTAGATTAATTGATCACATTTTGGTTCAATTATGATGGATCATATTTATGCTCTTGTTTAATAGAATATTGATGATATTATTTTATTTAAAGTAATATGTTTATTCAATTGAGTAGGGTTCATAGAAAGATAAGATTTTCTATAATAGACAACTTGTTGTAATGACCTCATTTGGGAGATTCAGTTATACAACACCAATTGGTATCATATTTTTATTATTCACATTATGTAGGCATTGAATTTTAAAATAGATGGTGGTTTATAGATAAGTGAATATGTAGCTTTTTATAGCATGACCAATTTTGCTAGAAGTGTTATATTGAATTTTATATATGGTGTTGGTCGTTATGAAAATAAATAGTCCTTGCAATTTGTAAGTTAAAATCAAATTTGGGAATGGTTTTAATGTCTTAGGGGAACCTAAAATTTTTGTACGAGTCGCTATATGATTAACTTGATCATTTCATTATTAGTAAAACATAACAAGAACCAAGGGATAAGTAAGAGGTGAATTAGATATTGTACTTATACTTCTCTTTAACGAATGGTTCATCTAGGTTGTGTGGATTTTTCACTCTCTTTTCCATTTTTATGTTGTTTCATGTGATGCTCACTTGGGTGATGTCATCTACCCATGACCAAATATATTATGGCTTATCTTAATGCAATTCTAATATCATGGATTTATTATAAAATTGGTTAAGCATTATAGTGTGAGGACCTTGAGTGAAGAATCATCCATATGATTATGATGGGTAGCACCAATTATGAATAATGTATGAGTTATTTATTTAATAACTAGTTAATTTTATTACCAATTTGAAATTAAACCCTATCATGGTAACCTTTATGATCATTGTTTATATCAAGAATGGAATCAACTATGGTATATTATTTCTTTAGGGTTACAATAATTATTATTATGGTAGTTTGGTGTTATCTCTTTAGTGTCCTTACCATGTGGATAATGGGAGTGCAATGTTTTACAACCCTATGGATCATGGTATAGTGATCTAAAAAGGTGGAATTTTTATAGAACCATTAATGGATCATTCATTATTTAAAGGACTAAGATGGGTTTTATATTTTGGTGTTATGTTTGGGAGTAGCTGAGCTTTGTGGTTTGCCTCCTATGATGTTGTAAATTTTATTAAGAAGATATTGATACGATGTCCTTCTTTTAATGATTTGGATTTCATGATTACCTAGCTATACCTACCTTACTCTTGGATTTTATTCTCAAGACCTCGATGAGGAAGTTAATATTGGGTACTTCACTTATTTATTTAGGTGGATTATCCTAACTACCGGTATGAACCTCGATTCGTGGCCATAATCATATGGGCACCACATCCTAGGGAAAAGCATTCTAGTCTCTTAAAGAATTAATTTGTAATTATGAAAGGGTAATATGGATACTTACCTAGGGTTGAGGATTCTTAGTTGTTTGTTAGGGAAGGCTTGTACCTACTAAAAATATTTAAGGTTATTAGTGTGGGCCTACACACTAATACCCCCCAAAAGTTTTACCATCCTAAGGGTAACTTACTTCCATATGAACCCTCTAAGCATGTTCACCCCATGATGAGTGTTTGGGTTTACCCAATGTGTTTTTGGGGTGTCTAGATGTTATTGTTTGGCTCTATATTATTACACATTGTTGTTGGAAGATTTGTAATGGGCTCATTTTACTGTTCCATTTTGTACTCTATTAAGAAACTCAAAAAAAATTGGGAATTTTTCACTTTTATGGATGTTAACACATGATGATGTCATAAATAATTAGTAGTTAGTAGCCTCCTTTGACCTGAGGCCAAATAAATTTTATCTAATGACTTTGTTCATCTTTGAATCCATTGTCACCACCATGGAAACATCAAACTCTCTCCACCACTTTACCAATTTGTGAAAGATATATAGACTATGAACTCCTAGGAAGCCATTATGTTAGAAAGGTATATTTGGAGCACCGTCACTACCATGGGTAGATATGTAGCATTCCCACTAGTTTTTAGGCTTTGACCTTCATTTTCAAGCCTTATCTTGTCACCTTGTGCCATTCTTAACACTACCTTCTCCACAATCTTGTTATTCCTCAAAATATCTCATAATTTACGTCACCCAAAGGCCTTCAAACTAATGAATAATTAGGTTAGTGAGAAAGCATATAAAATAGTTGAAAATAGGAGGGATGTAGAATGACCACACTAAATTGGGCACCAAAATGCTCTACATAATTTATCTACAACCTTTGCATAGTGCACCTTATAACAACATCATCTTTTTTGAAATCCATGTTTTCTAATTGTGATTTACAATGAATATGTAAAAAAGAAGCTTTGGTGAGTGTCTTGCCATGAAAATTTGTGATGGGCTTTATTGACCATATTAAATTTTTGGTATCAATAAAATCTATGCATTATTTATCTATTGTAAATTGATCACTAATGCACTAGTACCAACTCTATAATTTCAGATATTTTAGGGGATAATTGACAATAACTCCACAAAAAATAAAAGCATTTTTATTTGTTTGGTTAGATTTATTGGGAGCCACCACGTGGCTCAACCATATCACCATCAATGTTTTATTTGAACAACTCACACCAAAAATTTGTCTTGTATATTTGATGCAAATTACATGCCTAAATAATGGTAGACAATGATGAGATGCTTGAATTGTCAATTGACAAGTGTGACCAATAGACAATTGAATTTTATTGTACAACATTTAAATCACTGGTAAGTTTAGAATTTAGTATATATTTTGACCTAACATAGTCATCTCATGTGATCACTTTATTTAATTACATGTATTTCCTCTTAGAGGCCATGTGTGAAAATTTATAATTTACATTTACGAAAAATTATCAACAAAAAATATTACATACATATATTAAATAATTACATCAATATGCTTAGGGGGAGGATGCGTTGTAATGGCATGAAAATGTTAGAATTTAATTATTTCAATATCGACATGATTAAATATAAAAAATAGACACGATGATTTAAAATAATAAAATACTATATAAATACAAACAAAAATGTAAAGAGAGAAATAAAAGTTAAATAAGAGTAAAAAATGGGTTAAATTGAACTTTCATTTTGTATTGCACATATAAAATACAAAAAAATTATATTTTACTTTTTTTCTCATTATTTTTCCTATACAACTTCCCTCATTGCTTTTAGTATGGAATTGATTTCAAATTGACTGATTACATTATATTAGAACATCATAATTAATAAATAAATAATCATATTACCACATCATATTTATTAATAATCATCACGAAAAATTGTAAAAATAAATTATCTTTAAAAATATTACATCATAATAAATAAATAAATAAATAGATAATATACAGAGAATCATAATTAATTTATGGGTAATATATAAATTTTATTGCATACATAATTTAAATTTTAAAAATAAATTATCATAAAAATATCACCACATGATAATTAATATATAATATATAGATTTTATCACATAAATTATTATTAAAAATATTACCACATAATATATACATATATATATATATATATATATATATATATATATATATATATATATATATATATAATTAATAATAATAATGAAATTTTAAAAATAAATTATCATGAAAAATATCACCACATCATAATAAATAAAAATATGATATATAGATAATCATAATTATAAAAAAGTATAACCACACGATAATAAATAAATAAATAATATAAAAATAATCATAATTAATTTATAGGTAATATGTATATTTTATAATATAACGTTTACAATAGATAATCACATTTAACTTATAGGTAATATATAGATTTTACCAAAACATATTTAATAATAATAATAATAATAATAATAATAATAATAATAATAATAATAATAATAATAATAATAATAAATGATCGTAAAATCTATCACCACATGATAATAAATAAATAATGCACACATCATAACAATGAAATTGTAGAGATAAATTATTGTAAAAAATATTACACATTATGATAAATAAATAAAATGCAGATAAACATAACTAATTTATAGGTGATATATATATATATATATATATATATATATATATTTTAATAATTATAACAATGAAATTTTAAAAACAAATTATCATAAAAACATCACCACATGACACAGTAAATAAATGAATAATATACATATTATCATAATTAATTTATAGGTAATATATAGATTTTACCAAAACATATTTATAAATAATCATAATAATGAAACTGTAGAAATAAATTATCATAAAATATATTACCAAATTATGATAAATAAATAATATAAGATAATCATAACTAATTTATAGGTAATATATAGATTTTATCATATATATTAATAAATAAATACTAGAGACCACCTATATTGATTGAAATGCTTGGTCAGCATATTGACTCTCCCAATTATGTCTGGACAATTGTATTACATATTTATATTAAGAATTTTAATGAAAAATAAATATTTATATTAGATAAATTTATGTAAAATACATCACTAAATATCATTCTCTAGGCACTCACAACTCAATATGATATAGATGGCTGATAATGATATCTATGGCATATTTTACATATATTAATCTAAGATATGTATGATAGTATATATTATTATATATTATATTATATAAAATATAATGGTATATTAATAATATATATATATATATATATATATATATAATTTGAAATATAATATATTATAGAAATATTATGTTATTATTATGATATTATGTATTTTATTTTATTATGTTATATTTATACTATATATTTATGACCTCAAAAACCCTTAGCACAGTGATTGCAAGATGAAAAACTTGGTCAATGTGTCTGCGATAGATGTCAAATCCAATCTTCTTATGGTTCTTCATGAGACCATTAGTTGCTTCCAACTTTGGTAGTTGCCTACTTATATCTTCCATCCTTAGCCCCATTTTTTCTACAATGTCACTGTCAAATCCTTCAACCTCTAAAAACATTTTTACAATTACTTTTTCACTACCAACAACAATTTGACCCCATTATCTCTTCTATCACTCTTCACCAACACCTACGATTTGTGTTGTATCTATTGATTATCCTCAAATTCAAACATTCTTGGAAGTTAAATGATGTTGTTTATTTCACTAATAAAAAGGATCCCTAATGTATATTTCTCAAATGATGTCCAACAACTTTTCTTGGTATAAATTTTATCATTGTCTATTTTTTCTACGTCAATTTTCAACCATATTAAATTTTTCATTTATTTTTTCGTACCCATTCTAATTTAAATTCTTAAAATATTGGTTTGAATGTAATAAGGTATTCACAAAAAATAAGAATCGGAATTCACCCATTGAAAAAATATTACCAAGAAAAAGTATTACTTACATACATAAAATAATGTAATATAATATTATATTATATAGAATATTATATTATTTTATATAGAATATTATATTATTATTTATATATAATATTATTTAATATATAATATGTTATAAATATATTAATTTTGTATTATAATATATATATATATATATATATATATATATATATATAAACATTTATTTTCTTGCATTTAGTTAATATTATGTATTTCATATTATTATTTTATATTTATATTATATTACTATAAAATCAAAAACCCTTAACACTGTAATTGTAGGATGAACAAATCAAGCGATATGCCCACCAATGTGAATCTAAATCTTATTATTATTCCTCATGGGTCTATCCATTGCTTTCAACTCTAGCATCCACCTACTAATATCTTCTAGGGTTAATCCCATTATCTCTAATGTTGTTGTCAAATCCCTCAACCTCACCAAGCTTTCCTACAATTACTTCTACATTATGAGCAATGATTTGATCCTAAAATCTTTACGATCACTCTTCACCATCCCCTAATATTT
>JARHVA010002333.1:1092500-1102500 GCA_037957365.1 Torreya grandis
AGAATCTGCAGGTCAAGTTCAATGGGTTTTACATGTTGATTTCTCCGGACTTTGTTTTTATAGACTCTACAGGCAGGTTCATGTATACTGGTTCAAAGGCTTCTATAGGTGATTTCAGTCAAAAGAATTGGTTTTCAACACTTGGTCATTTTCCGGGATTGGTTGAGATCCTCAATTAAATCAAAAATCTCCATCAGCAAGCATCTGAGTGCAAAAAAGAGACTTGAACCACTAAACCTTTGAACCATTGAACCACTTTGGTTCAAAGGTTCAACGAGTTCAAGGTTCAATGAGTTCAAGGTTCAACAAGTTCAACATCTTTAGCAAGAGTTAAGCTCTTCATCAAGGTTCAAAGTTCAATCACTTCAATTGGTTCATCAACTTCAAGACACTTGGCCGAATCAAGGTGGCTTGAACCATTGAACCGTAGAACCATTAAACCACTTTGGTTCAAAGGTTCAACGGGTTCAAGGTTCAATGGTGGATTCAACCAAAGGAATAGTTCAATGGCTCAGTTTAACCAAGTGATTCAACACTTTATTTCACTCAGTTGGTTCATTCATTCAGTTCATCCAATGGTTCAACCGATTGGTTCAATGAAATGGTTCAATTATTGGTTCAAAGGCAAGTTCATAATGTTTGGTTCAATGCTTAGTTTATCGGGTTATTTCATCCAATTGAGCTATCGGCTTGAACTATCAGCTTGAACCATTTTTGGTTCAACCGATTGGTTCAACGTCTTGGTTCAATAGAATGGTTCACCGCCAAAGTTCAAAGGCACAATTCAATGTAGAAGGAAACTTCTTGAATGACAAGTTCCCTTCCAGAGGACACTTAATCAATAAAAACACCCTTTGAAAGGGTTGTTTTTCAAGGAAGCTGAAAGGTAATTCTTTCAAATTTGTTTAAGTCATTTATAAATGGCTAAGGAATAATTCCTTCAGACTTTTATTCAAAGACTTTGTGGAACAAATTGTCCACAGTAATTTTCTATGAGAGAAATGTCTGTACGAATTACCCACAAGAAAAAACACCTGGGAATTTGCCCAAAGGATAGTTTGTGGGAGACTCAAATTGAAAGGGTTGCCAAAGGACCCTGAAGGGCAGGTGCCCTTGCGGGGGACTCTCAGCGGCCAATGTAAAGGGCTCTTTCTGACCCATTCAGGGATCATTTCTTAAGGCTCGAAAGGGAAAAGCCAAAAGCCAAAAAGTGACCAAGGGGTGACGTGCCCGAAGACATCAAAATTCAAGATGGTGAAATAGCCATTGAGAGCACATCGACAGGCATCTAAACATCAATTTTAAAGCCCATAAAATAGCCATTGATCCTTTGGATTTACAGACCTGAATGCATTCCCATAATTCAAGATCAAAACCAATAGAAAGTGAGGAAAGACAAAACAATGAATGAATCTAGGACTCAATTCAATTAAGTAGAAAAGGAAGAACGATGAAGACAAGATCAGACCGCCAGGTGGACATTGAAAGTTGCAATCTTTCAATTACATGACTTGTTTATCTACATTGAGAAGATAATATCAAATGGGTAAAATAACCCAAAGTTCCAACCTGTCTTCCTAACAGTTCCCAATGCATCATGATGTATTACTGTTCCTGAGTCCTTCTTAAAAAGGCTATATAAGGGACTCTCTTCTATTGTAAGAAAGATCTTTTTTTTGACAATCTGAATGAAACTCTACCCAAATTGAGAGGCATCATTGATACTTTGTACTCAGTCTGTTGATCATATTTTGTTACTAAAATAAGAAAGTAAGAGACTTTTTTAGACTTTGTGCTGTGATATCTTTGTTGTTGAGGAAACTATTCTTATGTCTTTTTCCTTGATATATTTTTTGTTCCATTAATTTAACAAGTAGGATTAGTAAAATTAGTCAAGAAGGTGTCTTGAAGAATCAACTGTGGAGTGACTTTGTGCCCCAATAGCTGCCTTTAGTGTGTTTTCTTTTCATTGCTATGTAAAGGACTTTGAGAAGACTTTGTGCCCTCATTGTCCTTCATATATTACTCTTGATTTCATTGTCCTTGTGGTATGTCTCGATTTCCTGGTTACTATGCCCTCAGTTACATTCTACTTTTATTTCCAGTAGTATTCTTGTGGCTAACTGAATAGTTCTTTTGAAAGAAGAGGAGTGTTGTCTATCATTTCCCTTGTGTTTTTCCTTTGTTTTGTACACATCATCTCTAAAGAAAGAGAGATGGATGGCTTGTCCTATCCTTGAGTATTATTTTCTATTTATACATATATAAAGCATATCCATAGGGAACCTCCCCTTGATGAGATGAGAGAACAGTCTCCTTCTGATGTGATAAACTTACACATTTAGATGACTAATCTTCCTACTTTGGTTGATCAGACCTATTTTGTTTACTAGTACGCTGATATACTAAATATTCAACCAACAGTTTTTGGTGACTCCACTGGGGATATACTCATTATTCATTTATAGCCTATCCATTCGCCTCTACACTAACTGGAAAATAACACGCAGTTTAAAGCCCCAAGCTTTAACTGAAGCAAGCTCAATTCTTTTCCATTTTTATTTGACAATCTAGTAGATTCAAGGTATACACAAAGCCAAAGGCATAAAGGTATCATTGACCATGTGTTCAAGCTAGTACAACAAAGTGATTTTGATCTATTTCCTTCACCATTTCATCTCCAATGAACCAAGAGTGTCCCTCCTACTAAAGCTAGATCTCCACTACCAGATGAACTATCTACTTCCACTGTTGATAAAGTTGTGCCTATAATTAACCCTTTGAGATTTGTTATCCCTCCTTTTTAGAATCCTATAATGGCAGTTCAAGGCCCCTGGGGTAATGCTTTTGGTCCTCTCAATCTTACTCCTCTACATGAACTTCCATGCAGTTATAGGAAGAATTTCCCTTAATTCTATGGTGATGGCAAAGTTCATCTTGATGAACACATTGCAGCATTCAATATAGCTTCTGGAGTAATCAGAGTAGAATTTGAAGATGTAGCAGTTAGGCTTTTTTTAAAACACTACAAGGTGCTATGACAGATTGGTTTTACCATCTACAGGCTCAGACTGTGACTGATTGGAATACTCTTAAAGCTAATTTTGAAGCCAGATTCAAACCTACAGAAGATGCACAAACACTTCTGGCTCAACTTACACAGATGAATAAAGAGCCTCATGAGCATATGAGAGACTTCATAGCTAAATTTGACAAATTAAGAAATAGAATCCCTGTAATTGCTAAACCTACAGCTAAGAATCTCAAATGCTTTATCATTAATTCTCAGGTACCTGAAGTCAATTTTCTCTTGAGACGTGCTGGTCAAATAGATCTCACTATAGCTCAACTTTTGGCCACTAAAGTAGAAGATGATCTCATCTTACCAAGGAAAATAAGAAGAGATCCAAATAGAAACAGAGCTTCATCATCTTTTGAATTTGCATCTACAAGCACCACAAATCCAATAGTGCAAAAATTAGCGAATGAGTTGCTTGCTCTCAAAACGAAAATGGCTCAAGGAATGTCTTCTACTCCTACATATAAAAGGACATTCCCAAGTTAGTCGTATTAGGGAAATGTTGCCAGGAATCAAGGGCAAGAAAATCACCTTCCGCTCTCACAAGGAAAACTTGCCCTGGAAGCTCCTCCAACCAATTCAACAATGGGATACCTTGAAGCAGAATCAGAATTCTCTTTCTAGCCTGAATTGAAAATCAAGAAGAATCAGCTAACAACTCCCATATTGGTTTCCTAAATTACCAGGATGAACCTAGAAGCAAAGGAGAAGCTTTAGATGGATCATATGCAGTATTTATCAAATCCAAGAACCAATTAGTCTAGCAAACTGATAAAGAAAAGATAGAGGAACAACCTCAATCAACAATCACAATTGCTAAATGTGGAACCACTCTGCCTTTTCAATCAAAGGATCATGTCATCACCCAAAAGGTAAACACATCTATTTCACCTTCAACTTCTATTCCTAATTTGCAAACTAGCCTACCTCTCATCCCTCCTAAAACTCAAAAATTTGAGGTACCTTTCTCTGTACCTAGCTCAATTTAGCCATTTGACATAATTGATCATGTAAAAAAGACAAAAATATAGATATCTAAATTTAAATACTTGCAGTCTAATCTAGATCAACTAAATAAGCTAGTTCAATATGTTAAAAATCAAATCATCCCTACAAAATAAAAGGCTAAAAAAGTAACTCTTGATTCTCTAAAGAACACACTTATTCAAAATAATTTGGTCATTAATCCTCTAGTTACTCTTGGAAAAATAGAACCCTTCTATGTTTCCCTATTAATCAATGACCACAAGCTGAGTAACTGTATTATAGACTCAGACGCATCTGACAATGTCATGCTTGCTAAAGTCACTGAGTCTCTTGGTCTCACACTGACCAAGACATTTGGGAGGTTATTTTCCATGGAGAACAAGCAAGTACTATTGTTGGGGCAAATCAAAGATGCCCAATTTGTATTCGTAGCCTTTCCAGACAAGAGGATTAAGATGACTGTCTTGGTGGCTGACGTCCCAAAATCTTATGACATTTTTTTTGGATGAAATTTTTGAAAGAATGTAGGAGGAGAACTAAACATGGATCTATCTGAGGCAAGGATCCCTGTCCAAGGCGTGATGAAGAGGTTGGTCCCTAAAAAGGAGGCAAAATATGTAGTTACCTAGACATCAGCTCTTGAAGCTCAAATCCTTTTTGAATCCATAGGTATAGGTAACTACTTTCTATATATAGATGAAGAAAGACCCTCCATCTTTGATGAGGGAAAGTCTGAAGAAAAGTCAGTGTTTGATGAGATTTGGACTCTAGAATTTGACGGTAGATGTTCCTCTACTGGTTTAGGAGCTGCGATTGTCTTGATATCTCCTCAAGGAGATATGTTTCCTTCATCCTATAAATTACAATTCAGCAACACTAACAATACAACTGAATATGAATCTTTGTTGCTTGGCATGAAGGCTACTCAAGAAAGAGGCATCAAGTCTCTTCATCCCAAAGGGGATGCTAAATTAATAGTCTGTCAAGTGAGAAATCTATATCAGACCAAGAATGAGAGGTTACACCACTACCGTAACTTGGTTTGGGACCAAATTGAAAGCTTTGATGCTTTTAACATTTCCGCCATACCCAGAGAGTCCAATGACAGCGTTGATGCACTTGCTATTTTAGGAAATCTTTTAGTTTCTCAATCAGACTTCAAAGAAGCCAAGTATACCATTGAGCTAGTCTATAGACCAAGTGTTCCTGACAATGTTGATCATTGGCAAATATTTAATGATGATCATCAAATCATTGTCTTCTTGGAATGAAAATACAATTTTGAACAGCTGTATTTTAAAGGCAGTGAATCTCAAAAGTCTGAATCTATTTCTGAATCTAGTTTAGATATAAATGAAGAATTCCTACAGTTGAAAGGAAACAAAATTCCCAAAGGCCTGATTTCTCTTGAGAAGCTGTTTGACAAGCATGATAGATTCATCAAACAACAAGTGGATTTAAGTTTCTCTTAGGGATTTGACCAAGTAAATCTGACCAACAATGAAAATCCCAAGATGGTCAACATTGGTAAGTACTGCACCCCTGAAGAAAGATTCAAGTTCACCTCTTTGCTCCATCAATACATTGATGTCTTAGCATATTTTTATGAAGACCTGAAGTCTCTTAGACCTAATGAAATCTGCCATCACATTCCTCTCAACGCTGACTCAACACCCTACAAGTAAAAATCCAAACAATACAATCTGAAAATTTTAGGTACAATTATGTTTGAGATACAAAAAATGTTAAATGCTAGAATTATCTTGCCAATCCATCATTCTACATGGATTTTGAACATAGTGCTTGTAAAGAAGAATAATGGTAAAATTCACATTTGTGTAGATTTCAAAAATCTAAATCAATCATCTCTAAAAGATAATTACCCTCTGATAATCATGGACCAAGTGCTTCAAACAGTAACACGATCAGAGATGTTATCAATGCTGGATGGCTTCTCAGGTTATAATCAAGTTGAAGTTGGTGAAGCTGACCAACACAAGACTACATTTACCACACCTTGGGGTACATTTGCATATAAGAGAATTCCTTTTGGATTAATAAATTTTGGTGCTACCTTTCAGAGAGCTATAGACATGGCCTTCAAAGAAGAGATTGGCAAATTCATAGTGGTATATCTTGGTGACTTAACTATATTTTCAAAGCATCGATCTGATTATGTATGCCACTTATAACAAGTGTTGGAGCGCTACTACCAGAATGGTATTTCCTTGGATCCTAATAAATCTATTTTTGGAGTAATAGAGGGGAATCTTCTTGGACACATTGTGTCCAAAGAAGGCATAAAGATTGACTCAGACATAGTCAAATCTATTCAAGAGCTGAATTTGCCTACAAGTAAAAATGTTTTGCACTCTTTCTTCAGAAAAGTGAATTTCTTATGGAGATTCATCCCTGAATTTGCTGAGAAGACAAGACACATTCTGAACATGATGAAAGGGAAGACTACCTTCAACTAGACTAAAGAAGGCAAATCAGCATTTCAAGATATCGAGGCTACCATTGCTCACACCCCTACCTTGGTTTGTCTAGATTACCATAGAAATTTCATTATATATAGCTATACATCTGAGCACACTCTTTCAGTGATCCTTTTTCAACAAGATAAGGAAGGTATGGAATTCTCCATCTCTTTCATGAGTTGCCCTCTCAAAACCCATGAAATTAAGTATTCAAATATAGATAAGCACACCTATGTGTGCGTAAAAGCAATCAAACATTTTCACTTCTATATTCTAAATTCACATACTACTGCCTTAGTTCTTGACACTACAGTCAAGTCTATGTTAACTCAGTAGGATTTTGGCACAAAGAGAGGTAATTGGATTTCAAAGATCTTAGAATTTGATCTAGATATCAAACTGACAAAGCTGGTCAGGGGTAAAGGCCTATGCCAATTAATGGCTGACAAAAAGCTAAAAGATACACAGTGTGAAGAAGCTGAAGTGGAACATATGCCAACAGTCCTTTTTGTCTCCACTACCAATGAATGGTACTCAGGTATTGCCTATTTTTTGACTTATGGTGAATGTCCTGATCATTTATCTTACAAAGAAAGGAGGACTATCAAGTTGAAAGCTACAAATTTTGTCCTTTGGGATAATGGCCTATATAAGAGAAGCATAGATGGAGTATTCTTTCGCTTTGTAGACAAAGAAAAACAAACCTAGCTTTTGAAATCTTTCCATAATCTGGCTTGTGGAGGACATTATTTTTCTCCTGTGACTGCTCACAAAATTTTGCGAGCCAGGTATTACTAGCCAACTCTTTTTTGAGATGCACATAAGTGGGTGAGAAAATGTGAACTTTGTAAACAATTTGTTGGAAGACCCAAGTTGGCTGCCCTACCTCTCAAACTAGAAATCATAAAGGAACCTTTCCAGCAATGGGGACTTCATTTTATTGGGATAATAAACCCATCTTCAAGTGTTGGACATGATTATGTCCTTACAACAATTGATTATTTCACCAAGTGGGTAGAAGCAATCCAAACTAAGCATGCTACTTCAGAAGTTCTATGCAACTCCCTCAAAGAGAATATCATTTCCAGGTTTGGAGTTCCACTCAAAATTATTACTAATAATGTAGCTTGTTTTACCTCTCAAAAGATTACACAATTCTATTTTCATTATGGAATTACACTCTCTCATTCTTTTGATTATTTTCCACAAGAGAATGGAAAAGCTAAGTCCAGCAATAAGAATTTGGTAACTATTATCAAAAAGCTAGCAGATGATAATCAAAGGACATGGCATAAAGCATTGGTTGATGCTCTATGGGAATACAAGATCACACCAAAGAGGGCAATTGGTATGTCTCATTTTCAACTTCTTTATGGTATTAATGTTGAGACACCAATCACCTTAGAGTTACTAGCCTTGAAATTGGCAAAGGCCATTGAAGATCAGACATCTAAGAGTTCTCTTAACAAAAGAATGATATGCCTGACTCAGCTGGAGGAATAGAGAACCATGGTGGTGGACAGAATTGCTACTCATCAAAGTCTAGTAAAGAAACTCTTTGATCAAAAGGCCTGAAATCATGATTTCTAGATTGGGGATCAAGTCTTGCTGTGGGACAAAAGAAGAGAACCAAAGGGGATGCATGGAAAGTTTGACTCCCTATGGAGAGGCCCATTTATAATTCATCAACACATTGGTGAAAATAGATTTCTATTGAAATACCAGGATGGAACACTCTTTTCTCTGCCCCACAATGGGTAGCATCTGAAACACTTCAACTCTTGAAGTATCAGATCATTGCCTTTGTATATATGTATATTTGTATAGTTTTAATTTTGTTTTGTTTTATTTATTTTCTTTTTGATGCCTTTCATTTCTGGGTAGCATGACTCCAAAGCACAATGGTACACATGAAGACATTAGAAATTCTAGATTCTACTCCTTTCAATTCATTTTCCAATTAACAGAAGTTCCCCAACTGGAGCTAGCTATTGTCCCCCAAAAGTGCAGTCATTTTTGGGACAACATTTGAACTATTTTGGTCTTACAGACCAAAATTGTCTCTTCCATTTCCAAAATTTATCCTAGACATTCAAATTCCTCATTTTCCAAGCTTCTCAAAAAATCTACGGACTCTGTAGGTCAAGTTCAATGGATTTTACATGTTGATTTCTACGGACTTTGTTTCTATAGACTCTATAGGCATTTTCATTTATACATGTTCAAAGGCTTCTGCAAGTGGTTTTAGTCAAAAGAATTAGTTTTCAACACTTGGTCATTTTCTAGGATTGGTTCAGATCCTCATTTCAATTGAAAATATCCATAAGAAAGCATTTGAGTGCAAAAAGGAGACTTGAACCACTGAACCGTTGAACCATTGAACCACTTTGGTTCAAAGGTTCAATGGGTTCAAGGTTCAATGGCGGGTTTAACCAAAAAAATAGTTTAATGGCTCAATTCAACTAAGCGGTTCAACACTTTATTTCACTCAGTTGGTTCACTCATTCTATTCATCTAATGGTTCAACCAATTGGTTCAATGAAATGGTTCAATTGTTGGTTCAAAGGCAAGTTCATAGTGTTTGGTTCAATGCTTAGTTCATCAGCTTGTTTCATCTAATTGATCTATCAGCTTGAACTATTGGCTTGAACCATTTTTGTTTCAACTGATTGGTTCAACGTCTTGGTTCAGTAGAATGGTTCATCACCAAAGTTTAAAGGGGCAGTTCAATGTAAAAGGAAACTTGTCAAAGGACAAGTGCCCTTGTAGAGGACACTTAATCAATAAAAACACCCTTCAGAAGGGTAATTTTTCAAGGAAGTTGAAAGGTAATTCTTTCACATTTATTTAAGTCATTTAAAATTGTCTAAGGAAGAATTCCTTCAGACTTTTGTCTAAAGGAATTCCTTAGGACAAAAATTTTGAAAGAATTATAAGTGGCTATAAGTGTAAAAAATCTGAAGACCAGTCAAAGACTTTGGGGAACAAATTTTTGTGGACTTTTTGTCTGCGGGAATTTTCCCCAGACAAATTTTCCATGGGAATTTTCTGCAGGACAAATGTCCATAGGAATTACCCATTGGGAAAAACACTCGAGAATTTGCCCGAAGGATAGTTTATGGGAGACTCAAATTGAAAGGGTTGCTGAAGGACCACGAAGGGTAGGTGCCCTTGCGGGGGACTCTCAATGGCCAAAGTAAAGGGCTCTTTCTGACCCATTCAAGGATCATTTTTTAAGGCCCAAAAGGGCAAAGACAAAAGACAAAAAAGGACCAAGGGGTGATGCACCCGAAGACGTCAAAATTCAAGACAGTGAAATAGCCATTGAGAGCACATTGACGGGCATGTAAACATCAATTTTAAAGCCCATGAAATAGTCGTTGATCCTTTGGATTTACAGACCCAAATGCATTCCCAGAATTTAAGATCAAAACTAGTAGATAGTGAGGAAAGA
>JARHVA010002333.1:1107500-1137500 GCA_037957365.1 Torreya grandis
GATTTATTTTCTTTGATCTTCCACTACAAAACTTGTAACTATAAGCACCTAATTTTAGTATAAGTGTTTTAGTTTCAATATTTTTTTATCATGATTTGTACATTTAGATCATTAACTTACATTAGGCTCCTATTTATCCACTTCACCTTCACATTGGACTATTAATTATCTTTTTTAATTTCCATTTACTCACAAACACCTTCAAATCTATATTTTTTTGCCTTGAGATACTCAAACACATTCCCACAATCTAATTTGACTTAACTTTTTTTCCTAAGTTTCAGTCACCTTGACTATATTAATATGGCATTAAATTAGTCATGACCATTGTCATTCATACAATTATAACAATGTAAATTTTTAAACCTTCGTTTCATCATGTCATGTTTTCTTATGCCTTGATTGTCATCTTTCACATTTTTATATAGTTATCTTGCATGTGAATGTGTTCCAATTTTAATTAAAGGAGCCTATATATACACATGTAATTTAATTCCCTAAACACAACATTTATTCCCAAAATAAAGCATTATAAAAATATATATCTATCACCTACTCTGATCTTATTCCAAGTTATGTATATTTTGAAGTATTATGGTTGTATACTTTTAACAAAATAATAATTACATTAGTGAAAGAGCATATAACTTTATTTTATGAACTCACATCTCATACGGATAGGGGTTTGAACTATACATACACAAATTATACTTGTTGACTTACATGAGTGCTCATTTCCAAACTATACATCTATTGCAATAGCAAGACAATGGATGACCGAGGTAGACCCTCATACAAAATACCAAATTTTAGGTATTATTAATGTGAAGTTGAGATCAATCAAAGGATAATTAATTATGAAAATTTTGTGCATATATCTAGATATTTAATAGACTTTTGGGGCATCATCTACTAATGAAGGGTTTTATAATGTTTCAATCCACATAATAGCTCTACATAGTTATTTTTGGAATAGGTTGATCACTTTTGGGAGGAATATCTTTTTTTATGTAGTGCCAATATTCCATGGGTGATTTTTCTTAATTTTCACTATTTGACACTATTCCTTACTGATACTATTTATAACTATTTGGCATTATTCCTTATTTGCACTATTGGTCACTATTCTAGATTGCATAGGTGGTATAGGGCATAATTTACATGTGAGGGCTGAAGATTAGTCAAAAAAGTAAATATATTCTCTTTTGGAAGGATATTAAATTACAGGAGATAAGATCCCATATTCAAATTTGGCATATCCTTTTCATTTTTGGCTTTCCAAGAGAGGTGGCACCAACTTCTCCATGTGCACTTTATCTTAAGAAAATAATAACCCCAACTAGGATATGGGGGATGCCTTTATTTGTCATGTATCCCACCTACCTTGTCTTTACTCATCTTAGAGAGATGTAGCTAAATTTATCTTTAAAATTATTTTTCTCTATATAAGGATGAAAACCCTTATTGTAATTTCATAGTGGCTTGGATGCTTAGCTTGGATGCTTTGAAGAGAGCTGATGGAAAGTTTATTGAGAGTTATAGTATTGTTTTATTGAAGAGTTATATGACTAATATTTGAAACAATATATGTGTGTGATGTTGAGAATCATATTAATTAGAGAAATTATATTACCTTTCTTCCCTTATGTGTTTGAGCTAATTTATGATATTATTTTCTGGCCATGTCAAGTGGTATCAGAGCAAATTATAATCCTTGGGAGAGTTTTTGGAGATATTTTTTGTGTTTTTTAGTAGGTGTGGAAATAATATAATCAATATTATGATATGATCAAGTGAGTAGATATATGTAAGAGCTATAGAGGGAAGTGGCACATCTAGCCACCGTGTTCAATAATCAAGGGAGAAGGCAAAGAGGAGATGATACTGAAGACGAAAAAAATTCATGGAGAATAATTTAAGAATGAATCATATCTACTATCAATGGAGGATAAATTTATTAGATCCTTAGAGGTAAGTAATGATGGATTCAAAGTGGAAGTTCTAGACTATGGGGGTAGTTTACAACCAGAAGAGTTGGTTGATTATTTGAATAACTTGCATAAATTATTTGAGTAGAAGACAATGCCAGAAGAGAACAAGGTTAAAATTTCATGAACTTAGTTGAAAGGTCATGCAATGATTTGGTGGCATCACATGTAGAGAGAGACAAAGGAATAACACACAAAATATAAGCACATACAACAAGATCCAAAAGAAGCTAAGGGAAAAATTCCTTCCTATCGATTATACCCAAACCCTTTATAAATAGTTTTGAAATTTTAGTAAGGTGGAGAATAGTATATAAGAGTAAACATTTGAATTCTACAAGTTATCTATAAGAGTGGATCATGAATAAATAGATGAGAAAATGGTTGCAAGGTGTGTGAATGGTTTAAAGTTTTCCATTCAAGTTGAGTTGAGTATACATAGAGTATTTTGTATGGAAGAGGATTTTAAATTAGCCTTGAGAGCATAAGAGAAGAAAAATAGACAATTTTTTAGGAGGTAATTTGATCCAAGAATATCACAATCCCCTCGATCACGGGGACATGGTGCTTTTAATACCACTAGTGGTGGATCTGATCATATAAGAGGATAATCCTCACATGGTACAAAGAGGAGAGAAGATAATAGAGAAGGATTCCAATATCATGAAATGGTAGAGGATTCTAAAGAGGATGAGGTTATGGAGTTATTATAAGTTGGTTTCTTAATGAACCCATATAAATAGTTTTTAACATATGTGAATAATAAGGACATAAGGCAAATGAATGTCTTCATAGACAATAAAGAAGATAAGAGAACCTTCAAAGAGTGAACTTGGTTGGAGTTGACCCAAAAGATCCAGCTGTGGAGTTGTAGTGGTAGATTTTGGATAGAACTTCATGTGAGGAGGACCATGATAGCTCCAAATAAAGATACGGAGTAGATAAAATAAGGTGGTGATGCATGGTTGTGGACAAGTATCTTCTGAAAAAGGTGTACTTCAGCTGGAAAGGTATACAAAGTCATTATTGATGGTCGAAGTTGTGATAATATGGTATCTAAGGAAATGGTAGAGAAATTAGTATTTCATTATGAAAGGCATCCTAATCCGTATAAAGTTTCATGGTTTAAAAATGGAAATGAAGTCATTATAGATAAGATGTGTTTGGTTAATTTTTCTATAGGGAAAACTTATAAAGATGAAATATGGTGTGATATTTTACCTATGGACACATTCCATAATTTTTTGAGAAAGACATGGAAATTTGATATAAAATTGATTCATTATTAATGAAATAATGCATATTATTTTTTGAAAGATGACATAAAGGTAACATTACTACCTCTTAAATAAGGAATGGTAGAAAGTATTTTTTTTACAAAAGAATGTACCAAGGATATTATGATGCTAAGTTATTTTTTAATGAAAAAATATTCATGTGATATCAATAAAGAGGAAGAGAGTGGACATGTATAGTTGAATATTGAGGAGGGATAATAATTTCATGCTGTTGAAGAAGGCTTAAGTAAGCCCAAAAATAGTTGGGTGAACAGGTTAACAAAAGAATCAAAATTAAAGTTACCAATTGAAGAGAGAGTTAGTAATGATGCAAAATAATTTGTAAAGAAAATACATCAAGAGGAAGTAAGGAGGAGGTTTTAGGAAATTAATATGATGTACAAAATCGTAATTGATGTCAAGAGGAGAACAAAGGAGGTAAAAGAGAAGAAGATTGACAAGAAGAAATGAAAGGAATATGTTCATATCAACTTGTGGCAGATGCATTATTTTAACTAAATGAAGATTATTTGGTGCCAATATTCCATAGGTGATGTGTCTTGTTTATTACTATTTGACACTATTCTTGATTGTTATTATTTGGCACTATTTGGCATTGTTCTTGATTAACACTATTGGGCAGTATTCTAGATTGCATAGGTGGCATGGGGCATAATTCACATGTGAAGTCTAAATATTAGTCAAAAAATTAAATATATTCTCTTTTCGAAGGATATGAAAGCAAAGGAGACAAGATCCACTATTCAATACTGGCATCTCCTTTTACTTTTTGACATTCCAAGAGGGTTGGCACTAAATTTTCCATGTGCACTTTATCTTCAACAAATAATTACTTAAATTTGGATATGGGGCATGCATTTATTTTTCCTCTAGACCACCTACCTTATATTTACTCATCTTAGATAGAGGTGGTTTAATTTCTCTTTAAAAATGTTTTTCTTCTATATAAAGAAGAAAATCCCCATTTTAATTTCATAGTGGCTTGGATGCTTTGAACAAAGTTGAAGGAATTTTTTTTTAGAGTTGCAGTATTGTTATATTGAAGAGTTATATGACTGATTTTTGAAATGATATATGTGTGTGAGGTTGATAATCATCTTCATTTGAGAAAATATATTGCCTTTCTTCCCTTATGTGTTTGAGTTGATTTGTGAGATTATTTTATGGCCACATCAATTTTATAATTGTATGGTTTTGGTCATGCTACTTTTGAGTTGCATGATTTTGATCATGTCACTTTCATGATGTCCCTTCTTAGCCATTTTCTTATTTATAGATGTTTCTATTCTTGTTTCTAAAATCTATTTTCCAAAATTATCAGTCTCTATCATAACTTAAGTGATTCAAAATCAAGTATGTGCATATCTATTCCAATTTCCATTATCAATTTCTCCATGTAATTCCATTTTTTTAATAATTTAGGTATTTATTTATTTTTTATTATTTTTATATCACACTTGTCTTACTCCTCCCCCATATCTTTATGTGGTTGGTGTATTGTTTTGAACACTTTTTGGTCCTTTAAATAAACTTTTTAATGAACCTAATCCTTTGATTATGCAGTGTGTAGGGTTTCATATTTTTGGTTAACCCATCCTATATTTAACATCCAACCTTAAGGGTTTCATTTTCTCTTTTCCTCTAGAATTTATTGTTGTGGTTGTTTTGTATCTACTTTTTTAGGAGTTTGTTTTCTCATTTTGATATCATTATCCCTAGCTTATTACATGCTCTCTATGTTTCTATCTTATCCTAACTAAAAAAGTTAGATGAAAGACATATAATAGGTGAAATGTTATATTCAATGACATATACATATTAATTTAGATGAAATTCCTTTGCTTGGTACTTTTGCTTGTTTGAAAATTTAAATGGTGAATGTTAATGATATTTCTACTCCTTATATTGATGATAAAGTGAATGGTACATATGTGAATGATGAAAATTCCAATTCTTATTATGCCAATGTTATGAATGAAAATTCTTGTAATGGTAATGTTAGAACTAATTATGTTTCAAAAATTTATACTATGAGTATACATGAGATAACTTTATTTGAAATTTTATTTCATTATTTCCTCAATAAATTGATACAATATCTTATATTGATATGGAAGAACAAAATGATATGAATTTATCTAAGGAATATGTATCTAGAGAGGTACATGAATACAAATGAATCTTTGAATGCTTTTATTCTATTTAATAGAGGTTTTATTTCTACATTAGTTAATTATTGTTAGTGATTTTATTTCTTATAATAGAGTTCCTTATCTTATTGTTTATACCATGGTTACCATGTTTATTCCTTATTAACTTTATTATTATTTTGTGCCTTTTAAATATACACCTATTTTTTAATATACATCTTTTGGTCATGGTAATTTTCAAAACACTATGTGTCTTTTCCTTAAAAATTGCTTCGCCTACTTATCAAGGCACACTCTTCAAAAATCTATTCAACATATGCAATAATAAATTAAATAACTTTCATATGGGTCTCAAAGATTAATACACATGCAATGACTTCTAATGATATCTTACTCAATCTATTGGCTTGTGAGGTCTTTGTATATCATTTACCTACTATTTTTGTTGCACCTAAGTTTGAATTATTTAATGTAAAAGGTTATTCTTCAAAACATATCAAATCCTTCTATGTTTTATGTATTAACTTTGTAAAAAATGATGAATTATTGACTAAGATCTTTCCTAAATTTTTTAAGGATCATGCATTGGATTGGTTTTTTCCCATGCCATTAAGCTCTTTATGTTACCTCAATTATTTGGATGATATTTTATTAGTTATTTTTAAGTAAAAATTATCTATAAGTTCACATTTTCATAATTTGTGCACCTTAAACAATGCCCTGATGATTCTATAAGTGAGTATGTGCCTAAATTCAAAATAAAAATATGAAGATGTATCACCAATTACCTAATAAAAAAGTAATTTTTTTTTTCTATTAAATATTTATTTATCCTATTAAGGAAAAAATGATGGTCAACACATGAAACCAATATTTTTATGAACTTTGTCATATGGTTAGGAACTTTGTGATCAAGCTTATGGAGGCTAATATGCTTAAATATGGGGCTAATTCCCCTACCTATAATGGAGCTAAATATCAAGGTAAAACAAAATTAAAGGCTAAGTCTAATAATATTATTAGTTTCCAAGCTAATGATAAGACAAAAAATGTAGTTAACATATTATCCCAACCCGCTGTTAGCCTTATCCTTCTTTCTAAAGATTGGAGAATTTACATAGTTAATAGTCCTCACTGAATGCTTAAATTTTTTATTGAAAATAATATTTTATATTTACCTTATCAACATGACTTTGAATCATGTCGGACTTTACCTAATAATTATGATGTGAAGGTTATATTGTGAGTATCACATTTTTTCAAGTCATACTACCAATATGTCTGTTTCATTGAGACCTAAGATTTGAGATTTAATTGATAGTACTATTATTCAAGTGGAAGAATGTAATCATAAATTAAAAAAATTGATTTTAGAACCAAATAAATACTTTCAAGTCTTTATCAATCCTCTCATAACTCATGATACTAAAAATAAATATAATGTTCACATGTAACACCCAATCAAAAACAACTACATATGAATGCTCATATATTAGATGGTTTCATAGGTTTGGTCATAAATACATGTAAATAGGTTCAGTATATTACACTCTATGGCCATGATATTTTGATATATTATTTTAACAATGGGATATTATTCATATACATTTTTTATAGATTCACATTTGAGGTTAGAAAAAGGAATTATGTTTGATGATGCTTTCAATTTAAAAATATGCATGATGCAATTTATTACTAGTAGGGATAAATGTAAAAATTTTTAGACTATACAAACATATTATTAAAGGTTATGATTGCCATTCTTGGAAAAATATAAGGAGTATCACATACCAAATCACCTAATTTTTTAAAATTATGTAATACCATTAAAAATAAGCTAAAACTAGTTATCTGGGACATATACCATTCAAAAATGTAAAATAGTACTTTCAAATCATTCTAAATGGATAAAAATAGTAGATAAGTGTATTTAGAATTTTGACACAAGTAATGGAAAATATGGAATAAAAATGATTGGAACATACACACCTTGATGATTTTTAAATTTCTAAGGGTGGATCAAGAATGTGTAGGTCTATACCTAGCCCTATGTCAAATTTAAGTCTTTGACTATGTAGGGATGGGATTAACACGTATGTCATTTTTTCCCTTCTAGCGGGGGTGGGGGGGGGGTGGTGGTCTTAGATCACATGCCTTTATTTAGGATCATGTCTTCCAACTTCATTCCTATCATGCACATATTTTCATATTTTGGATTCTTTTGTGTCTATGTGCTACTAGATGTCATACCTGCATGTATATACATTTATCTAATTTTATGGATAGAATATATCTATTTTTATATTTTATTCAATCATGACCTAAATATTCATAAAATTTTGTAAAATGAGAATGGAATACATACTTGGGTTGATAACTTGATAGGTGTTAGAACTATGTATCTCGTGTACCAAAATCAAACCCTATGTAGTTCTTATGTAGTGTGAATGGAATATTTGAAACTAGAAGATTTTTATTCTCTCTGTGATTATGAGATGCAACTATATAAAATTAACTTAGGTCAATTCTGATATAAAATATTCAATTTCAATCCTTTGATCCATACACTAGGTGAATATTCCACACTAAGTTTCACCAAAACATATCCTTTTAACCTTATAACTCAACATGATTGATATATTATTGATATAAGCATTTTTATTATTAAAAGAGAGGTATGAAGTGTTATAGTTTCAGACACATTGTACTATAATTAATGAAGAGAAACATAATAAACACAAATTAAATATAACACATGATATGACCTATTGAAAACCCAATGTGGGAAACAATCTAGTTGGTGAGTCATTTATACATCCATTTTCAATATGTAATTCTCAACATGTAAAATTTATTGCCACTTTTTACCCTGTCAATGTCATGGAAAAAATTTCATCATTACATTATCTAAAACTTGTAAAAAAATACTTTGTACTTTTACAACACCTCTAAAAATAATTCCAGCACTAGAATAACCACTCATAACCAGGAGAACAATGAGATAACATGAACAAAACTCCAACTTAAAATTATACGATTTGGATCCAATTCCAAGACCTCCAACTAATGTATTTTTATTTTAAAAGGATCTATATATTCCCTTTCACCTTAGAACCCACCAAATACTTCAAAATAATTATCGCAAGGAAGTGGAAATGTTTACAACCATTCAATTATCATTTTTTGGCCAATATTAAAATTGCCACAATATGTAGACCAATAGTTATGAAACCTTTGGGGTGGTTTTCATAGTCACCAATGTGGTTACGTAATTTTTTCCTTTAAATATTGGTGGTTATGTAACCTCCACCTACATAGACTATTGGTTTCATCATCTATGACAAACACCTTAGTTTTCAGAGTTAAAAATTATTGACTTCATCATTTTGAAGATGTTTAGATCATCTTCACACTATTTTTTCCACTATAACTTTTTTAAACTAATGTTTTATCATTAAATGTGTTACATAGTTTCATGTAAGCATGATATACAAAAAATAGGTTTTATGGAAACATATAGTAAACATATCTAGTACAATTAGATCCAAATTTGGATCACACCTCCCTAATTTTAGGTTTTTTATCCACAAAATATTCAGGAACTCAATGTGGATAATATATATTCCACTTTATTTCCCTCTCTTGAAGATTTTTCTTATTGATGTATTCCTCTATCTTTGTGAACTTCAAAATTCACCTCTTTGTTCTCCTTGCCTAACCCATTTCCTTCCATCAAAGAAGGTTGTAAATAGATAGAGGATAACCTAGTGGTAAATTTTTCTCTTGGTTATTAGATATGCTTTGTAAAGGATCTAATTAATCTATTCTCTTATCTTTCAAAATTAATAAATACATATTTCCATTAGAATTCAACAACTTTTTACCTTGAGTTATATTTTCCAAGGAGATATGAGATTTAGTTTCATAAGAATGGATAATGTAATCCATAACATCCTTGACCAACTGATATTTTTATACTCCCTTCTCATGAAGATCCCATCATGCACATACATGTAGGGGATACCAAATACTAGACCGCAAACATCCATTAGTACTACATATATAACAGCATTATGAATAAAATACTCACTTATTGTAACCCATCCTATTGCATAAAGATTTGGATGATTGATGATTTTAACCTAACTCTATCTATTGGATCCTTACTAACTATGTTTTCATGAGAGCATGAATAAAAATATCATCCACCTTTATCTTTTTAAACTAAAATTTTATATGTAAAAGTTTATAAGGTTCACCCTTTTATTAAGTATAATTATCCAAACATATGTTCGTTTGAAGGGAGGTAAATCATATCTTTTCTTCCCAATATTTGTTTCATCCATCCTCATTTTTTATAACTAAGGTCATCAATTTTTTATTCATATTGTTCCTAAATTAATACAATTTTGGATGTGTTATCCCAAAAATTTCATTAGCCTATGAAATTTGGAGGACTCCATTTCAATTTTCTTAAAGATCAAATCAAAAGAGTTAAAATTCAAAAAATGACATAGTTTGAAAGGTTTAGTCATTTGATTTATCTAGCATTAGAATCTGAGGGTTTTAACTCAGGCATTATACTTTGAGGGTTGTAATGTAGCTATCAAAATATAATTAGTGTAGTGCATTCATCAGACTCTCAGGTTTAAATACAACCATATACTTTTAATGACTACTACTGCATTCAGAGTGTGACTTGAACCTAATTAATGAGGGTTAATCTACCTAAGTGTTTTAGGCTATTTTGACCCCTATAATTTAATTTGGTTTCCTCCATTTCATTTTTACACTTAGATTTTTCACTCTAGGTTCAGATTTTTACAACCTTCATCTTGCCTTCCCAATTTTGCTCACTTCAAGCTCATTTTTATTCAAATTTGTAGGGTGGACACCTTATTCACTTGTCTAAGATTTTGGATTTTGTTTTAGATGGATTTTATTATATGTTGGCTCTTCCTCCTGAGAATATATCAAACATTCATTTCATTATATAAAATAAATTATTCTTTACCAATAAGAATATCACTCAGCTCGATAAGTAATTTTTTATCTTGTTAGATTTTCACCACTACTTAGAAACATTAGACCCTTGCCCTATCATCCACCAAATATTTCCCATTGCATGCAAACTCTTTCTCTCCAATGTGCTATAGATTTCTCTCCCACATGTATCAGAGTTCTTAGACTACATTATATCCCTTAAAACCTAACATTTGAATTCTTAAATGGCACTGAAACCCCCAAATCCTAATGCTAGATTTATTATGCTATACTTGGAGTTCTTAGTCTACAATGGAAACTACCTATTTCTACCTCCCCTCCATTTACCTCATTTTCTCATTTTTCCCATTTCCACTTCTAAGATATCTAATCTTATATCTCCATCAAGTGTGTCATATATCTGGAACAGCTAAGAAGAAAGGGGAATAAAAGACAAGTGAAATCAAGTATCAATTCCAAGGGATCACTCCCCATTCTAATATTTATTCCAACATCAATCAATTCACTGACACATATTTGGGTCATATCAACATGTGTGACTTTTTGAAAAGGATAAATGCATCTTTCAAAAATGATTAGACATAAGGCATTTATGATATCAAGCTTCCTTAAGAAATTGTGTTTCCAACCTCTATATAATGCCTGGAGCTTGTCATGACCAATACAAATTTGAAAAATAATATGGCCTCAACATATATAAGCTTTGACACCATGTCCTCATCATTCATTCCCTCATTTGACATATTAGATCATGTCAATATATCTAAGATTCATTCAATAAAAATATTTATGATCAAATCTAGATCAATTAAATCAATTTTACCATTTCATCAAAGGAGGCCTAGGTAATATTAGAAAACCCAACTTCAAAGCGATCCTAGCTACACCTAAAAGTTCTAAACCTTCAAATTCCATTATGGTAGCATATACTTCTCCTTCTTTTAACCAAAATACATTCAATATATCTTTTTTTTAAAGGGTTGCAAGCTAATCAATTACGTTATTGATACTATAGCTTCATAAAACATCGTGCTTGCCATGTTTGTTAATTCTCTGCATACTATATGTAGGTTTTACATATATTAGCATTGATCAAACTTGAATGTATATAAGAGATCATCTATGTAAGGTGGTCTAGTAGTATATAATTCTCAAGATCTTGGAGGTTATCCATTTGGCAATAAAATAACCCCTATGGGGTTCATCATGATATGTTCTAAGGATTGCCACTACATCATCATTCCTTATACACCTATGCATGATTATATCAAAGCCTATGTAGAAGAGATACCCATAGATACATGAGTATGAACCAATTTTTGTTATCAAGAGATGTCTTTCTCTTGGATAGAGGTACAATGTGGAATTAGACTTATAGAAACATAGTTAGTAGTGTCTATAAACCACAAATTATTATTAGATATAAAAAAATAATGTTCATATAAAAAAAATCATATATAAGAGGACCATGTTTAGATGATGTTAGTCATGAAAAAAAATCTACAATTACATTTTCCTTACCTAGTCTATCAATAATAATGATGTTGAACTCTTGTAAAAGTAATAACCATCTAACTATGTAGTTAGTAACTATTAGTTCATTCATTAAATACCTTGTGGTAGTATGATTAGTGTGTACAAAAAAAACATCAAATAATATGAAATGTCTAATTTTTTTGATGGCATAGACAAATGCAAGAAATAATTTATGTCATAGTGTAGTTAAGCTTTTCACCTTGAAGGTTAAAGTTGATAAATTATATGGCATAACTTAAGGCTCCTTCTTTATATCATAAGATATCTCTCAACATGTTATTATATGTATATGTATGGATGTGTAAGGGAATCCTCCAATGTGGTCCACATAATACTGGAGTTGATACTGGTAGGTTTTTTTGGTTCCTAAAATGCTTGTTCATGTGAAGGATTCCATACAATGCTAACATCTTAAGAAAGTAAAAAAAATAAAGGTGTTTAGATTATTATAAAATATTTGATAAATATATAATATTAACCAAAGTGTCTTATAAAATTTTTAATGTCCTTTTATTTTCATGGAGCTGGTAGATTCTTGATTACTTCTATCTTACCAGGATCAAATTCTATTCATTTGGGTGAGATGTGGTGTCATGTTATTACTCATTTTATCATTAGTATAATATTTTTCATGACTTAGAGACATATGTTATCTTGGAAAAATTAAAGGAGTTTATTGATATTCTAGATGGGTTCATAATATGTCTCCATAAATAGTGAATTCATCCATGTAGACCTTGACACAATCATGGGATATATTAGAAAAGATGCTCAGAACAACACTTTGAAAGGCAATTGGAGCATTGCATAATCCAAATGGAAGTATGAAGTATGTATAGGTACCCAAAGGACATGTGCGTGTTGTTTTATCTTGGTCCTTAGAAGTTTTTCTAATCTGATTATAGCCACTAAATCCATCAAGAAAGGAAAACTATTTCTTTTCTAACAACATGTCAGGCACTTGATCAATAAAAGGGAGAAGAAAGTGATATTTCCTCATGGTTGTGTTTAGTTATCTATAGTTTATATTTATATCCAATCAGCCTCCTTTTTTAGGCATAGTTACAATGGGATAAACCTATTTACTATCTAATAATAGATAGATAAATACAGCATTTAGGACTTTTTGTATTTTTGTTTTAACTATGTCTTTGACAACAAAATTCATTACTCTTTGTGGTTGGTTCATAGGTTTTCATTCCTAATTTATATAGATATGGTGGGCGCATAGATCAGGGTGAGTGCCTCTCATATCAAGGTATTCCCAAGTGAAATCTATTTTATGGTTTTGAATCACGGAGACAAGCTGAGTTTCTTGTTCAGAATTAAGCTTATTATTGATGTTTAGAGGGTGTCTAGTAGGATTTATACTTGTTTGGAAAAGGATATCATGGATTCTAGGCTTCCCACTAATAGTATAATATTTTAATGGTGTGGTATTGGCTAATAAAAAATGTTTCCCCCACTAATGAAGGTTTGTTCTATTGTAATAATTTTGAATAGGGGGCATGGTAGGCATTATAACATGTCTTTGGGTGAACTAGTCTTATAGGTGTTTTGTAATGAATTTCAAATGATTATGTCATCCTCTTAGTCTTTAATGTGTGGGATACACTATATTATGAACGAATTTTATAATGATACTTCCTAGGTGTCCTTATCTTTTACTTGAGGGTTGGGTAGGTGGACAAAGAACTAGTTTCTTAGTAGTGTTGTCATTATAAATTGACATGTTCCCTAATCTATAGCCAATGAATGCATTACTTTTGGCCATCTATGATCTTCCAAGGATGAGTGGGTATCTACCTAGGTTTTATTTTGGCTAAAAGATGATAAAATATTTTGGATACTCTCATGAATCTATTTTAATAACCATGTCTTTTATAACTCCTTACGGTTTAACTATGGACCTATCTTCCATTTGTAAATTGTTGGGAATTGGGCAAAGACATATTATACCAATTTTTTTCATGGTTTATTTTGTAATTATGTTTATTAGAGCTCTTAATTCTTTCAAGGTATTTTTTATCAAGGTATCATAGGTACCATAAACATGGATGTTTACTACTAGACTACCTATGTTAAATTATTTTGGTCGGACTATATTTCCTAGCATGATATCAACAAGCTTCTCAACTACTTGAGAAATATTGGGATTTTTCATTTTTTAAATAGAGCTCACTAAGCACAGTTCTTAGATATCCTTAGTGTAGAATGGGAAATCTTTGATAGACTGAATAAGGTAATTTTGACAAACATTTTTGAGTTGTCCTACAAAGTCAACTTTAAAATATTGTTTATACTTTTGGATGCTTACTATTTTTATAAAATGAGGGTTTTCATGCCATTATTTACTTATATATGTGGTTATTTCAAGGGTTTTTTTGGATTACATGGATACAAGTTAATAATGGTCTCACGAGTGTCATTGGAGACCTCTTCAATAGGTTCGATAATCATAGGTGAGGTGGTTAGTTGAAAGACTCACCACGAAAAGAGGTATACTTCATCTATATGCATTTAGTAAGTGAGTTATTACATTAAGTCTATTAAGATATTTGTTTTTGACATAAAGAGGGTCAACATTGTCAACCTAAATAGGGTCAACATTGTTGACCACCTTATCAAGCCTCTAGATCACTTTATCTACCATAAGAAACCAATGCTCTATTAGCCCAACCCCAGAGAAGGATCTATGTCAAAATAGTCCTCACCAAAGATATCAAAGAGTCAATTGATATTCAAGTGGGCAATAATCAATTCTCTTAGCATGTTCTTTATTTTAACTTCTTGAACACTTGTTTCAAGATATAGGATTTGGACCACATGACTAAAGAATGTCCTCTAATAGTCCCCACTCATTAAATCCATAAATAAAAAAGTGGGTCTAAAAAAAAATCCCAATCCTATAATGGATTGACCATGGTTTATAATAGGAAAATTAATGTTGCTCATGTAAATTTTTTACCTCAGCTAGTTATTTACCGACCCATAAGGGGTCCAAGCTCCTCATCCCCTACTAGTAAATCTCCTATGTTGTCATAAATTAAACTCCCATTTCCCATATCCCAGTCCCCATAGGTTATCAATTAATTTGTGTCTTCCCTATCTCTTGCTCCTAATGTTCCTTTATCATAACCACTTTTAGGGGTGAATGATTTAGACTCAGATCAAGGGCTTGTAACGTTCAATCGTAAGGATATTATACAATTATCATGTTGTTCCTCTCCCTCTATAGATGAGGATTAAGGGGAAAATAGAAGTCAACCCTTCAAGCTTGGATAATTCTATTCCATGCTCAGATTTCAATCAATTTTTAGCCCTCTTTGACCTATTTGAGGGAAGTTATATAAATTTAGATGTTTCCCAAAGATACTTTATTTTTGGAATGTTTGAGGACTCATTGATCTAATTCATAAGTATACAGTCAGGAACAATTGTCATCATTTTACTCACATGTAATTCTCAACATGTACAAGTTATTGACACCTCTTAGCCTATCAATGTCATGGAAATATATTGATTGTTAATTTATCTAAAACTCACAAATAAATTCTTTGTACTCTTATAACACCTCAAAAAACAATCCCAACACTAGAACAACAACTCATAGCTAGGTGAACAATGAGATAACATGAACAAAAGGGTAACTTAAATTTATACAATGTGGATCCAATTTCAAGACCTTTGACTAATGTATTTCGTTTCCACAAGGATATATATGTGAGCTTTCACCTTAGAACCCACCAAATACTTCAAATAGTTATTGCAAGGAAGTGAAAATGTTTGCAACCATTCACATTATCATGTTTTGGCCAATATTATAATTGGCATAGTATGCAGACCAATAGTTATGTAACCTTTGGGGTGGTTTTCATAATAATGAATGTTATTGTGCAATTCTTACCTATAAATATTGGTGGTTACGTAACCTCCACCTACATATACTAGTGGTTACATCATCTATGATAAACCCCTTAAATTTTTAGGCTGAAAATTATTGGCATCATCATTTTAAAGATGTTTAGATCATCTTCACATTGTTTCTACCACTATAACTTTTTTTAACTAATGTCTTTTCATGAAGTGTGTTATGTATGTCATGTAAGCGTGATGTACAAAATTTGGGTTTTGCAAAAACATCTAGTAAACATATCTAGTACAGTTAGATCCAAATCTGGATCATGCCTCCCTAATTTTAGGTTCTTATCCCCAAAATATTAAGGAAATCAGTATGAGGAATATATATTCCATTTTTTCCCCTCTCTCAGAGGTGCTTCTACTTGATGTATTCCTCTAGCTTTTTGAACTTCAAAATTATTATCTTTCTTCTCCTTGCCTATCTTATTTCCTTCCATCAAATAAGGTTTTAAATAGATAGAGGATAACCTAGTAGTAAATTTTTATCTTGGTTATTAGATATGCTTTGTAATGTATTTCATTAATGTATTCCCTTATCTTTCAAAATGGAGAAATACATCTTTCCATTAGAATTCAACTTATTATGTTGAGTTATATTTTCCAAGGAAATATAAGATTTCTATTCATAAGAATGGATAATATAATTTATCACATCCTTGACTAACTAATATTTATTGTCCCTTCTCAATAAGATTTCATCATGCACATACATGTAGGGGATACCAGAGACTAGGCCACAAACATCAATTAATACTACATCCACAACAACATTGTCAATAACATTGTCATTTATTGTAACCCATCCTATTGCATAAGTATTTGGATGATTGACGATTCTAACCCAAGTCTATATATTGGAACTTTACTAATTATGTTTTCATGAGAGCATGAATAAAAATATCATCCACCTTTTTATTTTTAATCTAAAATTTGATATGTAAAATTTTATAAGGTTCACCTTTTTGTTAAACATCATTGTCCAATCATATCTTCCTTTGAAGGGAGGTGAATCACATATTCTCATCCCCATATTTGCTTCCTCCATCCTATTTTTTTATAACTAAGGTCATCAATTTATTATTCTTGTTATTCCTAATGTAATGCAATTTTGGATGTGTTTTCCCCAAATTTTCATTAGCCTATGAAATTTGGAGGACCCCATTTGAACTTTCTTGAAGATCAAATCGAAGGAGTGAAAATTCAAAAAATGACATAGTTTGAAAGACTTAGCCATTTGATTTATATAGCATCAAACTCTAAGGTTTATAATGTAACTATCAAACACTAACAATTGTGGTGCATTCATGAAACCTAAGGGTTAAATACAACTATAGACTTTTGATGGCTATATGCATTTCGATTCTAACTCAAACCTCATTAATGAGGGTTGATCTACCTAAGTGTGTGAGGGTACTTTGACCCCTATTATTTAATTTTGTATCCTCCATTTCATTTTTACATTTATATTTTTCACTCTAGGTTCATATTTTTACAACCTTCATTGTGCCTTCCCAATTTTGCTCACTTCAAAGTCATTTTTCTTTAAATTTTTTGGGTGGACACCTTTTTCACTTGTCTAGAATTTTGGTTTTTATTTTAGATGGTTTTTATTATAGGTTGTATCTTCCTCCCTGGAGTCTATCAAACATCCAATTCATTTTTTAAAATTAATTATGCTTCACCAATAAGGATATCACTCAACTGAACAAATAATTTTTTCCCTTAGATTTTCACCACTACTTGGAAACATTGAAACCTCACCCTATCAACCATCAAATTTATCCCATTTAATGAAAACTCTTTCTCTCCATTGTGCCATATTTTTCTTTCCTACATGAATCAAAATTTTTAGACAAAATTACATCCCCTAAAACCTAGCATTTGAATTCTTAGATTGCACTAGAACCCCCAAATCCTGATACTAAATTTCTTAACCTATACTTGGATTTTTTAGTCTACAATGGAAACTACCTACTTCTGCTTCCCCTGCCTCCACCTTTTTTCTCATTTTTCCCATTTCCACTTCTAAACTCTTTGATCTCTAGTCCTTCTCAAGTGCATCAGATATATGGAAAAACTAATAATAAAGGGAAAGAAAACGCAAGTGAAATCAAGTATTAATTCCAAGGGATCGTTCCCCATTCTAATATTCATTCCAACATCAATCAATTTAATGACACATATATGTGTCATATCAACATGAGTGACTTATGAAAAAGGATAAATTTATCTTTCAAAAATGATTAGACACAAATCATTTATGAAAGTGATCTTCCTCAAGCCATTATGTTTCCAACCTCTATATAATGCCTAGAACTTATCATGACCAGTACAAATTTGAAAAATAATGTGGCCTCAACACATATAATCTTTGACACCACATCCTCATCACACATGCATTAATTTGACATATTATAACATTTCAATAGACCCAAGATTCATATGTCTCATGAAAAATATTTATGATCAGATCCAGATAAATTAAATCAATTTTACCATTTCATCAATTAAATCCTAGGTAATATAAACAAACCCAACTTTAAAGTTATCTTAGCTACACCTAAAAATGATGAACCTTCAACTTCGTTTATGATAGCATATTCTTATCCTTCTTTTAAATAAGATAATTTCAATATATCTCTATTCTTAAAGGGTTACAAACTGAGAATGTACATTATTAATACCAGAGATTTAGAAAACATCATGCTTGTTAAGGTTGCTAATTCTCTACATCTTACCTATATAAATACTTTCAACCTGTGCTTCTCCAAAGATATAAATAAAGTCCCATTAGTTGGCTAGATCAAAGATACACAAGTTTCTTTTGGGCTTTTTTGCTATAGAAAATAATCAAAATGACAACTATCAAGGCTAACATTCCAACAACATATGGTATGTTGTTAGGAAGAGGTTTTTACAAGGAATTGGGTGGGTAAATACATATGGAATTTTTGCATGCTACTTTCTCATTAAATGGTGTTAATCATAAGTTAGAGCTTGAGCCCTTAGTCAAACTCATAGTTTATAAGTTAGAGTGTATGTATTTTAAATAGATATTCCTAAACTAGTAGGAAGTAATTTCAATGATGTATGGACCCTTGATTTCGATGGCAGTTGCTCATCAATGGGTGAAGGAGGTATCGTCTTTATATAATCACTAGGTAAGGAATTTTTCCCTTTATCTTTCAAACTTTAGTTTGGGTTCAAAAATAACACTGTATAGTATGAATCCTTTCTTCATGTGATACAATACATAAAGAGATGGGAATTTAAAATTAAAATCATAAGGGGATGCAGAGTTCATTATGAGATTGGTTAGGAATATGTATCATGTTAATAATGATCAACTGAAACATTACTAAAATTAAGTTTGGGATTGCATTGAGGCTTTGAATGATATTAACATTATGTTTGTTCAAAGATAAGATAATGCTAAGGTTAATGCACTCATTTTATTGTAATCTCTTATGATTCTTCAACTTTAAGTGAAACAAGAAAAGTATACCATTAAAAATTTTACTAACCCCAACATCCCTACTAATGTCAAACATTGGTAATTTTTCAATAATGATGAACAAATAATCACCTCACCTTCTTGGAAAAATTAGATAATTTTATAAACTTGTATTTTAAAGGTAGTACATCCTACATGGAATCTCTTTAATAACAAGATGAAAATAAGTATACCAATAACTCTTCATCTAAAGCCACTAACAGATCAAATGAGGAGGAGCCTAATAAATCTTAAAGTTAAGTCCAACTTAAAGGTAACAAAATTGTTAAAGTTTTAGTGTCTGAAGAAAACCTTTCTGATAAGCATAACAGGTATGTTAAAGGGAAAATTCAACATCAAGCTTTAGATTCTACTAAATATGAATAGGTGAACACTAAAAATTCTAAAAAACCAAGGTTTGTCAATGTATGGAAGTGTTTTTGAAAAAAGAAAAGAATAAGTTCATTAATCTCTTTAAGATATAAAAAGATGTGTTTTCTTGGAGCTAAGATGATCTAAATCCTTTTTAGCCAAAATAAATGAAACATAGCATCCATTTAAAAATAAACATGTTGCCCTATCACTAAAAATAAATACACTATAACCCAAATATTTTTTCCACAATTCACACTAAAATACAAAATATGCTTGATGCAAATATTTTTTTTCTAATTCATAATTCAACTTCGGTTGCCAACATTATTTTGATTCATAATAAAAATGTTGAAATCTACATCTATGTAGATTTTATAAATTTTAATAAATCTTATTTAAAGGATAATTATCTTCTACCTATTATGGATCACATTCTCCAAGTTGTCATAAGATTTGAGATGCTCTCTCTGCTCAATGGGTTTTTAGTTTATAATCAGAATGAAGTATTAGTCCACAATCAGCATAAGACAATGTTCACCACACCTTGGGGAACATTTGCATATAAGAAAATGCCTTTGGGCCTCATCAATGCAAGAGAATCATTTCAAAATGGTATGGATTTGGCATTTCATGATTTACTAAAAAAATCATAATTATTTATTTGGATGATCTCACCATCTTCTCTAAGAAGGAGAAGATCATTATGATCATTGGTGAAAGTTTTTGATAGATGCATAACACATGACATTTCATTAAATCCCAAGAAATATGTGTTTGGAGTACTTAAAAGCAAGCTTATCGATCACATTAGGTCATAATAAGGAACTAAGATTTATCTAGAAAGGGTTCAAGAAATTTAGAACCTTTCCCTACCTACTATTAAATAAGGCATTCAGTCCTTCATTAGTAAAGTGAACTTCTTCAAGAGATTTATTCCTAACTTTACTGAACTTACCAAGCATATCTCTATCATGATGAGATGTAAGGCTAACTTTAAATGGAATGAGGATGGGAATTAATATTTTTAAGATATCAATATGTATATCTTGAGAGCACCTGCTTTGGTTTGCCCTTACTTCAATAAATTGTTCATTGTTTATTGTTATACATCTAAGCATACCTTCTTTCAAATCCTAGTATAAAAGAATGGTGAAGGTGTCAAAGCACCCATAACCTTCATGAGATGTGGTTTTAAGGATCACAATATAAAATACTCACCAATTTATAAGAATGCATATGCATTAGTAAATACAATAAAATAATTTAGGTATTACATCTTCAATTGAAATACTATCATCATGCTGTCAACTCTAGTTGTCTAAGTCCATCCTAATATAACAAGAGTTCGGTTCAAAATGAAGAGGGTGGATAAAAAATGATTAGGAGTTTGATTTGGACATCAAACCTAGTAATTTAATCCTATGTATTGGTTTATGTAAATTAATTATTAAGAATAAGCTTGAGGATGCCATTGATGATGTTCAAGAGTAAGATTCATCAAAAGAGATGCCTACTATTACTTTTGTTGGCACTACGGATGAATCTTACTCAAGCATAGCTCATTTTATCACATAAGGAGAGTGACCTAAGGGTTTAATTTTTAGTAAAAAAATAATAATAAAATTGAGAGGTATGAAGTACATTATATGAGAGAATACTCTCTTCAAGAGGGAAATTGACTGCATGTTCCTAAGGTGCATTGATAAGGAACAATAGAAGAGGTTTCTAGAAAATTTACATAGTAAAGCACGTGGTGGTAATTTTCACCCATCACAACACACAAGATCCTTGTATCCAATTACTATTGTCCTACCATTTTTATAAATTCCCAAGAGTGGATGTCTCTAGCATAGAAGATCTCTAGCTGTATAATTTATTGAATCAAAACATAAAGCAATAAATCCCTGGAATATCTGTAATAACTTCTGTGTGAAGTTATCTCTCAACCTCGTAAATTCTGTGATAACTTCCGGATGAAGCTATCTCTCGATTTGGCAATAGATCAGCTGATATTCCATAGCCTCTTAATTACACACACTGAAGAGGGAACGTTCTCCAATGCAAATGGAATCTTGGAACCCTAGGCTCAGTCTTCACAGAAGAAATTCTCAAATTCAATAATCAATAATCAAATGGCTAATGAACAATGGCCTCCATGAGAAACCCTTATACCCTCAAAAAGATATGCTTACCCTAATTAGGGTTTCTTAAATTAGAATTAGGGTTTCTAATTAAAAATAGGCTAAATAATTAATATTTGATTAAATTAATCAAATATTAATATCTCCCTCAATACATGTCTAATCAAGCCCAAACGAAAGCCAACTAGAAAAACTCTGCTAATCGAAGCCACTCCAATCTCCATCAAGACCCTCTAATCATCCTATCAGCCTACGAGGATCGCATAATAGGCTAACCATGAACTCAGAACATGTCAACTGAAAAGGCTAGAATTAGTCATATCATCACCAACCTGTGACCCGACTATAACAGAAAGTTGAGTCCTCACCACATGTGATAACTCCTGAACTAAACTCACCTCAAGACCAAGCTCATCCTCATACCACAAATCTAGCATCTATGAAATTATGTGTGGCTCCTGTATCAAGAAGGGTTATAACCTTCTGCCCTGCCAAAACTCCACGGAGTCTGAATGACTCATCCGACTGAATACTAGATAGGCGTGCCTCCTTCATAGCTACCTATAATGAAGGAGGATCAAAGGCTTTGATCCAACCTCTCAATGGTTCTGTCAATCCCTCCATGAAGAGGACTACCAATCTACGCTTTGAAATATTTGTCACCATGACTGCCAATCTCTGAAACTCACCGATGAAGGATTCCAAATTACTTGTTTGTTTCAACTGTGCTAGATCTCAGAAGTAAACTTCAAGATCTTTCCTGTCAAACCTCTCAACCAACCTCTCCACGAAGTCCTGGTAATCGGTCACCTGGTTATGCAGAAGTGTTACCATACCATGGTACCACCAATCATGTGCTACTCCATCTAAGTGCAAAGTGGCGTATTTGATGGCATCTATCTCTGACATTGGTCTCAATACCAAGAATGTGTCAAGCTTATGAACCCAAGCTTGCGCTGTTATCTTACCACTACCGTCAAAAGCCGTCAAAGAAAGCTTACCAGTAGCTTTTTTAAGCTCACTGAATTGACCTCTAGGCTTTCTGTCCTGTCTAACCAATCTGTAGTGCTCTCTCCTCTGATTAACAAAATGATCAAAGGACATCTTCTCCCGAACCTGAGGAGGTAATAAGTCACACTCATCACTTGCAGCCATGAGAACATCTGCAAATAGGGAATCTCTGGCCTCCTCCTCTGCTGGAGCCTCTGGTTCCTCCTGAACAAACGTAGGACGCGTAGGTCTATCAGTTGTTCTGGAATGGGTCAGCTGTGGTGAGGACTCAACTTTCTATTATAGTCGGGTCACAGGTTGATGATGATATGACTAATTTTAGCCTTCACAATCCAGTTTTAGATATTAATCAGGTAAGGAGTTTGCTTGCTGATTTTCATTTATGGATTGAATGTTGGGGTGCTTATCTTAGTACTAGAGATGAGGTGACACCATTACATGAGAGTTGGGATGGACATGGCATGGGGTTCGTGTTAATTGATGGTGGTGGAGATCCTAACTACATTTGGGATCCAGGTGGATTGATTGATTTGTCATTCATCGATTGCTTGAGGGCAAGCAATTCTAGGAGGGGCGGATTGTCATGTCCCCTTTTCAGTTGACATGATCTAAGTTCATGGTTAGCCTATTATGCGATCCTCATAGGCTGATAGGATGATTAGAGGGTCTTGATGGAGATTGGAGTGGCTTTGATTAGCAGAGTTTTTCCAGTTGGCTTTTGTTTGGGCTCGATTGGACATGTATTGAGGGAGATATTAGTATTTGATTAATTTAATCAAATATTAATTATTTAGCCTTTTTTTAATTACAAACCCTAATTCTAATTTATGAAACCCTAATTAGGGCAAGCATATCTTTTTGAGGGTATAAGGGTTTCTCATGGAGGCCATTGTTCATTAGCCATTTGATTATTGATTATTGAATTTGAGAATTTCTTCTTTGAAGACTGAGCCTAGGGTTCCAAGATTCCATTTGCATTGGAGAATGTTCCCTCTTTAGTGTGTGCAATTAAGAGGCTGTGGAATATCAGTTGATCTATTGCCAAATTGAGAGATAGCTTCATCCAGAAGTTATCACAGAATTTACAAGGTTGAGAGATAACTTCACACAAAAGTTATTACAGATATTCTAGGTATTTATTGCTTTATGTTTTGATTCAATAAATTATACAGCTAGAGATCTTCTGTGCTAGAGACATATATTTTTAGATCAGAGGTTCAAAACAGGGAAGTCATGCTTAATTGGCAGCCGTACAAAGTCCGTACAGGTCCGTACAGATCAGCTCAGGCACCGACCTCGGCAGACGAAGAGTTTCCAGTGACCGACATCGGTTGACTAAAGACCGACGCCGGTAAAAAGTCGACCTGCAGTGATCGACGTCGGCAGTTTATCGACCGATGCCGGTGGTTGTGTGTTTGACACATCAAGCCGAGACCTTCCAGAAATTCAATTTTTACTTCCAGTTTTGCTAAGCCAGGGTTTTTAAGACTGTATTTCATATTTACATGCATAAGAAGGGACTGCAATTGTAATAGTTTAGAAGGACAAGTGATAAGATCTGTAATTCGCTATTAAGAGACTATATTATTGTGATCATTCTAAATTTATTCAATAGAAGTTATATCTTGTTTAGTGTTTTTTGTGTTGCTATATTTCCTATTTGGAGGGGATATTACAGTGGTATCTGAGCTAAATCCTACAAGCCTAAGGGTTTATAGATCTTATGTAGCCACAAGAGTTGGGACCACATAGGTATAACACACGCAGCTGAGCCTTTCTTGAAGGTACCCAGGTGTTAGATCAGCTACCGATCATCATGAGTGACAGACGTGAGGGCAGCCCACCCAGGGGCCACAGGTATGATGCTGAACAGGACACCAGAGAATTTCATCGTGCTATGATGACAAGCCAACAACAAATGAATCAGACACTACAGGTACTTACTACTATGGTAAGGAGGATGAACCCACATGATGGATAGAATGGGGAACATACAGATAATAGAAGTGCTACTGTTAATCAGAGACCACAGCTGACCCATTCTAGAATAGCTGATAGACCTACGCATCCTATGTTTGTTCAGGAGGAACCAGAGGCTCCAGCAGAGGAGGAGGCCAGAGATTCCCTATTTCGAGATGTTCTCATGGCTGCAAGTGATGAGTGGGACTTATTACCTCCTCAGGTTCAGGAGAAGATGTCCTTTGATCATTTTGTTAATCAGAGGAGAGAGCACTACAGATTGGTTAGACAGAGCAGGAGGCCTAGAGGTCAATTCAGTGAGCTTAAGAAAGCTAATGGCAAGCTTTCTTTGACAGCTTTTGACGGTAGTGGTAAGATAACAGCACAAGCTTGGGTTCATAAGCTTGACACATTCTTGGTATTGAGACCAATGTCAGAGATAGATGCCATCAAATACGCCACTTTGCACTTAGATGGAGTAGCACATGATTGGTGGTACCATGGTATGGTAACACTTCAGCATAACTAGGTGACCGAGTACTAGGACTTCGTGGAGAGGTTGGTTGAGAGGTTTGACAGGAAAGATCCTGAAGTTTACTTTTGAGATCTAGCACAGTTGAAACAAACAAGTAAATTGGAATCCTTCATTGGTGAGTTTCAGAGATTGGCAGTCATGGTGCCAAATATTTCAGAGCGTAGATTGGTAGTCCTCTTCATGGAGGGATTGACAGAACCATTGAGAGGTTAGATCAAAGCCTTTGATCCTCCTTCATTATAGGTAGCTATGAAGAAGGCACGTGGTATGGAGATGGCAGCTCCATCTAGAAAATATAACTCAAGAAGTACTTCTTCATCTAGAGACCATAAGTGCTCCAATGGAGATACAGAGAGACCGGATTTCAGTATAGATAAATCAGGTGTAAAGAATGATTCAAAGGCCAATCCAGCAGCACCACCTTTGGATCATGAGGTGCTTAATGATCTACGTAGGAAGAAGCTTTGCTTCTACTGCAAAGGTCCATATGATATCCATCACGATTGTCCTTTGAGGCCTAAGGGCAAGGCGAATCGTATGATGTGGATATATTATGAGGATTCAGATTATGAGGATTTCAAATAGAAAAATAGTTCGAAGGGGCCAGAGGCAGAGGCTTCAGGGCCTAAGGTAGAGGCAGAGTTAGAGCTTCATGTACAGGAGGCACGCCTATCTAGTATTCAATCGGATGAGTCATTCAGACTCCGTGGAGTTTTGGCAGGGCAGAAGGTTATAACCCTTCTTGATACAGGAGCCACACATAATTTCATAGATGATAGATTTGTGGAGAAGCGTGGACTCACTACCGTAGATTTTGAGGGCATCAGTGTTAAGGTAGCCGATGGTCACACTCTTAAGTGTGAGCGTATGATTAGAGACCTCCCATTGCGCTTGAACAACTATGAGTTCAAGGCTGATTATTATGTGGTAAACATGGGGGATATAGACTTAGTCTTTGGTATGAAGTGGCTTCATTCATTTGAGGAAGTTACTCTTCGTCTCAAGGACATGGAGGTTCTCTTTGATGTTGATGGGAAGACACACATTCTTAAGGCAATACGGGGCAGCAGCTTCAGATATATGTTTTTTCATCGGATGGAGGTACCTATACCACGTGACATGATAGAGGGCGATGACGAGTGCACATTGGCACCAATACAGGAGAGGTATGGGGACGAGCTTGGTCTTGAGGTGAGTTCAGTTCAGGAGTTGTCACATGTGGTGAGGACTCAACTTTCTATTACAGTCGGGTCACAGGTTGATGATGATATGACTAATTCTAGCCTTCACAATCCAGTTTTAGATATTAATTAGGTAAGGAGTTTGCTTGCTGATTTTCATTTATGGATTGAATGTTGGGGTGCTTATCTTAGTACTAGAGATGAGGTGACGCCATTACATGAGAGTTGGGATGGACATGGCATGGGGTTTGTGTTAATTGACAATGGTGGAGATCCTAACTACATTTGGGATCCAGGTGGATTGATTGATTTGTCATTCAGCGATTGCTTGAGGGCAAGCAATTCCAGGAGGGGCAGATTGTCATGTCCCCTTTTTAGTTGGCATGTTCTGAGTTCATGGTTAGCCTATTATGCGATCCTCGTAGGCTGATAGGATGATTAGAGGGTCTTGATGGAGATTGGAGTGGCTTCGATTAGCAGAGTTTTTCCAGTTGGCTTTCGTTTGGGCTCGATTGGACATGTATTGAGGGAGATATTAATATTTGATTAATTTAATCAAATATTAATTATTTAGCCTATTTTTAATTAGAAACCCTAATTCTAATTTACGAAACCCTAATTAGGGCAAGCATATCTTTTTGAGGGTATAATGGTTTCTCATGGAGGCCATTGTTCATTAGCCATTTGATTATTGATTATTGAATTTGAGAATTTCTTCTGTGAAGACTGAGCCTAGGGTTCAAGGATTCCATTTGCATTGGAGAACGTTCCCTCTTTAGTGTGTGCAATTAAGAGGCTGTGGAATATTAGCTGATCTATTGCCAAAGTGAGAGATAGCTTCATCTAGAAGTTATCACAAAATTTACAAGGTTGAGAGATAACTTCACACAGAAGTTATTATAGATATTCCAGGTATTTATTGCTTTATGTTTTGATTCAATAAATTATACAGCTAGAGATCTTCTGTGCTAGAGACATATATTTTCAGATCAGAGGTTGAAAACAGGGAAGTCGTGCTTAATTGGCAGCCGTACAAAGTCCGTATAGGTCTGTACAGATCAGCTCAGGCATCGACCTCAGCAGACGGAGAGTTTCCAGTGACCGACATCAGTCGACTGAAGACCGATGTCGGCAGAAAGTCGACTTGCAGTGACCGACGTCGGCAGTTTATCGACCGATGCCGGCGGCTGTGTGTTTGACACAACAGGCCGAGACCTTCCAAAAATTCAATTTTTGCTTCTAGTTTTGCTAAGCCAGGGTTTTTAAGATTGTATTTCATATTTATATGCATAAGAAGGGACTGTAATTGTAATAGTTTAGAAGGACAAGTAATAAGATCTGTAATTCGCAATTAAGAGACTATATTATTGTGATCATTTAGAATTTATTCAACAGAAGTTATATCTTGTTTAGAGTTTCTTGTGTTGCTATATTCCCTGTTTGGAGGGGATATTACAGGTGTATAAATACAAATCCTAAAAAAAAATTTATAGGAAGGCCAAAACTCATATCTCTACCTTTAAAACTAGTTGTATCTAAGGAGCCTTTCTAGTAGTGGGTTCTTGATTTTATAGGTGTGTTAAATCCTCTTTCCAATTTTAGTCGCACTCATGTCCTCAACTCAGTAGATTACTTCACAAAGTGGGTTGAGGATATTCTAGTCAAGCAAATTACTTATGAAGTGGTGTTCAATTTTATTAAGAATAATATCTTAGTTAGGTATGGTGTCCCTCAGAAGATAGTTATGGTGAAATTTCATCTTATGAGATCATTGGTTTTTTTATGGTTATGGGACTTATTTATCCCTCTCCTTAGAATTTTAGCCTTAGGGTAATGGTTAAATAAAATCAAGCATCAAGAATCTAATCATAATTATCTCCAAGCTTGTGGATGAAAATCAACAAAATTGGCACAAAACTTTTTATGACATGATACGATCTTATCATATTACTTCAAAAAGGTTTATTAGCATGTCTCCATTTCAAATAATTTATGGCACTGATATTTCCCTACTTATCTCATTATAATTACTAGCTCTTCAATTGGCCAAATTGGTTGAGGATCACAACTTTTAGGATTCTTTAGATAAAATAATTTCTCACATAAATAAGTTGGAAGAGGAAATATTTTTAGTAATTTATATGACTACAAAGAAACAAATTTGAAATTAATTTTTGATAAAATAGCTAGGGTGAAGGATTTTTAGATTGGTGATTTTGTCCTTTTGTGGGATAAAAGGTGTGAACCTGAGGGTAGTCATGAAATGTTTGACTTTTTATGGAAAGGTTCATTCAAGATTCATCACTTCTATGGTGATAACTCATAATATTTAGCTTACTCATATGGCACTCACATCTCACTTCCATATAGTGGGTACTTTTTTATGTAGTAGAGACTGACTCTCACCAATCATATGTAAGTTTTGGGATTTATTGTTCCTCCCATGTACAAAAAGCTTTATTGGATTTTGTGAAGATGAGATATTTTTCTTCTTATTTGGTTTGGATGTGGAAGGAACATCCTTAGTTAACATTTTCCCTTGATATTTTGAGGAAGATGGTGTTATAGTCATCTTGCTTCTCCTTCTATTAGACCTTTTTTCTTGTCCTTGAATATTATCTATTTATTCTTAAAAAAATTATTCTCTAACTATGCCTTGTTCCTTAGCCACATACTCATGTTTCTCCCTAGATACTTCTTATTGATTCTCATTATGTAGTTAATTCTTGAGTAACGATGGAGCTGGCTAAGTTAAATATATGTGTGGAAACAAAAAAAGCTGATGAGATTATCAAAAGGACTATGAGTGAAGACCTACAATATCCCTAAGGAATATGTTGTAGTTCCCTAATAGCCTTTGACAACTCAATATTTTAAAAAATCATCATTTTCAAATTAGAAGAATATAAATGACACATCCTAAAGCTTCTAGTAGTGTCCTACAACAAATTTCATCATCGTGTAGCTTAGACTCAAATCCTGTAGTGTTTGTAAAATGTCCCATAACATCTAGGATTGAACCCATAACATTTGGGTATGAGCATGTAGAATATTTTATAGACCGTTTAGCAATTAAGATGCAACCTAGAGCACAAGCTGAAAACTAATATAGTATAGCATTCTTGTCTATAGAATTTGTATAATACTTATGAATGTGTTGGATCAAAGAGAGGAGAATGCCAAGGTATTTATTAATTTTTTATTTTCTATTTTTACTCTTCTTTTTTATTTTATTTTTTTAATTTTACCCTTCAACAACTAGTAATTTGGTTTTCTACTCAAGGCCTTCAACTTAACCATAGGTCAATCATTGAACTAGTTTTCTAACCAAGGTTGACAACAACCCCTGAAGGTTTTCATTATTGGGTCTATTGCTTTTATTTCTTATTCTTATTTTTTTACTCTAAG
>JARHVA010002333.1:1147500-1180000 GCA_037957365.1 Torreya grandis
TAATTAAAAATTATCCACAATATATATTTCTTAAATGATATCTAACAACTTTTTAGAGATAAATTTTATCATTTTCTACATTTTTCTTCATTGATTTTCGTTCATTAATTTTTCTATTTTTCAATGTGTTTTCTTACCCATTGTAACTTCTTAAAACTCTGATTTTAATGTCATAGGGTATTCAAAAAATAAGAAATAGAATTAACCTATTGATGCATAAAAAGGGGCCAAACTTCTTGAGCTCATAACTTTTATATTGTAGCTCTATTTGAGCCAATCTTCACACCAAAACAACCATATCAAAAATTTAAGTGCAGACATAACCCATCCAATTTGATTATGGACATTTTAGGTATTTTGAAATGGTCATGCATGACCATATGATTGTTCAAATTTTTAATTTAATATTATTTTTGATATTTTTCTATTATTAAAAATTATATATTTTTATAACTGGGCTTGAACTTCAGTTGATATTCATTCAGTAGGTTTAATTTAGTGTCTAGTTTTATTTTTTTGAGTTTTTTAGAGATACACATGCTTTCATGAGAAACATACTAAAAATAACATGTCAATTTTTATTATTTTTAGGAGTTATAAATTTTGCATGTCAACTCAAATTGTGAGTTGAGGCTTATTTATGCATGGTTTACAATTATCTGAATCATTTAATAAAAATAGATACATATTATTATTTCAAAAGCTTTATTTTTTGGTATTTTATTATCTTGATAATATTTGGGTTTATTAATTGTCGATAGCAAAAATATTATCAAAGAAATGAAGATGGTAGGTTGTTATGCATTAGTAGTGAAGAAAGAAGACATATAAGTGGTTAAAGTACTAGTAGAAGTAGAAATAGTGTTGAAATAATATTTATATGTTATACCTCATGAGTTACTAGATAGTTTACCACCAAAGAGATATATTTAGCATCATCTTGATTTCATTTCAAGATCAGCTCTACCAAATCAATTGGCTTATAGTATGAGTCCAAAAAAAATGTAGAACTAAATAAGAAAGTTATTGAATTAGTGAGAATGGTGTATTAAGTGATAACATGAGTCCATGTACAACACAAGCATTGATAACTTCAATGAAATATGAAGGTTGGATGATGTGTTTGGATACCAGAGAAATAAATAAAATTATAATCAAGTACATGTTTCTTGTACCTCATTTTAATGATATGATGGGTGTTCTTAGAGGATTAAAATATTTTACCAAGATTGATCCAAGGAGTGGATACTATCATATTTAGATTTGTGAAGGAGATGAATGGAAAAAAAAATTCAAATCTAGAGATATTTTATATGAGTGGATGACTTGATGTCATTCATATTATCTAATACACCCAACACATTATGAGAGTGAACACATTGCTATGAGGATATAGTGGTAAGTTTATGATGATTTATTTTGATGATATTTTAGTAACTAGTAAGACTAAAGAGGAGTACTTATAGGATTTGAGAATGGTATTATAATTTTTAACAAAATAGAAGCTCTATGTGAATTTGAAGAAGTGTAAGTTTTAGATTAAGGTAAAAATAGGTTTTGAAGGGGCCCCAAAACCCTTTATATATCATGAAAGATAAAGCATTACAAACATCCAAAAAAGGCAAACTCACTGAAAAATTAGTAACTAAACCAAGTTTTATAGGGACCTAAAACCAACAAAATAAATCAATAAAAGCTCCCCAGGTTTTACAAGGACCTAAAACCTAAAAAACCAGGCACTGCGACCTGAAACAAGTAACCAAGTTTTACAAGGACCTATAACCTTAAAACATTTACCATGCAAAAAAGATCACACTTTACAAAACCACGTAAACACGAGGAAGGGTTGAGGGATCCATGCGAACATGAGCCCCTTGTTCCATCCCCAACCAAATAAACAAAGAGAAAAACCCTAGAACCAGCACCACCATTGCCCAAACCATCCACCCGATCGCCTGCCCATTCTCTCCCTCTGCTACACCCAAAGGATTCTCCGCCATGGCAATCAAAATTTCATCAAAGACATCTAGAAGCACATCTGTAGGAGCCATGACCCCTCAGATAGAAGGCAATGGCAAGTAACCTGATCTAGTCTCCAACCCTAAAATACATCATCTTCAAATTTTGAACCTAGGGTTTCAACAGAAATAGAGCCCCACCCAATCCGCTATCATCACATCAATTGCTACCACTCCCTGTGGCCAAACCCTCATCATGCACGCTGGTCTGATATCTCAGCTTCCAAATCCTCTCCACGCATAGGGTTTTGACATTCCAAACAAAGGGAAAAAAAACTCCCCTTTTTGATCCCTATTTTCTTCATATTTTGAAGTAAAATAAAGAGCCACGCAATAAAGGATTCACATATCCACACCGCGCTCAGCACCAAGGATCCCTTTGCATCTAGGATCTGGTCACCTAAGTCCACGACCACAAACGTAATGGTTTCAACATGGCCATTTCCATGGTCATGCTCCCTCTTCCCTCAACCCTCCGCGGCCGATCAAAACCCAAGTTATTAGAACAAGACAAAACTTGAAGAAGTGCAAGTTTATGTAGAATAGTTTCATATTTTTGAGATTTGTAGTTTTAGAAAATGGTGTAAGAATGGATGAATAAAAATTAAAGACAATTGTCAAGTGGCTATCCCAATGAGCATTATAGAGATAAGAAGTTTTCATGATTTAGTAACTTTTTACAAAAAGTTCACCAGAAAATTAAATACTCTTGTTACACCAATAGTAAATTATATGAGAGGAAAATAGTTTGGTTAGATAAGGGTAGAAATAGAAATATTTGAGTTTTTGAAGAATAAAATTATAGAAAATCCTATTTTAGCATTGCCATATTTTAGAAAAGTGTTGTAGGTTGATTGTGATGATTCATTTGTGGGAATGGGTGATGTCTTGAGTCAAGAAGGGAAGGAAATAACATATTTAAATAATAAATTGAATGAGGTAAGAGCAAAGTATTATACATATGATGTTGAATTTGATACTATTTTATAAGTATTAAGACATTGAAGGCAATACCTAGTACCTAAGGAGTTTATCTTATTTAATGATCATGAGTCTTTGAAGTATGTGAACACTCAAAATAAGTTAAATAGTATCTGCATGCAAAGTGGGTGGATATATTATGAGGTTATACTTCTGTGTTGAAGCATAAATAAAGAAAACAAAATTAGGTTGTCAATGCCTTGAGCAGGTGAGTGAGGTTGATAACTACTGTGGTGAGTGAATTAGTTAGATTTAAATTTATTAAATAAGTATATGATACTGGTCCATGTTTTGGTAAGATTGTTGAGAAATTTATTTATACATTGATAGGTGATATAATAAATGTTTATGATGGGTATATTATTCATGATGGCTATCTCTTCATAGGCAAACAATTATATGTATTCCAATTGGGTTTCTAAGAGATAATATTGTAAGAGAATTGCATAGTGTAGGTTTGGCTGAACATTTTGGTAACACAAAGACAATAGCTTTGGTGGAGGAAAATTATTTTTATCCAAAGATGAAGAGGTATATCTCAATATTTATTTCAAGGTTTAGTATATGCAAGGTGGAAAAAGAATAGGCATAAAATATAGGGTTGTACATATCATTACCAATTCCAAGAAGACCATGGACATAATTTAGTATGGATTTTATTTTGGGATCATAAAACACACAGAGTAGAAATGATTCAATTTTTGTTATTTTAGATATGTTTTCTAAAATAGTTCATTTTATTGAAATTAAAATAACCAATGATGCCACTATAGTTGCATAACACTTTTTAAGGATATTGTGAGATTGCATGGTGTTCTAAAAACCATTACAAATAGGGACACAAAATTTCTAATTCAATTTTGGAGGAATTTACAGGGGAAGATGAGGACTAAACTATAATTTTGTAGTGCATATCACCACCAAACAAATAAATAAATATAATTTGTAAATAAGAGCTTGTGAAATTTATTGAGGTGCAAAGTTGGAGAGAAACCCAAGCAATGAAACTTGCCTTTACCACAAGATAAATTCGCATATAATAGTTCAGTGAATAGATCAATAAGAAAATTAGTATTTCAAATTATTTATGGTAGAAATACTATGAGTGTTTTATATTTTCTATAGTTACAAATTGTAGAATGAGTTATTGATGATGCAAAAGCATTTGTAGAACATATACGACAATTACAAGAAGTAAGGAACAAAATATAGGAAAGTAATGAAAAGTATAAAGTAGTAGCAGATGTCAGAAGAAGGTTAAAAACATTTGAAGGATATTTAGTTATGGTTTACTTGAGGAAAGAGAGATTTTCAAAAGGCACATTTAACAAGTTAAAGTATAAGAAAATTGAATCATGTAGAATTGTGAATAAAATCAATCATAATACTTATGAAGTGAGTTTATCATAGAATTTTGTTATCTCTCTGGTGTTTAATATTGAGATTTATATAATTTCCATGGAGATTATGGTGAAGGTAAAGAAGATCAATAAGTAAATTGGTAGTAGCATGTGTTAAAGAAGCAGAAAGAAAATATGGTGCAAGTTATGGATAAGAAGAGAATAAACAGAAGCTAACTAAGTTATGATAGGTATTTAGTATAGTAATAGTAGTAGTATTATATTAATAATACATTTATATATAGGATGATCTTATAATTTAATATTACCAAACATGCATATATATAATAGTATATTATTAATATAACACATTGATCTATTATATATATTATATATAAACTATTATAATATAAAAATTATATATAATATTACTAATTAATTTAAACTATTTATATATAGTCTATATTATAATTAATATTGGTTTTTTATACTATTAATTTAGGTAATTAAATATTAATTTATATAAAATAGTAACCCTATTATGTGTGTGTGTGTGTGTGTGTGTGTGTGTGTGTGTGTGTGTGTGTGTGTGTATAGTATTATTATATTGATAATACATTTATATATAGGATGATCTTATAATTTAATATTACCAAATATACATATATAAAATAGTGTATTATTAATATAACACATTGATCTTTTATATATATATTATATATAAACTATTATAATATAAAAATTATATATAATATTACTAATTAATTTAAATTATTTATGTATAGTCTATATTATAATTAATATTTTATTTTTATACTATTAATTTAGGTATTAAATATTAATTTATATAAAATAGTAACACTATTATGTATATATAATTTTCATATATATATATATAATAGTAATAGTAGTATTATTATATTAATATTACATTTATATATAGGATGATCTTATAATTTAATATTACCTAATATGCATATATAAAATAGTGTATTATTAATATAACACATTGATCTTTTATATATATTATATATAAACTATTATAATATAAAAATTATATATAATATTACTAATTAATTTAAACTATTTATATATAGTCTATATTATAATTAATATTGGTTTTTTATACTATTAATTTAGGTAATTAAATGTTAATTTATATAAAATAGTAACACTATTATGTGTGTGTGTGTGTGTGTGTGTATATATATATATATGGGATTAATGTGTTAAATTAATAATACACTATTTTATATCTTAGCATATTTGGTAATATTAAATAATAAGATCATCCTATATATAAATGTATTTTTAATATAATAATAATACTATTACTATTATATATATATTTATATATAATAGTAATAGTAGTATTATTATATTAATAATACATTTATATATAGGATGATCTTATAATTTAATATTACAAAATATGCATCTATAAAATAGTGTATTATTAATATAACACATTGATCTTTTATATATATTATATATAAACTATTATAATATAAAAATTATATATAATATTACTAGTTAATTTAAACTATTTATATATAGTCTATATTATAATTAATATTGATTTTTTATACTATTAATTTAGGTAATTAAATATTAATTTATATAAAATAGTAACACTGTTATATATATATATATATATATATATATATATATATAATGTTTGGTATCATCTAAAGTACCTCTCACTTCACTATTGTTCAAGTTCACAGTGAAACAAAATGTCTCCTCCTCGCACAACACATTTTCATATTGTCTAAAGAAATGCACAACCTCATTTTCTACCATCACCTCCACCAGAAGTATTATATTTTTATTGATTAACACTTTAGGAAAAAATAGGTGAGATGTGGTTAGAAATCATAAGTTTTGATTGATTTAGGACTATAGGTTTACACTCTTTCATAAGTTTTACAAAATCTAGTTTTATGAATACAGAAAATATAAATATTGATATAGATATTCCCATGGTTCTTACATTTTCATTCTTAGTAACAATAATAACAACCATTGTATTCATAATAGTAGTGTTCACTACTCTTTATTCGATGAGTAAAGGAATGCTAAAATTATTGACAAGACCACAAATATTATGAATTTTTTGTAAGTTGTTGGACCTGGGTTTGAATCCCAATTAATCTCTCCATATTCTCTCCAAGCACTATGGTTATATGGTGTATCTCAAATTAAGCACCACCAAACTATTATATATTCCACTATGGGAACTAAAACTTCCATAATAAAGAGTGTAAATTGTGTTGAAAGGGATATAATTTTATTTTCTTGTAAAGTGGGGTCTTATAAATCAAAGGACTATAAATAGGCAGTCATATCTCACTCAAACCTTGTGATTGTTAACCTAGTCTCACATTTTTTTCATGAAGCATTGAGAAATAATTATTTTATATTAATTTTAGTAATCTTTCAAAAACATCTTTTTCCTGACTAGTGATCACTTAGATTTTATGTTTTTACTAGAAGGTACAAATAAGATGCTTACGAAAATAGACTCCAATTTTGGCTACCTTTTCTTCTATGGTTTCAAGTATTGTGTTTTTTTATGTTCTTATCCATAATGTAATTTGTCCTTGTATCAATATATTGTCAACATGAATGAATGGAAGCTACAAGATATACTTTGGGACCTCAATGTGTTGTCTTCATGTCATCAACATTACAATTTTGAGTAAAGATGCACATCAAGCATGGAACCTAGCCATAATTAAATCAATTCTCATGATGTACTCATCCACCCTTATAATATAAAATGGAAAATTAAAGATGTTTCCACCCTATAATTCATTGACCCCTTTGTAATAGGTGCAAGTCATGTAAATCCAATAATTTCCCTAAATATAGGTCTATTATATGATATGTGCCTTGTGGTGTACAATGTCACTCGAAACACATTGTCATTTCACCTCACCATAATTTTCAAACTCACCTATAAATATTTCACCACATACATGTTTTTTATGTCCTTTCCTTTCCCCACCACTTCTCCATTGTTAAAGCTCACCATGAACTAAAAAGATCCTCCCTATACAACTTGTTACCACACCATATAAAGAAGCACATAAACTCATTGTCTGCTATCACTTCAAATAGAATTAGTAGATTATTCTAACCTTCATGAATAAAATGTTAAGTTGGGTTCCTTGATCATGGGTTTCAATTTCGGTACAACTGACAATTTACACTCTTTTTCATTACAAACCTTACTTTACCAAAATATAAAATCACATCCCTTCTAGCATAACTTGAACCTTTTATGAAATGGATAGTTTAATATTTTAGGAAGACATTTATTTTTTGGTATAAATATTATTTTAGTGGTAATACTATTTTTAGTGAGGTCATGTGTTAAAAATTTGATGTGCTAACCATATAGATTTTTAGGGGAGTCAATTGGGAGACTAATAATGATTCCACCATTCAAAAAAAAAAATGGTTTGTGGTACTTAACAAAGTGGGTAGATAATATAATCTACATAGGCCTTCCCCACTATATTATGGATAAATGGATTACATCTAGATGCAACAAAAACACGTTGATTATTTTAAATTAAGTATAATAACTATGTGCCAAATAATAATAATAATGTGTTTTCATATTTCACTATATAGAAGTAGGGAATTCACATAGGTTTTAGAAGTGTCTTGAATACCATGATATCTTATGATAGATGTCTAAATATAAATATGAAATTCCATAACCAAAAGTGACAAATATTTCTCCTAGAAATTTAATAATGATTGTTGAGTAATGTATGAAATGCCATGGATACTTTGTAAAAGTAAAAATCATCAAGATGCTCTAAATAATATGTAAAGAATCTTGAAACTAATTTAATTATTGTTTTCACCTATTAAGAATATTTAATTTCTTTGTTTCAATCTTCCACTATGAAATTTGTAACTATAAACACCTATTTTTAGTATAAGTGCTATAGTTTCAATGTGTTTATCATGATTTGTATATTTAGATCATTAGCTTGTATTAGATCTTATTTTTACACTTTCCCTTCTCATTGGACTATTAGTTATCTTTTTCCATCACCATTTGCTAACAAACACCTTCAAATCTATCATTTTTTTGCCTTGGGATACTCAAACACATTCCTACAATCTCATTTAACTTAAATTTATTTCCTAAGTTTTAGTCACCTTGAATAAATTCATATGGCATAAAAGTGGTCGTGACTATTTTTAGTCATATAATTATAACAATGTCAATTATAAAACCCTTTATTTTCATCATGCCATATTTTCTTATGCCTTGATTGTCATCTTTTACATTTTTATATGGTTATCTTGCATGTGAATGTGTCCCAATTTTAATTAAAAGAGCCTATATATACACATGTAATGTAAATCCTGAAAAACAACATGTCTTCCCACAATAAATCATTATCAAGATATATATCTATCACACACTCTGATCTTATTCCAAGTTATATATATTTTTAAGTATTATGGTTGCATACTTTTATAAAAATAATAATTGCACTAGTGAAAGAGCATATAACTTTATTATTTGAGCTCACATCTCATAGGGATAAGGGTGTGAACTAGACATACACAAAGTTTACTTGTTGGCATACATGAGTGCTTATTTCCAAATTATACATATATTTTAATAGCAAGAAAAGGCATGATCGAGGTATACCCCTCATCCAAAATACCAAATTTTAGGTATTCTTAATGTGAAATTTAGCTCTTGAAACATAGGACAATGAATTCTTACATTTGTGTGCATCTATCTAGTTATTTAAGATATTTTTGGGGAATCATCTACTAATGAAGGGTTTTATAAAGTTTCAATCCACATAGTAGCTCTACATAGTTATTTTTTAAATAGTTTGATCGATTTTGGGAGGACTATCATTTTTTTATTATATGGTTTTAGTCATGCAGCTTTTGAGTTGCATGATTTTGGGAATGTCATTTTTGTGATGTACAATTTTACCGATTGTCTTATTTATATAAGTTCTTATTCTTTATTTCAAAATCTATTTTCCAACATTATCAATCTCTATCATAACTCAAGTGATTCAAAAATCAAGTATGTACATGTATATTCCCATTTCAATTATCAACTACTCTGTGTAATTTTATTTTTGCAATGATTTAGGTATTTATTTATTTTTATTATATTTATATTGAACCTATCTTACTCCTCCCCCATATATTTATGTGGTTGGTGTACTTTTTTATACACATTTGTGTCTTTTATATAAATTTTTTTATGAACCTTATCCTTTGATTATGCAACATAGGGTTTCATACTTTTGGTTAACCCCTCCTATATTTAAAATCCAGCCTTAAGGGTTTCATGCTCTCTTTTCCTCTCGAATTTATTTTTGTGGTTATTTTGTATCTACTTTTTTGTGAGTTTGTTTTCTAATTTTGATATCATTGTCCCTATATTCTTGCATGCTCTTTATGTTTCTATCTTATCCCAATTAATAATGTCAGATGAAAGACATCTAGTACGTGAAATGTTAGATTGAATGACCTAGACATATTCATTTAGTTCAAATTCCTTTGCTTGGTACTTGTGCTTGTTTTAAAACTAAAATGGTAAATATTAATGATATTCCTTCTCCTTATATTGATATTAAAGTGAATGGTAAATATGAAAATTCCAATGCTTCTAATGCCAATGTTATAAATGAAAATTCGTGTAATGGTAATGTTATATCTAATTATGTTTCAAAAAAAATTACTATGAGTTCACATGAGATAACCTGCATTTAATTTTTTTTCATTATTTCCTACATAAATTGATACAATCTCTTGTATTTCTATACAGGAACAAAATGAGATGAATCTATCTAAAGAATAGGTATTTAGATAAGTACATGAATACAAATGAATCTTTGAATGCTTTATTTAATTTAATATAGGTTTATTTCTACATTAGGTAATTATTCTAGTGATTTTATTTATTATAATATTATTCCTCCACTTATTGATTATACTATGGTTACTATGTTTATTCCTTATTAACTTAATACATATTTTGTGCCTTTTAATGATATACCTATTTTTTAATATACATATTTTGGTCATGGTAATTTTAAAAATACGAGGTGCCTTTTCCTTAAAAAATTGCTTATCCTACTTCTCAAGACACACTTTTTGATAAATCTATTCACCATATGCAACCATAAACTAAAAAACTTTCATATGGATCTTAAATATTAATACATGTGATGACTTATCATGATATCTTACTCAATCTATTGGCTTGTGAGGTCTATGTGTATCCTTTACCTACTATTTTTTTTTCAAGTCTAAGTTTGAATTAATTAACATAAAAGGTGATCCTTCAAAACATATCAAATCATTCTATGTTTCACGTCTTAAATTTGTAAAAAATGTAGATTATTTACTACGCTCTTTCCTAAAATTCTTAAGGATCATGCATTAGATTGTTTTTATGTCATACCATTAAGATCTTTGTGTTACCTTTATTCTTTGGTTGATAGTTTATTAGCTCATTTTTCAATCAACATTAGCTATAAGTTCACATTTTCATAACTTGTGCATCATAAACAAGGACCTAATGATCCTATTAGTGAGTATGTGCTTAAATTCATAAAAATGATTACGAAGATGTCTCACTAATTACCTAATAAAAAATTACAAATTATTTTATCTCAAATTTTCTTTAGACTATTAAGGACAAAGTGATGTTTAACACATGTTGCCAATATTCTGATGAGCTTTGTAATATGACAAATAACTTTGTGATCAAGCTTATATATGCCAATATACCCTAAATATGGGGCTAGTTCCCCTACCTATAATAGAGCTAAATATCAAGGTAAAACAAAATTAAAGGCTAGAGCTAATCATATTATTAGTTTTTAAGCTAATAATAAGATAAATAAATGTAGTTAACATAATATCTCACCCCCTGGCAAGCTTGCCCTTCTTTCTCAAGAATGGAGAATTTACAAAGTTAGCTAAGAGTCCTCGCTGAGTGCTTAAATTATTTAATGAACACAATAAGTTCTATTTACCTTTATCAACATGACTTTAACTCATGTCAGCCTTTAGCTAAAAATTATTATTTTTAGATAAGGGTAAATGTTGTTTTTTGGCAAGGATCCATACCCTAATACAAAAGGGTCAAAACCTAGATAAGTATAGAAAACTAGTCTAAGACAACTTAAATAGCAAAACCAATATAGATACTACAAAAGAAGCCAAAAAGGAGAGATAGTATCTCAAAACTAGAAAACATTAGTAGTTGTGAAGCCTGTTGATGGTGCCCTTTATCTCTTTAATGTTGTTATACATGTTTTGGAGCCTACTAGTCATGGTATTATCAATGACCTTCACAGTATGTTGTCAAGGGTATATTGTGATTATCACAAAACTTCAAGTCAAACTACTAATATATGTGTTTCGTTGAGACCTAAGTGTTGAGATTTAATTTATAGTAATGTTATTCAAGTGGAAGGATGTAATAGTACATTTAAAAAATTGATTTTATAACCAAATAAATACTTTAAAGTCTTTTCCAATCCTTTTATAAATGATGATATTAAAAATCAATCTAATGTTCACATGTAACACCTAAACAATAATAACCAGTTATAAATGCTCATATCTTAGATGGTTCATAGGTTTGGTCATAATTACATGTAAATAGGTTCAGTATATTACATCATATGACCATGTTATTCTGACAAATGATTTTAATAATGGGCCATTATTCATATACAATTTTAAAGACTGACATTTGAAGTTAACAAAATGAATTATGGTTGGCGATGGTTTCAATTTAAAAATATGCAAAATTCAATTTATTACTAATAGAGGATAAATGTAAAATTATTTAGATTTTAAAAACATATTATTAAAGATTATGAAGGTTATAATTGAACACCTATAAGGAGTATCACTTACCAAATCACCCATTTTTTAAAATTATGTAATACCTTTAAAAATAAACTAAAATTAGTGAATTGGGATGATATACCATTAAAAAATATAAAATAGTACTTTCAAATCATTCGAAATGGATAAAAATATTAAATGAGTGTATTTATAAATTTAACACATGGAAAATATGGAAGAAAAATTATTGGAATAGACACACCTTGATGATTTCTAAATTTCTAAATGTGGATCATGAATTTGTAGTTCTATAATTATCCCCGTGTCAAATTTGGATCTCTAGCTATGTAGGGATGGGATTAACACCTATGTAATGTTTTTCCTTAGGGAGGTCTTTGATCACTTACCTTTACTAAGGATCATATCCTATAACTTCATTCTGGTATTATGAACATATTTTCATATTTTGGATTCTTTTGTGCCGATATGCTACTAGATGTCATACCTACATGTATATAAATTTATCAAAATTGATGGATAAAATATGTCTACTTTCATATTTTATTCAATCATGACCTAAATATCCATAGAATTTTGTAAAAGGAGAAGGGAATAAGTGTTTGGGTTGAGAATTTGATAGGTGTTGCAACTATGTATCCCGCATGCTAAAACCAAACCCTACATAGTTCTTATGTAGTATGAGTGGAATATTTGAAATAATAAGGCTTGTATTCTATCTATGATTATGAGATTCAACTACATGTACATTCACTTAGGTCAAATCTGATATAAAAGATGCAATTCAAGTCGTTTGACCCATACACTAGGTGGATATTCCACATTGAGTTTCACCAACACATATATTTTTAACCTTCTAACTCAACATGATTCATATAATATTGATCTAAGAAATTTTTATTATTAAAATATATGTATGAAGTGATATAATTTAAACTATATCATACTATAATAAATATCAAGAAACATAAGATAACACAAAGCACATAGAACACATGATATGACCTCTTGAAAACACAATATGGGAAACCCTCTAGTTGGTGAGTCAATTGTACTTTAATTTTTAGTATGTAATTCTCAACATGTACGATTTATTTCCACTTATTATCATATCAATGTCATGGAAGAAATTTCATTTTTACATTATCTAAAACTTTTGAACAAATGCTTTGTACTCTTACAACACCTCACAAAATAATCCCAACACTAGAACACCCACTCATAGCTAGGAGAACAATGAGATAACATGAACAAAAGGCCAACTAGAAATTATACAATGTGGATATAATTATAATACAACCCACTAATGTATTTTCCTTCCACAAGGATATATTTATGCCCTTTCACCTTAGAACACACCAAATACTTCAAAATAATTATCACAAGGATGTGGAAATGTTTGCAACCATTCACATTATCATGTTTTGGTCAATATTAAAATTGCCACAGTATGCAAACCAATAGGTATGAAAAATTTCTGGTGGTTTTCACAATCACCAATGTGGTTATGGAATTTTTGCCTATAAATATTGGTTATTACATAACCTCCACCTACATATACTAGTGGTTCTATCATCTATGACAAACCCCTTAGTTTTCAAAGATGAAATAATTAGCTTCATAATTTTGAAGATGTTTGGATCATATTCACACTATTTCTACCACTATAACTTATTTGAACTAATGTTTTATCATGAAGTATGTTACATAGTGTCTTACAAGTATTAACTACAAAAATTGGTTTCTATGGAAACATATAGTAAACATATCTAGTACAGTTATATCCAAATTTGGATCATGCCTCCCTAATTTTAGGTTAATTTTCCCTAAAATTTTCAAGAACTCAATTTGATGAATATATATTCCACTTTATTTCCCTCTCTTGGAGATGTTGTTGCTTGATGTATTCCTCCAGCTTTGTGAACTTACAAATTCACCTCTTTGTTCTCCTTGCCTATCCCTTCCCTTCCATCAAATAAGGTTGTAAATAGATAGAGGGTAACCTAGTAGTAAATTTTTCTCTCATTTATTATATATTATTTGTAATGGTTTTTTCTAATCTATTCCCTTATCTTTCAAAATGAATAAATACATATTTCCATTAGAATTCAACAACTTTTTACCTCGAGTTATATTATCCAAGGAGATATGAGATTTGCCTTCATGGGAATGGATGATGTAATCCATCACATCCTTGACTAACTGATATTTAATCTCTCTTCTCATGAATATTTCATCAAGCACATACATGTAGGGTATACCAAAGACTAGGCCACAAACATCCATTAGTATTACATCCACAATAACATTTTCAATAAAATGTTCACTTATTATAAAATTGGCAATACATTGATTGTAAAATTTTATTTCTGCTCCTTGTTTCACATATCCTATTAAATAAGGATTTTGATGATTGACACTTCTAACCCAAGTCTATCTATTGGATCTTTACTAATTATGCTTTAATGAGAGCATGACTAAAAATATCGTCCACCTTTGTCTTCTTAATTTGAACTTTTATATGTCAAGGTTTATAAGGTTCACCTTTTTATTGAGCATCATTGTCCAAACATATCTTCCTTTGAAGGGAAGTAAATCACATCTTTTCTTCCCCATGTTTGCTTCATCCATCCTCTTTTTTTAGAACTAAGGTCATGAATTTCTTATTCTTTTTTTCTTAAAGTAATGCAATTTTTGATGTGTTATCCTAGAAATTTCATTAGCCTACGAAATTTGGAGGACCCCATTTGAATTTTATTGAAGATCAAATAAACGGAGTGAAAATTCAAAAAATGACATAGTTTGAAAGACTTAGCCATTTGATTTATCTAGCATCAGACTCTGAGGGATGCAACTCAACCATGAAACTCTAAGGGTTGTAATGTAACTATCATACTCTAATAATTGTAGTGCATTCATCAGACTCTAATGGCTAAATACATCCATTAAATCCTAATGACTATAGTGAATTCACAGTCTGACCCAAACTTCATTAATAAGGGTTGATGTACCTAAGTGTGTGAATGTATTTTAACCCCTATTATTAAATTTGGTCTCTTATATTTCATTTTTTACACTTCAATTTTTCACTTTGGGTTCATATTTTTCTATCCTTCATCATGCCTTCCTAGTTTTGTTCACTTCAAGATCATTTTTCTTCAAATTTTTAGGGTGGACACCTTATTCACTTATCTAGGATTTTGGGTTTTATTTACATGGTTTTTATTATAGGTTGGGTCTTTCTCCCTAGACTCTGTTAAACATTCATTTCATTATGTAAAATTAATTTTTCTTCACCAACAGGATATCAATAAGTTTGACAAGTATGTTTTCCCTTGTTATATTTTTACCACTACTTGGAAACATTGCACCCTCACCTTATCATCCATCATAGTTTTCCCATTGCATGAAAACTCTTTCTCTAAAGTGTGCCAAAGTTTTCTCTCCTACCTACATTAGATTTCTTAAACTGCACTGCATCCCCTAAAACCAAGCATTTAAATTCTCATATTACACTATAACCCCCAAATATTGATGCTAGATTTCATAGCCTACACTTGCAATTCTTAGTCTGTATGGAAACTACCTACTTTTTCCTCCCCTCCCTCTACCTCTTTTCCCCATTTTTCCCATTTATATGTCTAAGCTCTCTGATCTCCCATCCCCATCAAGTGTATTAGATATCTAAAACACCTAAAAAGAAAGGGAAAGAAAAGGAAAGTGAAATCATGTATCAATCCCAGGGGATCACTCCCCATTCCAATATTGATTTCAACATTAATCAATTCACTGACACATACCTAGATCATATCAACATGTGTGTCTTATGGAAAAGGATAAATGCATCTTTCAAAAATGATTGGACATAAAGAATTTATGATACAAGATTCCTTTAGCCATTATATTTCCAAACTCTATACAATGCTTGGATCTTGTTATGATTAGTACAAATTTGAAAAATAATGTGGCCTCAACACGTACAAATTTTAACACCACATCCTCATCACAAATTCCCTCATTTGACATATTAGATCATGTAAATATATCCAAGATTCATATGTCTCAAGTAAAATATTTAAGATCAAATCTAGATCAATTAAATTAGTTTTACCATTTCATAAAAGGAGTCTTTGGTAATATAAATAAAACCTACTTCAAAGGGATCATAGCTACAAATAAAAATGTTAAACCTTCAACTTTAGTTATGATAGTGTATGATTCTCCTTCTTGTAACCAAGAGACATTCAATGTATCTCTTTTCTTAAAGGGTTACACGCTGAGCAACTATATTATTGATACAAGAGATTTAGACAACATCATACTTACCAAGGTTACTCATTATCTAGGTCTTACTTGTACAAATAATTTTGGCCAATACTTCTCCAAATATACAAAACAAGTCCCATTGGTTGGCTAGATCAAAAATACATAAGTTGCTTTAGCTTCCTTCCTATAGAAAATGATCAAAATGATAATTATCATGGATAACATTCCAAAAACATATGGTATTTTGTTAGGAAGAATGTTTTTCAAGGAATTGGGTGGGTAAATCCATATGGAATTTTTTCATGCTACTTTCTCACTCAATGGCACTAAGCACAAGTTAGAGCTTGAGCCCATAGTCAAACTCATATTTTTTAAGTCAGAGTATCCAAGAGTTTATATTATGTATGAATATGTAGGGCTTGGTAATTACATGTTAATGTATGTGTTTGAAATAGATATTCTTAAAATATTAGGAATTAATTCTAATGATGTACTGACCCTTGAGTTTCATGGTAGTTGCTTGTCACTAGGTTCAGTATCTAGCATCTTTCTAGCATCACTAGGTAATGAAGTTTTCACTTTCTATTTTAAACTTTAGTTTAAATTCAAAAACACAACCTTAGAGTATGAATCCTTTCTTCATGTTCTAAAAATAGATAAAGAGATGGGAAGTCAAAATTTAAATTCATAAAGGGATGCAAAGATCATTGTGAGATATGTCAGGAATCTGTATCATGTTAAGAATTATCAGCTAAGACATTACCAGAATTAGGTTTTGGATTTCATTAAGGCATTATATGATATTTCCATTATGTTTTTTCAAAGAGAAGATGATTCTAAGGTTAATTCACTCATTATTTTGGAATCTCTTATGATTATTCCACTTTAAGTGAAACAAGAAAAGTATACCATTGAAATTGTGACTAGACCCAACATACTTGATAATGTTAAACATTGGTAAGTTTTCAATAATGATGAATAGGTAATTGCATTATTGTAAAAATTAGATAATTTCATAAACTTGTATTTTGAAGGTGGTACTTGTTCCTATAGGTAATCTCTTGAATAAGAAGATGAAAATAAGGATACCAATATCTCTTCATCTAAAGCCACTAAGGGATAAAATCAGTAGGAGCATAACGAATATAAAAGTGTAATCTAACTTAAAGGTAAATAAAATACTAAAAGGTTTAGTGTCTTCATAAAACCTATTTGATAAACATGACAAGTATGTTAAACAGAAAATTCAACATCAAGCTTTAGATTCTCTTGAATATGAATAGGTGAACATTAACACTTCTAAAGAACCAAGGTTTGTCAATGTATGGAAGTGTTGTTCAAAATAAGAAAGGAATTAGTTCATTAATCTCTTTAAGATAAAAAAATATGTGTTCACTTAGAGCTAAGGTAATCTAAAGCCTTTTTGGCCAAAATAAATGAAACATAACATCCGTTTAAAACTAAACATAATGCCTTATCTCCAAAAATAAAGACACTATAACCCAAATATTTCTTCCACCATTCACACCAAAATATAAAATATGGTTGATGCAGAGATCATCTAATTCATAATTCAACTTGGGTTGCCAACATTGTTTTGATTCATAATAAAAATATTGAAATCTGCATCTATGTGTATTTTATAAATTTGAATCAATATTCTTTAAAGGATAATTATCCTCTACCTATTATGGATCAGATTCTCCAAATTCTCATAGGATCTAAGATGATCTCTATGCTTGATGGGTTTTTAGGCTATAATCAGGGAAAAGTATTAGTCCAAGATCAACATAAGACAATGTTCACCACACCCTATGGAACATTTGCATATAGGAGAATGCCTTTTGGCCTCATCAATGCAAGAGAAACATTTTAGAATGCTATGGAGTTAGCATTTCAGATTTACTAAGAATATCATAATTATTTATCTATATGATCTCACCATCTTCTTTAAGAAGTAGGAAGATCACTATGATAATTGGTGAAAGTTTTGTATAGATGCATAACCCATGGCATTTCACCGAATCCAAATAAATATGCATTTGGAGTAATCAAAGGCTAGATTATTAGTCAAATTATGTCAAAATAATGAATTAAGATTTATGTAAAAATGGTTTAGTAAATTCAAAAATTTACGTACCTACTATCAAATAAGGCATTCAATCCTTCTTTAATAAAGTGAATTTCTTCAATACATTTGTGCCCAACATTACCATACTTACCATGAATATCACTAGCATGATGAGAGGTAAGGATAAATTAAAATGGAATGAGGATGGGAAAAAATATTGTTATGATATCAAGACTTCTATCTCTAGAGCACCCATGGTTTGCCCTAACTTCAATAAAATGTTCATTGTTTAATGTTATATGTCTAAGCATACTTTCTTGGAAATCATCGTAAAAAATAATGATGAATGTGTTAAATCACCCATAACATTCATGAGATATCCTTTTAAGGATCACAAGATCAAATACTCACCAATTGAGAAGCATGAATATACAATAGTAAATGCAATAAAATAATTTAGGTATTACATCCTGAATTCATATACTATCGTCATGGTGTCAATTCTAGTTATTCAAGTCTATCCTAATGTAACAAGACTTGGGTTCAAAATGAAGAGGGTGGATAGAAAAGGTTCAACAGTTTGATTTGGACATTAAACCCACCAAGCTTGTAGTAGCTCTTAGTTTATGTCAATTAATTTTTGAGAATAAGCTTGATGATGTCATTGATTAAGTTCAAGATCAAATTTCATCAAAATAGATGCCTACTTTTATTTTTTTTTGGCACTACAAATGAATCATAATCAAGCACAACTCATTTTATCACATAAAGAGAGTGACTTGAGGTTTTAAGGGTCAAGGAAAAAATAACAATAAATCTAAGAGCTATGAAGTATGTCATACAGGATAATACTCTCTTCAAGAGGGGAATTGATGGCATGTTCCTGAGGTGCATTGGTAAGGAAAAATAGAAGAGGTTGTTAGAAGATTTTCATAATTAAAAATGTGGTGGTCATTTTTACCCATCACAACAAGCAAGATCCTTAGATCCAATTACTATTGGCCTACCCTTTTTAAAAATTCCCAAGAGTGGGTGTCTAAATGCAAAGCCTATCAACAATTTATAAGAAGGCCAAATCTTATAGGTCTATCTTTAAAACTAGTTGTAATAAGGAACCTTTCTAGTAGTGGGGTATTGATTTCATAGGTGCGTTAAATCCTCATTTCAATGCTAATCACACTCATAGCCTCAACTTGATAGATTACCTCACAAAGTGATTTCAGGCTATTGTAGTCAAGCAACTTACTTTTCAAGTGGTGTGTAATTTCATAAAGGAGAATATCTTGGTCAGGTATGGTGTCCCTTAAAAGATAGTAATTGATAATTCCTTGAAATTTTCATCTTCTGAGCTCATTAGTTGTTTTTATGATTGTGGGATTTTTTTCCCACTCTTTAAATTTGTACCCTTAGGGTAGTGGTCAAACAAAATCAAGTAACAAGAATCTAGTCACGATTATCTAAAAACTTGTGGATGAAAATAAACAAAATTAGCAAAAAAAATTATACATGTTATGGTCTGATTACATTAATTATAAAAGAGTTATTAATATGTATCCATTTTAGATAATCTATGGCATTAATTTTTCCCTACTTATCTCATTAGAATTACCAGCTCTTCAATTGGCTAAAGTGGTTGAAGAGAAAAACTTCAAGGATTCTTCATATAAAAGGATTTATTACTTAAATGAGTTGGAAGAGGAAATAGTTTTAGTAATTGATAGGATTAGAGAGAATCAATGGAAGGTGAAATCAATTTTTGATAAAAAAAGGCTAGGCAGAGGGATTTTAAGATTGGTGATTTTATTTTTTTGTGGGATAAAAGGTTTAAAGTTGAGGGTAGTCATCAAATGTTTAACTCTATATGGAAAGGTTCATTCAAGATTCATCACTTTTATGGTGACAACACATAATGTTTAGTTTACTCAGATGACACTCACATCCCACTTCCTTATAGTGGGTAGTATCTAAATTTTTTAAAGCATTAGAGACTGATTCTCACCATTCAAAGGTTAGCCTTAGGATTTATTGTTCCTCCCATGTACTAAAATATTCATTAGATTTTATGAAGATGAGATATTTTTTCTTATTCCTTGGTCTATATGTGAAATTAACTTCCTCATTTATCTATTTACCTTGATATTTTGAGGAAGAAGATGTTATTATCATCTTCCTACTCCTTTTTTCAGACCTTTCTTCTTGTCCTTTAATATTCTTTATTTATTCTTTAAAAAATTATTCTCTAGCTATGGCATGTTGTTCCTCAGCTAGTTACACATGTTTCTTCCCAACCACTTCTTGTTGATCCTCATTAGTTAGTTTATCCTTGAATAGTGATGGATCTCAATAAGTTAAATATATATGTGGAAAAAGAGGAAGTTTATGAGATTATCATAAAGGACTATGAGTGAAGACCTACATTATCCCTGAGGAATATGTTGTATTTCCCTAATAGCCTTTGGAAACTAAATGTTTCAAAAAAGTCATCACTTATAACTTTTAAGCATATAAATGAGCCATCTTATAGCTTCTAGTAGTGTCCTAAAACATTTTTCATGATCATGTAGCTTAGAATTGAATCATGTATAGTTTGTAAAATATCCCCTAGCATCTAGGAATGAACCCAAACCATCTAGGTATGAGGCTATATCATATTTTATAGAGCCTATAACAACTCAAATTTTACCTATAACATAAGATGAAAGATAATATAGTCTAGCATGGTTGCCTATAGAATTTGTATAAGGCTTATGAAGGTGTTAGGATTAAAGAGAGGAGAATATCAAGATGTTTATTGATTTTTTATTTTCTATTTTTACTCTTGTTTTTTTCTTTTTTATTTTTCCCTTCAACAACCAGCAAGTTGGATTTCTAATCAAGGCCTTCGATATAACCATTGGTCAATCATTGAACTATTTTTATGACCAAGGCCTGACAATAACACCTAAAGGTTTTTATTATTGGGTTATTACTTTTCTTTCTTATTATTATTATTTTTCTCTATGTAACCAATAAGATGTATAGTTAGAATTTTAATTGATCTCCTAATTAGTGTAACAATAATAGACTGATCAAGCTAAGATAACATCTTTACCCTTTATATGTGAAAAGTGAGGGTGAGCTGCAATTTTTGTGTGGTAGCTAAAAATGATCATTTAAGGATTGTGATAAAGGAAGAGTGTGTTCATTTACTGGTTTTATCTCCATTCAAGGTTGTTCTTATTTAATGAGTTTATTTATAAATTCTTCCTTGGAGATTGGATTATTATATAGCTTGAGATGATGACATTAACTAATAAAGAGAACCTGACTAGATTAATTGTCCATTTATTGACTACTCCATTGTCAAATACATTCTCAATCTAATAAGGACCAAGCCATCTTGTTCTCAACATTACCTTATGGTCATTGTACTTGAAATAGTATATCAAGGCCTAATCTCCTTATTGGAATTATTTAAACTTGATAAACTTGTCATGGAATATCACTTTTTATTGATGCACTATCTCTGTATGCTACAATGCCTCTCTTTAGAACTCATCTAATGTATTGAACAACATTAGCCTCTCCTTTTGTGTTAAAGTTAGGTCTAGGCCAATTTCAATGGTTGTCCTCAAGGTTTTAAGTTAAAATTTTATAATAATAATAGATTTAATATCATATACCAACTCATATTATGCAAACCCATTAGGAGTCTTCTATGTTGTTTGGTATGTAGATACAACTACAAGAAGACATGTTGCCTAATCATTGTGGTGTACTACAATTGTATTGGTGAGCATATTTTGCAACTCTTTATTCTTAAAGTCTACTTTTCCATTAGACTAATAATGATAGGAGTATACTTCTTGTTCCATATCTCATACTTACATACAAGGGTTAAAATTAGGTTTGATGTGAGTTTTGATCCTTGATCTATGACTATTTCTCTTGGTACTTTATAACTAGTGAATATATTTTCATAGAGAAACTCTACAACTTTAAAATCTCATGTATGTATTAGTTTTTTTACTTTTTCCTATTTAGTTATGTAATTTGTACATACCAGTATATACTCCTTGTTATTAGAATTTGGATCTAAGGGGCCAAAAAAATGAATCTCCCTCTTGTCAAAAGGCTTAACCACTAGTTGAGTTTGTAGAGGCATCTCATAAAAACATGTAGGTTCCCCATACATTGGCATTGATCACACTTATAGGTATATAAGATAAAATATGTGTAAGGAGGGCTAGTAGAATATTATGGTTAAGACCTTGGAGGTTATCCTTTTAGTAGAACAATATCCCCTATAGGGTTCATCATGACATGTTCAGAGGATTTCTAGTACATAGTCCTCCCTTATACACCTATGCATGATTATATGAAGGCCTATGTAGAAGAGATACCCATAGATTCATGAGTATGAACCAATTTTCTTTATTAATAGATTTCTTTCTCTTGGAGAGAGGTTCAATGTGGAATTAGACCTACAACCACATAGTTAGCAATGTCTATATACCAAAAACTATTAATAGATATAATAAAATAATGTTCATCCATAAAAAAATCATCTATAATAGGACCATGTTTATAATATGTTAGTCAAGATAACAAAATATATTAGTGTGTTTTCTTTACCTGATATATCTATAATAGTGATATTAAAATCTTACAAAATAAATAACCATATAACTATGTGGCCACTAACTACTAGTTTATTCATTAAATACCTTGTGGTAGTATGATTGGTGTGTATAAAAACAACATTAACTATTATAGAATGTATAATTTTATTGATGGCATAGAAAAATACAAAAAATAATTTCTCTATCACAATGTAGTAAAGATTTTCACCTTAAAGGTTCTTCTTAACAAATTATATGGCATAACTTGAGGATTCTTGTTTATATCTTATGATAGCTCTCAATGTGTTGTTAGATGCATATGTATGGATGTATAAGGGAAGCTTCTAATCTGGTGCATATATCACTAGAGTCGATACTGGTAGGTTTTTTCCATTCTTAAAATCCTTGTTCACATGAAGGATTCAATACAAAGTCAACATATTTAGAAAGTAAAAAAAATAAATGTGTTTTTATTCTTACAAAATATTTGAGAAACATTTAATAGTAACCAAAATGTCTTATAAAATTGTTAACATCCTTTTATTTTGATGGAGCTGGTATATTTTTATTACTTCTATCTTGCCAAGATCAAATTCTAATCATGTGGGTGAGATGTGGTGTCATGTTATTAATAATTTTTCCATTAGCATATAATATTTTGCATGACTTAGAAATATAGGATATCTTGGAAAGGTTGAAGGAGTTTATCGATATTCTAGATGTATTTTTTATAAGTATCCATAAATAGTGAATTCATGTAGACCTCGACACAATCATGGGATAAAGTAGAAAAGATGCTCAGAACAACCCTTTGAAAGGTAGTTGGAGCATTACTTAATCAAAATGGAAGAACAAAGTATCTATAGGTACCCCAAGGACATGTGAATGTTGTTTTATCTTGGTCCTTGAGAGATATTCTACATTGATTATAGCAATTAAATCCATCAAAAAAGGAGAAGTATTTCTTTCCTACCAACATGTCAAGCACTTGATTGATAAACGGGAAAATAAAGTGGTATTTCCTCATGGTTGTGTTTAGCTCTCTATAGTTTATATTTATATTCCACTTTCCTCATTTTTTAGGTATAGTTACAAGTTGATAAACCCATTGACTATCTAATAATGGATAGATAAATACAACATCTAAGAGTTTTTGTAATTTTGTTTTAGCTATGTCTTTGACAACAAGATTCATTCCTCTTGATATAGATATGATGGGTGCATAAATCAGGGTGAATGCCTCTCATATCAAAGTATTCCCAATTGATATCATTTTTATGCTTTTGAACCATGGAAAAAAGGTAAGTCTCTTGCTTGTAATTAAGCTTGTTATTGATGTTTAGAGGGTGTCTAATAGTATTTTTACTTGTTTGGACAAGGATATCATGGATTTTAAGCTTCCTTCCAATGGGATAAGATTGTAATGTTGTGGTATTAGCTAATGAAAATTGTCTCCCCCACTAATGAAGGTCCTTCTATTGGAATAACTTTGGATAAGGGACATGGTAGGCATTTTAATATGTCTTTAGTTGGACTAGTTTGATAGGTGTTTGTTAATGATTCTAAAATGATTGTGTCATCCTCTTGGTCTTTAATGTGTGGGATACAGTATATTGTGAACAAATTTTTTAATGATACTTGATCGGTGTCCTCATCTTTTACCCATCCAGATTTTTCTTTACTTGAGGGTTGGGTTGGTGGATAGAGAACTAGTTTCTTAATAGTGTTATCATTATAAATCAATATGTTCGTTAATCTATAGCCAATGAATGCATCAGTTGTGGCCATCCATGGTCTTCCAAGGATGAGTGGGTATCCTCCAAGGTTGGATTTGGGATACAAGATGATAAAATATTCTATATACTCCCATGAATCTATTATAATAACCAAGTTTTCTATAATTCCTCATGGTTTATCTGTGGACCTATTTTTCATTTGTAGAATGGTGGGACTTGGGTGTATAGCTATTATACCAAGTTTTTGCATGCTTTATTTTATCATTACATTGATGGTGGATCCTAATTCTATAAAGTTATTTTTTATTAGGGTACCATTAACATGGATGTTCACTATTGGACTACTTATGTTGGATTATTTGGGTGGGACTATTTCAAAGATGCAGAAAACTAAAATGTAAGCTAGTGGGAACTATGAGGAGTAATTTGCACCTATTATTACCAATGAAATACAAATACCAAAATGATCTTAAGACCCTAGAATATAAACTAAAACTAGAATATCATATATTTTATCCAATAAATTCATGAATCTAGTGTGCACTAACAAGTTATTCAACAACATATTTCTAGACATAATGTAGAAAGAGATTTATATTTTATATTTAATCCCAAGATGAGAACAAATAATGAGCATAAAATAAGATGTCCAATCAACAACATTTACAAATCACATCACTGCACTTCATGAAAAATAAATAGTAAGAACCATAAATATTTCCATTAACTTTGTAATAAAATTTTATATACATCATTATTTCAAAATGCTAACAATAGGATAAGCATGGTGGATTTTCTCCATGTTGGGTAGGAGAGACATATAAAAATGCTCTTACAGCTTGCTAATCATTGTAAAATTATAACCACCTTTGCAAGAGAGGCAAAATACACACATAATAGTGATCTCAAAATTTGGAAGAGCCTATACGTAGGAAAAACAAAGACCAGCAACAACCCTAACAATAGAGTAGAATACCTCTATTTATACATTTTGCACCCTATTCAAATATGGGACTCTGGCTTATAATTTGTAAAATTACAAAACATCCCTCCAAATTTTGGCAAGATGCTCCTAGATGGAAAATATTCCTTACCATGCTTGAAATATTTATCTATTTGTTAGAAAAATCATTGATCTAACTACCTCTACAAGGAATGATGAATATTTACAACAAACCCTTTGATATTCATTCAATAGATTTGCTTAGTAGAATTAATTAATATAGGTCACATCATTATAGGAATATATACATAGATGAATGTGAATATAGGGATAAACATTATCAACTGAATTGTTTTCTTTATTGGTTGTGTGTAATATGGTTAGATGAATGATTGATTTATTTTTGCCAGACTGTGTTAGATATATAGTTTAGAATAATTTTAACATTTATAAAATGGTTGAGTTTAAACAAATTTAAGGTCAAATATTATTTGTTTTGGTGTTAAATGTTTTTGAATGATTTCAATAATTCAACATGCGATATCGTACATAACAAAATATTTCATATTTTGTGTTTGTCTTTTATTGCATTTAATTATGTTTAAGTGTTTTTTGGTGTTAATGTGAACTATATGTTAATTTTAAATATATTTTATGTTTCTCAATATGGGATATTAGGTTATAAGAATAAACATAGAATAGATATAAATATGTATATATGTAATTATGGATTATACATATAGATAATATAATTTTTTTATGAATAGTTCACACACACACACACACACACACACACACAAAGAGAGAGAGAGAGAGAGAGAGAGAGAGAGAGAGAGAGAGAGAGAGAGAGAGAGAGAGAGAGAGAGAGAGAGAGAGAGATGTATGATGATTTATATATATATATCATGTTATTAATAAATCAATGGATAGTTTTTTAAATATATGAATATAATTGGACATATTTAATATATATGTGTATGCAAATAAGTTGGTATATATGTAAATGTTTATTTATAATGAATGAATGTATTCATATGCAAATTGGGATGTATATCATTAATTTATAATATGCTCATTCAATTTTAAATAATGAGGGAAATGATTTAATATTGATTAGAAATAATCAAAATTATGGTTATTATTATTTGTTTGTTAGCTTTGGATTTATTGCGAAATTATTGAATTATATTATTTATATTATAATACTTATGAAAAGGGATATTTATATGAAGTTGGTAAATACTTAAATATTATAAAGATTCTTAGAAAATAATTTAATTGTAATATATCCTTATTAAAAATGCACTTTGAGCTATTTTTTGAACTTAAGAAATGTTTTAGTAAATAATAAGTTGTTATTAATTTAGCAAGTAATTATTTCAATTTCTTTCTTATATTTAATTATTGTGGTATTAATACTAAATATATATGAAAAATTCATGAAAATATTAAATATTAGCTATTTAGTAAACCTAGTGTTAGTGACACTAAGAAAATATTGTCATGAGAAGGTTTTTATGCATTTTCTTAAAGCCATTAATACATGGATATAATGAAATTTGATTTAGTGTGTATGTGATTATGATTGATCTAGTAGATCAATAAACTATATGAAAACTTTGCTCAAAGTAATATTAATAGTTAAACATTATCATTTCACATACTTTATTAATACACATGTATACATAATGTCATGTTAGAATATAATTAGTTATGATATGTTTCATATACTTAAAATATTATAACACATGAGTTATAGTTGACTTATTGATACTTGCATCATTATAATTTTCTCATCTATGAAGGAAGCGTTATTCCCTAGTTGGGTAACTGTATGAGGGATATATGGTTTGTGGAAGGTGTGGAAAAAAATTATGATGTTGCTCTCCATCTCCTTTAGTAGTTAGTCAATAGAGAATTTTACACATGATTATAGTTTATATACATATGACAAGGTTGTAGATACTTGTCAGTTTTATGGAATAATGTATTTATTTATAATCACTCTAATGTAATAACTTTTTATTATTGTACTTTGATAACAATTGTTGGTTACTCTTATTGTATATTATTATTGTACAAAATTTCAACATTTGGTTGATTTTTTATCTAGTTGTTAGATTATATGTAATGGATTGAATTTTTTATTCTATTTAATGTGTTAATTTAATCATTATCTAAATGCATCAAAATTGGTTTATTATAAAATATGCATTTAGTTTAAAATCATTCAAATTATATTAATTGGGAATAATTTGGTCAGATTATTAAAATAAAGTTTTTAAAAATACCATTTACGGGTTAAATCTAGTGGGGTTTTAACACTATGGTATCAGAGTTGAGATTCAAAATTTAGGACTTACTAATTCTACTAACATATTTGTATTCTCCTATTAATCATAAAGGATAATGGTGCATGCTAGAATTGGAAGTGAGTGTACTTCAATCACCAACCCTTTAATAGATCCAAACCATTTTTTCATATAGCAAGCTGTAAAGTGGGATTATATTCTTATATCCATGCATAAAAATAGTGACTAAATCATAGCCCTAGATTATGAAGAACATGGGTAGGTTGAGGAAGTCAATCGAGAAGAGCCTAAAGATCCCCTATTTAGAAGGAATCTTAGCAAGAGTGTAGGCATGCTGAGATACCATAGGATGTAAGGGCTCATGTAGCTACAGAACTTGCATGCAATATGAAGAAAGTAAATCCTCCTAAGTTTGATGTAACTATGTTAGGGGATGGTGCTAAAGCTTAGTTGATATAAATGGAAAATAAATTTGAGATCATAAATTACTCAAAACTAACTAAGGTAGTTTTGGGAGAATATCATATTGTTATAGAAGCAAAAACATGGTGGAAAACTAAGAATCTCAAGATGAAACTCATCTCCACTACCACCACATGAGATAAATTCATGGTTTTATTTAGATCATGATGGTTGTTCCAATGTTATATTGACCAGAAGCTTATAGATTTTTAGAATATAAAGTAGGGAGATATTTTAGTGAATGATTATTATGAAAGGTTGACTAAACTTATAAAATATGTTTATTAATATCAAGAAAATGAAAAGTCTTACATTGAAAAGTTATCTATGGTATTAAAACCTAAAGTTATATGTGCATGGTCCACCTACGATAGATCAAGTTATTGAGAAGCTAGTCAAGTAAGAATCAAAATTGATGTCTCTTAATCAGGTTATAGATCAATTTAAGAAATTTTTGGAGGTTTGAATCCAAATATTAATAATAATAATTGGAAAAGGAACAAAAATTTCATGAATTATTTTAAGAATGAAAATGCTAAATTCAAAAACTTCTCAAGTAGTAAGAAAGTGGAAGGTAGATTCAAACCTAGTTTCAAGGAGAATTAGCAGTCAAAAAATAAATGACCACTTGGTGGATGTTTTTTATATGGAAGGGATCACTATGCTAGGGAATATACTCAAGTAAATTTTAAAGGTAAAGATAAGGGTACTACGTAGTAAGGAAATTTTCAACAAAGAATACATGTAGTTGTTAACAATCATAAGGCTAATTTTCTAGTCTTACATATTGAGGTTGAAGGTAATATTTCTGGTAAATCTATTTCCATTTTGATTTATACTATAGATACATAATGTTTTATTTCACCATGAATGCTTTGTAAGCTATTTCTTAGAGTTGGTTGAATGGCAAACGCATGCTCAGTGCAATATGGGAATCAAGTCAAGGTCAAATTTGATAGGTTCTAAGTGGAAGTGGATATTGAATTACTTGAATTGAAAATAATAATAGATATTTATATATCTCCACTAGGGTCATATGATGTAATCATAGGTGTGAATTGGTTTGCTAAGCATAAAAATAATGTATATTTATATCTTAAGAAGGTAGAATGTTAGGATGATTTTAGGAATCAGATTTAGATTTAGGGTGAGAAAAGGATGTTACAACTTAGGTAGATTTACACAATTCAACTTACAAAGCCTCATAGGTTAGGATTTCAAACATTTATTGTCAAAATAAATGAAATGGTCAAAATAAAGTAGTCATATTTTGAGGATTACCCTTTTCTTTAGGATTTTCATGATGTGTTTCGATAAGAATTATTATGATTAACACCTAAGCAAGAATTTGATTCTCAATTGACATAATACTTGGATCATAACCACAATCCCAGGTACCTTACATGATGATGACTACATATTTGGGTGTGTTAAAATCTCATCTACGTGAGTTGTTATCTAAAGGGTTGATTTTACCAAGTGTGTCACGATAGGTGCATCAATCATGTTTATCAATAATAAGGATGGAAATCTAACCTATGTATTGATTAAAATATGTAAATTAAAGTGATAATCCTAAACTAGTATCTATTACCTAACATTAATGATCCCTTTGATCAAATGCATGGGGTGATAATTTTATTTAAGATATATCCCCAAGAAGGATATCATCAATTGAGAATTTGGGAAGAATATATTCCTAAAATAGTGTTCAAAACTTGGTATGGGCATTATGATTTTACAGTGTTACCTTTTAGGTGAACAAATATGTCAGTAGTTTTAATGAATCTCATGAACAGTGTGTTTAGGGATTATCTATATCACTTTGTGTTAGTTTTTTTGGATGATATATTAACTTATTATAATAATGAGTAAGAACATCTACAGCATCTGGAGTTGGTTTTGTAACATTTGTAGAAGCACAAGCTTAATGGTAAGGTATCCAAATGTTCATTTTTATAGAGCAAAGTATAGTATTTGGGACACATTATCTCTATAAATGGAACTTTAGTTGATATTGTGAAGATAAGAGCCATAATAAAGTGGCCATCACCCAAAAATGTGTATGAGGTGAGAAGTTTTATGGGACTAGCAAGGTATTATAGAAAATTTGTTATAAATTTTTCAAAAACAAATAAACCAATTACCTCCCTTTAGTGGAAGAATCATAGTTTTATTTATTTAGATAAGTACAAAAAATCCTTTCAAGAGTTAATAAGGAGGCTTACATGGACACCTATGCTAAGATTTCTTGATCTTAATGATTAGTTCTTAGTAATAATTGATGCATCTATAAATGGTTTTAGAGTAGTTCTTATGTAATATGGTTTAGTTTCAACATGAGTCCAATAATATTAAGCCATAGGAGTAAAATTATGCCCCACATGATCTAGAATTTTATACAATAGTGCATGATTTGTAAGTTTGGAGGCATTATCTATTTGGTAAACCATTTGATCTTAAGACTAACAACTTGGGGCTCAAAAATATGTTCACCCAACCAAATCTAAATGCTCACAAAAGAAGTTGGATAGATTCTTTATCCAACTATTATTTTGATATTATCTACATCAAGGCAAAGTAAAATAGAGTTTTTGATGCCCTAAGTCATCGAAGGTATATAATATCTTTGACTACTATCAAGAGTACCTTTCATGATTAAGTTGTTAAATTCTCCATTGAATATGAATTTTATGATCAAGTTAATAAATCTTTGCTAGAAAATCCTTAGAACCTTGACTTTTAAGGATTTAAATTGGATAATGATGGTATTTTAAAATATAATGGCAGAATCTATGTACCTAATAGAGAGAATTTAAGGAGTACAATGTTAAGAGAATTACACAATGACTCTTATTTAGGTCACCCTAGAGTGACTAAAGACATGGCTAAGATAAGATATCTTTATTTTTGGAAAGGAATTAAAAGGGATGAAATGTATTTTATATCTCATTGTTTGGAGTGTCAGTGTGTGAAAGCTAAACATGTGCATCTGGGAAGATTATTGTATCCTCATGATATACTAAAATCGAAGTGGTAGGTAATTAGTATGAACATTGTCCAAGATTTTTTGTTTTCATGAAACCATCATGACATTATCTTAGTAATAGTTGACAAACCAACCAACATATCTCACTTGATACTAGGTAATTTCACTGATGATACACTAATACTTATGAAAAGATTCATGAAATAGGTCTACTAGTTACATGTGTTTCCAGAGAGGATAATGTTTTTATCAAGATCTAAGGATGACATCTAGGTTTTGGTTGATGCTAAATTCAACATTGGGCACATGGTTTAATTTTAGTACTACATATCATCTAAAAATGATGGATAAATAGAGAGAGTAAACCAAGTTCTAGAAGATATTCTTTGAATGTGCTGCATGGATAAACAATACAAGTGGAAAGAGTATCTTCCACTTGTAGAGTTTGATTATAATAACTCTTAAAAATTAGCTTTAAAGGTGGATCTATTTGAAGCGTCCTATGGAAGGAGGTGTAAAACACTAACAAATTGGGACAAACGTTAAAAAATGGTAGCCTTTGGTCCTAAAATGCTTTTAGAAATGGAGGAGAAGGTCATGTCAATTAGGTAAAGGTTGGCTAAAACCAATGATAGATGGAAAATATATTCTGATCTAAAATGGATAACAAGATATTTTTTTGTTGGTGATAAAGTATTTCTATGAGTTAAACCTCATAAAATCTCGATTAAGTTTGTTAAATTTGTAAATATTTCAAAAAGATATGTGGGATGCTTTGTGGTCTTACAAATGATCCATCTAGTTATGTATAGGCTTGCCTTGACACCATCTCTGGCTATCTTACATAATGTTTTTCATGTACCATATCTTAAAAAGTATATAGTTGATATTTTT
>JARHVA010002333.1:1187500-1327500 GCA_037957365.1 Torreya grandis
TTTACTAGAACCTTGTAAAACCCTAGGTTCCTTTAGGATTTCATCCTTACGTCACTAGGATTTTAAAACAATGTATTTATATTTGACTTCAGATAAATTTTTTGATTTAACCTTCACATGAGGTCTAAATCCTAGATTTTCTATCCTTAAAAACCTATATTCCTATGTTTTTTATCCTATTATGATTAAGCTTCATGTTTCTTCTTATTTAATTCTTAGGCTTTGGTAAATTCAAAGTTAGTCACCAATATAAAACCCCTAATAGACCTTAAACTTTGGATTTTATATTTTATAACCCTTCCATGCCTTATGATTACACTAATGAATGAACTAATATCCAAGGTTGTATAATTAAATATTGTAATTACTAAGTAAGTAATATGATTGTGATAATGAAGAGTATTGTTATTATAATTTTGAATATAGAGATGTATAATACGAATATAATTATGTTTAAATTTATTCTCCTAATTATCATATACACTCTCTTAATCACACATTAGAACAAGATGAAAGTAATAATTAAATACATAATTCAGTTCTTTATGTTTCTTTTATGTCACTTAAGAAATAATAGATAATAGATCTATGAATTTTTTTACAGACGGATGATCATGATATTTTTTTCATAGTGATGCTTCTATTAATACAAAAATTATTGAAATTTATCTCTCAAATAGAATGTGATACTATTTCTTCTCTTCAAATTAAAAATGATGTTATTATCATAAATTATTGTGATGTTCCTTTCCCTTATCTTGCAAGGAAAAATGAAACAATTGAATTTGGTGTTCCTTTATCTTCTCTTGAAATTAAAAATTATGTTATTATTAAAAATTAATGTCATCCTTATATTTCATCCCTTGAAAATAAATGTGATATTATATACTCTAATTTACTTGAGACTTCTTTTGAAACACATGTGATGACATTCCAACTCTTGCTCTAGAACCAAAATGTGATGATTATTCAAAGTTATGTAATGATTTTTCCATTAATTTTTTTACCAAGAAATGTGATGATAAAAATGTTTTTAATGAGTCTATTAACCTATGTTTGGAATATATGGTGAGTTAAAACAAATTAATAGATCTTCTGAAACCACTACTATTCCAAATAATCATATCATATCCATTATAGATGTTATAAGTTACCTCCAAAATTAAGTTATTTCTCTCACTTTAAAATATTGATCATGTGATGATATTATGAATAATAATGTCATATTGGGACAACCTATAAGGGTAAGTTCACAAATTTATTGGATAAAAAGGGGCACATCGATGGACTTTTCTTTTTTTGAAAATTAAGAAATGTGAACGTCTATAGATAATTTGAGATGGCTACACTCAAAATTTGAGGATGGTCTAAGAATATGAATTTTGGAATTCAGAGACTAGTTTAAAAAATAATATTTTTAAAAAAATAGTCAAGTATAATTAGTTAGAACATTTAAATTTTTAATAGGAACTTCTATTTTCTAATAACATAGAGTAGATAGTTGGATGTGTGGCTACTCATTGTTTTAGCATCATTTAATATTGTTTAAAACCATTTGGTGAAACTTTAGATGAGATCATCTAGTTTTTAACTTATATTTTTTTATATTTTTTTTGATCGATATATTTTTTATTAATGAGATAAGTAAGTATATCTAAAAAACTAATAAAAAATGGAAACTTGACCATACAACCCCACCACGTACCTCAGAAAAATGAAAACTAATTTTTTTAAGGCATGTAAAATTAGGAAAAGTTTGTAACCATTTTTTTTACATTTGGATAAATGACAAAAAAAAGATAAACAACCATATATAGGCATGTATATTTGTGGTATATAATGGCCTAAAAAATCTATAGTTATAAATGAACATATATTAAAACCTTAAAATAGTGTAAAATTTATAAAATCATATATTTGGAAAGAGGAGAGTGTTCTAATCATTAAGGTAATAATTTTATGAATTTTATTGTTGAAATTAATAGTGTATTTGGTGATGGAATTATATGTTTTTTTTTTTACATCAAAACTCTTGAATTCAAATGTGTTGATATGTCCAAGACTTTGGCTCATGAATATAATCCATTTTTGAGCTAAAATGATTCATTTTTGAATGGAAAAAATACATAGCATGTACGCATTATTTTCACATTGCCCTAAAAACTAAAAAAAATTATTGTAAGGGGTCTATACTTTCTTTTCTGAAATGTAAAATGAATGTGTAAGTGTTATAGTGTGTACAAATTCCTTTCACATTACACAAAAAAATAATAAAATATATATTATAAGGGGTAGATGGTTTAATTGGAAGGGTCAGATGGTTTACCAAATTAAATTTCAAGTATATGGAATATAAAATATATAATATCCTTATACATTAAATTTATTTTAGTAAATATAAGAAATTAAGGTCACTCTAAATATGATAGAGTTTCTCTCATAGTTTCACACCTTATAATTTAGGATATATATTTTTTAAATATAATACAGTCAGTAATCAGGGATTTTCAAGGTCTCAGTATTGAACCAAGGTATTTTAGGGAATAACATTTGTAATTGATGTCCATTTTTTATAAACATATAATAATGTTATAGGTTTTTATGCCTTTCAGATTACTTTTTGGCATTTCTAATATTCATAGGTTTGTAAAAATTATACTTTACAAACCACTCAATTTTAAATCAATCCAAAGTTATGTCATTAGAGTAGTTTAGGTCACATTGATGACTTACACACATTGAGCGATCACTTTGTGTTCATTTTAATTTTTCATCATCCCTCCCTCATCCATAATCACTTCCTCCTCATCCCTCATCACCCCTAATCACTCTTTCCTTGTTCCTCATTACCTCTAATCACTCCCTCATCACCCTCACCATCCCTCATCATTTCTAATCACTCCCTCATCATCCCTAATCACTCATTCATTGACCCTCACCATTATTCATCCTCCTTAATCAATTATTCATCCCTTATAATACATAATTATTCATTTTTAATCTCTTATCATCCTTAATCACTATTTACTTGACCCTTACCATCCCTCATCATCCCTAATTACTCCTTCATCATCCATGATCACTCCCTCATTAACCCTCACCATCCTTAAATATCCCTAATCACTCCTTCATCATCCCTTATAATCCATAATCACTACCCCCTTATCCCTCATAATAAATAATCACTCCCTCATCACCTTAATTTACCCTCACCACCCCTAATTGATAGTAAGGTTAACATATAGTCACCTTTGAGGTTTTTTTCATTATAGATTACATTTTAACATTTTTAGGAGTCCTAATTTTATCAAAATTGAAGTTTAAAAACCTCTCACTTTAAATTAAAAAAATTAGTGTGATTGGGATAGAATATATCACAATCATGACCTACACACATAAAGTAACAACTTTGTGTTATTTTCACTTGTTCATCATCCCTCATTTACCCATAATCACTTCCTCCTTAACCCTCATCATCCGTAATCACTCTTTGTTTGATCTTCTTTATCTTTAACCACTCCCTAATTGAACATAACCATCACTAATCATCTTTAATTACTCCCTTATCTTCCATTATCAATATTTCATTGACCCTCATCATCCATAATCACTGTATCATCCTTAATAATCCCTAATCACTCCCTCATCATCCATCATCATCCCTAAACACTCCTTAATTGACCCTCACCATCCCTCATAATCTTTAATCACTCCCTCATTAACCCTCACTATCTTATATCATCCCCAATCACTTCGTCATCCCTCATAATCCATAATCACTACCCCCTCATCCTCATAATATATAATCACTCCCTCCTCATCCTTATTGACCCTCAACATCCCTAATAGATAATATGGTAAATATATAGTCATTTTTTAGGTTTGTCTACCTTATTAATTTTTTTTGGATTTAATATGAATCGTAAGGTTTTCAAAATTTAATTTTACAAACCACTCACTTTGAATTCAAGCCAAAGTGGCGTGATTATAGTATTATAGGTCACATTAATGACCTACACACATTAAACAACTAATTTATGTTAATTTAACTTGCTCATTATCCATCCCTCATCCCTAATTACTTCATCCTCATACATCATCACCCCTAATCACTCTCTACTCATTCCTAATTATTGCTAATCACTCCTTCATTAACCCTTATTATCCTTCATTATCTTTAATCACTCCCTCATTGACCCTCACCACCCCTCATCATCCCTAATCACTCCATCATCCATAATCATCCCTAATCACTCTATCATCCATAATCATCCCTAATCACTCCCTTCGCATACCTAATAATACCTAATCACCCACTCCTCATCCCTCATAATCCCTAATCACTCATTCATTAACCCTCACCATCTTGCATCATCTATAATCACTCATTTATTGACTTGAACTATCCTTTTTCATCCATAATCACTTATTCATTACCCCTCATCATACCTAATCACTCACCCCTCCTCACTCATAATCCATAATCACTCACTCCTAATCCTTATTTACCTTATCCATACCTCATCATTCCTAATCACTCTATCATTGACCTTTACCATCTATCATCATCCCTAATGATTCCCTCATCATTATAATGGTAGGGGTTTATATTTTTCCATGTTTATTTATTATGGGATTTTTATCTCACTTGAATTTTTAATACTTTCATGGAGAAGCTTATTTATGTGTGAAGCTTGATTGGGTGACTAGGAAGTAACTCCCTTGACTAGATATTCTAAGTATGGGGGTTACTCATCTATTCTTGACCTTATCAACCACATTTATGGAAGAGCTACTTATATATTTTAGGGGTTTGTTGATCCCTTTTCATAGATGAGTTACTTGATTACTTTCCTATATGTACTCATATCATTTGAGATATTTTCAACTTAATGAAAGATTGGATTTTGCTCTACTATATTTATATCTCTTGAAATATTATCTTTGAGTGATTTAATTTTTCTTAAATAACATATTATTATGCACAATATTCATCTTGTGTGATTTTTACCTTTAGATTTATGTTATCCAAAATTTGTTACATATTACATAACCATCCCTCATCATCCCTCCTCATCCATAATCACTCCCTCTAGTCTTTTATGGTGGTTTTGGTAGCTTCTTGATTGTGTCCAATTAGTTTGTGTTCCAATTCTAAATTTTACTCACTCAAATAAGGCCCAAAGAAACACTTCTTTCACTCATTATATCTCACTAAAATATGTAATTGATATATATTGTTTGATTATATAGTGGGATTAAAAGATATATATAGTGATCCAAGCCCAAACTATAGAGAGAGTGTGTACCAAGAGCCCTGAACTATAATAAATAGGGAGGCAAGTGAGAAAAAGGTGGGATGAAATTATATCACTTACATATATAGATTAGGATTTGGGTATCTGAGACACGCCTTCATGCAAATTTTACTTTTAATTATATCCTTTATATTCCAAAAGTGACACAACACCATATCCACATATGATCAAGGTGAATTTAAACAATGGGATAACTGTACAAATTCAACCACTACATAGTGAATCCCATTCAATGATGTCAAGTAGTTGAAACCAACCATTGTATAAATAAGGTAGGAATTAACCATCACATCATGTTACCCAAACCAATATTTCATTATGTATGACATCAACATCATGATATACATATAAATATGATATCAATTTATTCTATGATATCAATACATATTACATCACACAAATCATTCATACCAGTTGTGCATTATATAAATTAGGTCACTCCTTATAATACATTTATGGTTGGTGTAGTGGGTTTCTAATTATTATTTATGTTCCCCTAGTCACTCCTTTATCTATATAGGTTATAATAATCCTTCTCTTCTCAATATATGTGTTAGGTATTCAATCAGTATTTAGGTATGATATACTCAATATCAAGATTGTGCTTAGATATTAAATAGGGTAAGGCATATTCATTTAGGTAAAGTAGTTAGGTAATACTAAAGTAGTTAAATTAGGTACATAATAATCAATGGTACATGTGTGTGTGTGTGTGTGTGTGTGTGTGTGTGTGTGTGTGTGTGTGTGTGTGTGTGTGTGTGTGTGTGTGTGTGTGTGTGTGTGTGCACGCATGCATGTGCATGTGTGTGCATGTGTGTAACATGATTAAAATATTCATTTCTCATTATATCTATCAAGAATAAATGCCAACAATAAAATCTATGTTCGTAAGGCATAACTAAGTAGGTAGGGAGAGTATATGTACAAGCTATAGATTAGGAAGGGAGATTCCCCTGATAGATAAGAATCTATTATAGAAATGGAAATTAAGTAAGATAAGAATAAGTATATATATTAGAAATCAAGCTTCATTTTACTTATTAGCTAGGGAATAGCTAAGTAGATACGGTAAGAACAAATATATCTATCATAAAGCAAGCTTTCATTGATGTTTATGCCTTAATATATAAATAAACCAAAGCTAGATATTAATAAGGTAAACTTACATTGATATATATGCATTACTCTTTTTTTATCTATTGAGAAGGCAATCTTCTCTTGGTATGCTATATTAGGTGAAGAAAAACAAGGTATCAATAAGGAAAGATTCAATTGCCTTACTCATTTCCATAGATGAAGTAGGTATGGAAAATGGTGGGATGAAATTATATTACTATAACACACACACACACACACACACACACACACACACACACACACACATGGATTTGGGAATCTAATAATCCCAATCCTAGAGTTGAGAATCCAAATTTATATCTATATAGATAGGAACAACTAGAGATTAGTTGAGAATTCCAATCCTAAATAGATATTTGAATTCTCATTTTCTCTATATGTCATTGAGAGTATGTCCATAGTAGAATATATTAGAAAATATAAATATGTGTGGTCAACAATATGATAGAGTGTGTTCTAATATTATAGTTTGTATAGTGCATTTCTCAACACAACTTGATATATACCCAACCCAATCTATACCTAATTATAAATATGAATGGATTAAAGGGAATATGCCTTAATTTAGTGTATTCAGGAGGGGATAATTATATTTTGGGCATGGATTAGTGTTCCCTAGAGTTCAAAATGGGGACTTATCTTACTATGAGTATGCCTTAGTCCCCCAAAAAATATTTCAAAGGATAGCATAGGAATGGGGGCCTCACCATAGATATACATGGGTCATAAATATAAAGTCCCTAACCTAATATCAAACTTGCCTTACTTGGTATAATAAAATAGATGATTTCCTTACCTAATTCTTTTCTACCAAAATGTAAGAAAAGGGAAGCTTGCCTTTTTTATATCTATTATTTCTTTACCTAGTGGCTTTTCTCATCCCTAATAACTCTTTCGAATACCTTTATAATGTGTTTATTGGCATTCTACTAGTGCCTAATCATCTTAGTCACTTTGTTATCTATATAGGATATAATTTCCCCTTTTATTTCAATATATGGTTCGGTTAGTTCCCCCTCATCTAAAGCATGTGTCTTACTGCCTAGTAAATAGGAAGGAATGGAATTAATTGGTATTAAATGCATGGATTAGATAAGTCACCTAGATAATAGCTATTACCCCTATATATAGATAGGGTTAAATGTTTTTTTCATTTTTGCTCATCATCCTTAGTAATTCCCTTTTTGACCCTCATTATCCCTAATCACTCCCTTGATGACCTTCATCATCCATACCCACTCCCTCGTCATCCTTCATCATCCCCAATAATTCCACTCTCATCCCTTATTGTCTATAATCACTCCCTCATTGACCCTCATCAACCTTCATCAGCTTGAATCACTCTTTACTCATCCCTCCTTATCCCTAATCACTCCCTCCAATACCTTTATGGTGGGTGTAGTGGATTGTTTCTCATGGTTGAATGTCCCTACTCACTCATTTCTATAAATAGGTTATAATTCCATTTCTCCTTTCAATAGATGCCTTAGGTATTTAATTGGGTATTATCTATTAAATATATGGACAAGTAAGATATGTATATTCAATATTAGATATGGGCATTCAATATGAAAATATGGTTTGGATATTTTATTAAGTATGGAATACTCAAGTAGGTATGGAAATTAGGATAGGTAGGTAGGGCATACTAAAGTACAAGAAGGTAGGTAAGTCATACTAAAGTAGGTTGGGACAATATGATATGTATGTATGGAATAATCAAGTACAAAAAGGTAGGTAGGGAATAGTCAAGATCAAGATATGACTCAGGTATTTATGTAGGTCATACTCAAGACCAATATATGTCTCAAACATTCAATTGGATAGGTCATACTCATGTAGGTAAACTAGGTAAGCCATACTCAATAGTATATATCTATTACATACATAACATTGTTTAAAACTTCATTTCTCATTATATCTATTTGGAAGCATGCTTCCCTTGCCAACAACAAAATATATGTAGGTAGGGAATAACTAAGTATCTAAGGAAAAATATATGCAATCTATAGATAAATAAGAAATCTTCCCTTGATAGCTAAGAATCTATTCTAAAAATGGAAATTAATCATTAAAAAAAATAAATTTATTGTTGGTAAATAAGATTAACTTACCTTATTAGTTAAGGCATACCTAAGTAGGTAGGCTAAGAACAAATCTATCTTTTAGAAAGTAATATTCCATTGAAAGCCAAGCATTAATCTAGAAGCAAAGCCAAGATAGATACTAGGAAGGTAATCTTCTGTTGATATTTGTATGTTACTTCCTTGATATCCATCAAGAATGAAATATTAAATTAATATTATGTTATGTGAATCAAAGATAGATATAAAAAAGGTAAGATTTCCTTACCTTATTCCTTGGCATACATGAAGTAGCTAGGGAAATTTTCTATTTCCTTAATAGGTAGCTAAAGTATGAGATTAGGGTAGATAATTTATAATTATGGCCCCATATATATATGTTGGGGCCCTAATTTCAATGCTATACTTTAATATATTGTATTAGGGACCAAGGAACACTTAGAGTATAATAGGGTCCTAGTTTGGCCTTTAGGGCCACTAGGACATGCCCAAGCTCTAAATACACCCTTCTAAATATAATAGATTAAGCAATATGACCTTAAGTCCCTTCATATATCAAGTTAGGAAAAGATCAAATTGGGTATACACCAATTTAGGTTTGAAAGTGCACTCTATCATCTACTATATTGGAAAACACTCTACTAGATTGGTGACCAAATATATATCTATCTACAAATTTGGTCTACTATGGACATACTCTCAATGACATATAGAGAAATCTAGAATTGAACTATGGGGTTGGTATTGGAATTATAAAAAGGTCACCACTATATATATAAGTAATATGATTTCATCACACCCTTTGCTTGATTTCTTGCTTATTTATTTTACTCTAAATAATTGGATACACACTCTCTCTATGATCAAGGTATTAATCTCCATATAAATATTTTAATTCCATAATATAATCGGATGATAGCTATGATTTCCTTATTTAAATGAAATAGGAATAATGAATAAAGTGTTTATTTGGCCCTTATTTGAGAGAGTAAACATTAGAATTTTAAAATAAATTAATATGGGATAAACTGGAAGCTATTATACCCATCATGATAGTATTTTATGGATTGATTAAGGATCAAGAAGTACAAGGAGGGACTAAGTAGAGATGGTGAGGGATGATGAGGGAGTCATTGTGGGTGATGAGGGATGCTAAGGTTCAATGAGGGAGTGATTTGGGAGAATGTGAGTGATTAGGAATGGTGAGGGTTAATTAGGAAGTGATTAGTGACTATAGGAGATGAGGAATGAGTGATTAGGGATGATGAGGAATGCTAAGGTTCAATGATAAAGTTATTAATTACAATGAGATATCAATTAAAGATGAAAATGTATGGTAAGGGTCAATAAAGGAGTGATTAGGTATGATAAAGGATTAGGAGGGAGTGATTAGGGATGATGAAGGAGTAACTAGAGATGATAGGGGATAATGAGGATCAATTAGGGAGTGATGAGGGATGATAAGGGACAGAGAGGTAGTGATTAGGGATGATAAGGGACAAATAAAAAGTGATTAGGTATGATCAAGGGATGATGAAAAAGTTAAATTAATAAAAACTAGTTATTTGATGTGCACAACTCAACAATGTGACCTATCCTATCTAAATCACACTACTTTGGCTTGAATTCAAAGTGGGTAGCTTATAAACTTCAATTTTGACAAACTTGGGACTCCTATAAATGATATACAATAATATAGGAGGCACAAAAACCTTTAAAATGACTATGTGTCTATCAAAAATCGATATAAATTTTAACAAAGAAATCCCTAAAATCCCCAGATTCTATATTGAGACCTTGAAAATGCCTAAGTACTGACTTGGCTATAAATGAAAATTTATCCCCCACATGGTAAGGTGTGCATTTGTGAGACCACCTCTATTAGATATAATGTGACCCTAATTTATTATATTTATTAAAATAAATTTAAATTATAAGAAATATAAATATAACAATATTTATATTACTTATAATTTAAATTTATTTTAGTAAACTGTCTTCTCATTCCAATAGATGTAACATGTGCACGTTATGTTTATATAACAAAATGTCTACCTATTTTTCTATTGAGGTTAAATGGAGGTTTTTTTAAAATAGGGTCCCCAAACCCTAGGATAAGTATAAACAACATAGAAATAAAGGTCTACCACAAACCAAGAGAGAAACTAAGACAAAACAGGGCTAGATACAGTCCAAAACATATCCCAAATATAATATAAGATACATAAAAATACTATGAAGAAAAAAATAGATCATAATCAATGTATAGGTTTCTCAAAACCTTCACCTAAAAAATATTCATCCTTTTGAGATTAGCATAAATTTGAAACAAATTTTTTTCTTTGTCAATGTCTTTCTAGCACCCATTACATTGGCCTTGTTTTCCTTTCCCTTTATCAATATTCTTTGCTTCAAATAACTCTCCAAGGTGTGCTCTGAGGTTCTCAACATTTTGAATCCCCTTATTCATGGAACCCTTGTTACAATTTACCAATAAACTAATGTTCAATCTCATTATAATTGGAGACTCTATAATTATTGATCATGCTCATTAGCCATTGTGATTTGGTTCAATCTAATGTTCTCCTACTACAAAAAAATTACCTTCCCTTTAATATCAACGAGTTTTCTTAGGAACTAGCACATGATGGACATTTGAAGATCTAATTCTTCAAAAATTTATCTACATTATCATTGACCTTTATGGAACTAACAATATTATTGAAATTATCATTAATGTCTTATTGTTTCTTACTAGAGGGACTTTTACCTTTGTTTTTGGAATAATCTATAGATATTCTTTTACCAACTTCAAGATGCTTTGTTTGAGAAGAAATATCAACTTGATCCTCATTATTATATTCATATTTACTATCAGTTCTATAATACTTAACTATAATGGAGTCTCTCACATAACGATATATTTTACCTTGTTTTCCTTACTTGCCATATGTGTCCATAGAGATCACAGTCACACTACACATACATTTTTTTATATTGTCTTGTGTCTTAGAGGGTTTAACCTTAGAAATTTTAGACACTTTTTTGATAGGGATATTAGATGAATTGGCCATTATATTACTTCTATTACTTTCATGGTATTTAATCGACACTTTTTCTAATTTTCTTAATATCTATTGGTTTATCCTCCACAAATTCCTTTAGAGATTGATAGATATACAGAGTGATCTATTTCATACCTTTAATAATTTATGTATTAGATAAATAACAACTTCATGTCTTGGATGTAGGTAATTATCTTTCTTATACTTTAGGACATAGACTTCAAGCAAATGCAAGATGATGAAAGGGAGGCTGAATAGAATGCCATGTCTAAAATAATTTAATATCATAAAAAAAGACCATGTAACAATGATATAACTACCTTCCATAGTGACATATTGCATCACATGATAGGAAAACTCACCATATGGCCTAGGCAGTGATTGATGATGGAACCCATTATGCAACATTTCCAGAGTTTCTGCTTCTTCTAGAAATATATCCTTATCTCTTTTATAGTCTATGGGAGACTTGGATGTTTTTGTTTCCTTAATTTCCAAACCTATTATATGTGTAATCATTTATTCCATGTTTTCCAAAGTTACTCCATTAATATTGATAGTTATGTATTTCCAAGCATTAGCAAAAAGAGTCGATATATACCTGTCATGTCCTTTTTTTATATGAACCATGAAAATACCCCAACTTGTAATGCCTCACATATTATATCATTATTCTTTACTTCTTATGGTATTTTATGATCTATTATGTTAACTAATCCCATTATGATCCCAATAAATCCTATATAGAGGTAAAAGAGTCTTTCCCAAATTTGAATAGTAATCTTCCCAACACAAAACAAAGCTTTTTTTTTTTGGTATTCAAGTATTCTAATAGACATGACATCAAGTCTAAAAGCTTCTAAAAAATCACAACAAAGGATAACCATACCATTAAGAATCAATGACTAAATTTAATACTAATTTCCCAATATCTCTTCCCCCTAGGTTTTAAAGGGTTCCCCAATTCCTCATATGAAAAGTTCATTAGATAAACCTTCAATTTTTATCCTTTGGACATGGTCCCTAGGAATATATTCAAAATACCTCCAATAACTTTGATCAAATGAAGCCACACCCTTGTTTCCTAATTAATCTGCAAGAGATTTTCCTTCTTGATATGTGTGTTGAATAAGGACTTGATGCAAGGAGTATATAATTCCTATAACTTCCTCTATTAGTTTTTAATAGTTTAGTTACTAACATTTTTCCTACATAAATAATCCAATTTATTAAGATAATCTCCCTCTATTATAATTTTTTCACTCCTAATTTTTATGCCAATTTAATCCCCCATGGAGGTGTAAGTACTTCAACCTAGTGGTTACATTTAACTCCCATATCTCCAACATACACTGCAACCAAATTTAGATAATGATATATAATGATACCACCTCCATCAATTAGGCCTAGACTACCTTTCAAATCTCTATCAAATTTGATCTTTAGCTATCCCAAAAGAGTGGGTTTCCATTTAATTCTTTTTCTAATCTCATATTTAGGATCAGGGTTACCCGTCATAGAATTATCATTTTACTAGTTATGAGCAGGAATTTGTTCAAATGGAAGGAGGCTTTTACATTTTTATTAGGCTCAATGTTGTAGCTCTGTAGAATGTTTTAAAACATACTTTCAGATATTACTTTATTATTACATTTCTTCTCTCTAAAATTCTTATTATTTCACTCTCTCCAAATTTTGTAAATGATTTGAGGCAAAGAAAGTTTCCATATTTTCTTTAGAAGGGCCTTATGAAAGGGGCACTCCAATGACTACCATACTTCCATCAAGGATCATGATTGAACCCAACAAACATTAAAAATACTAAAAAAATAGCTCCAATTTTCCTATGAGTAAGTGTAGTCCACACGTAGATGGAATATAGTTTCATTCTCCATTTCACAAAGGACACATAATGAAATTTATTTTAGGTATAAGCCATTTGTCCCATAAAACCTCCCACTTAAAAATATCTTTCAGATTTTGTTCTGGAAGATCATAACCAAATTTAACTTTATAGTGACCACTAAATGACTCCTTCCATACAAGTTAATCCTCTCTATTAGTCAAACGTATATGAATGTTTCTCAACAAATTATTTAAATTAGATAACCTCAAAGAATCCTCCTAGTTAATGTTATCTAAGCTCAATAGTTTATAGAATTTTATGATTTCCACCACCTGTCAATACTCATCAACTTTATACCCATACTTGTTATGGATATCCTCTTGTAAATTGTACCATATACCATTTTAATTGAGCGAATTATCTAAGATCCATGAGTATTTAAAAAATTCAACATTGTGACCATTTCCAATCTTCTATTTAGAACAAGTTTTGATCATTTCCTTATTTAAAATCACTAAATTCCAGATATGGGAGCCATGCACAAAATGATCTTCTACAAGAATTTTCAATGGATCATGACCCTCTAAGTATTTGAAAGAGATAATTTTATCTCATACAGTGCTAGTCTTGATAAATCTCCACACAACCTTAGAAATAAGTGCTTTATTCATCATTTACAAGTTCTTTAGGCCAAAACCACCATATTTTATTTTGGAACAAACTTTATCCCATGAAACAAGATGAAATTTATATCTCTCTTCAGTACTAGCCGAAAGAAAATTCCATTGTATGTTTGATAGCTTATCCTCAACACACTTGGGTAAACTAAAAAGTGAAAGGAGATAAACATGAAGACTTTGATACACACTTTTAATCAACAAAACCTTGCCTACTTGAGATAAAATCTACCTATGAGATGGATTTGAAATATCTCAATTAATGGATTCCATGCTTTCATAGAGAGTTGATTACTAAAAAGGGTCATGCCAAGATAAAAAGAGGTTAAAACCTTGATTTGACATCCTAAAATAAGATCTATTCTAGCTTTTTTGGTAACTGGTGTATTGAAAAAATAAATTGAGATTTTGTCAAAGTTGATTTTTTTATTAGAGGAATATTTATACATAATCAAGATTTATTTAATATTTATATATTTCTACATAGAAGCTTCATCAAAAAGAATGGTGTCATCCATAAATTACTTATAGGAGATGGGCTCCATGAATCGGGCTAGTTTAAAACCTTTCAAATATAAAGAGCCAATAGATTTAGAAATGAATATACTAAGAGATTAATCCATGAAGATGAAGAGAAAATGGGATCCCCTTTTCTTACCCCTTTATCACTCTTAAAAAATCCATGAGCAACACCATTTAGAAGCATAGAAAACACAAAAAAAGGTAATGCAAGATTTGATGATTTTTCTGAATTTTTCTTGAAAACCAAATTGATCCATAACTCTATCCAAAAATATCCAGTATAATCTATCATATTCCTTATCCATGTCCAATTTTGAAACAATTGCAACTTTTTCATATTGATCATAGAGTGTATCGATTCAAGAACCAAAATTACACAATATTGAATTTGTCTACTAGGGACAAATCCTCCTTATTGATATTGAATGATTTTTTCCATGATTGGTTGCATGCTTAGTGAAACAAATTTAGTGATAATTTTTTAAATGGAATTACATAGATTTATGGGATGTAAATCATAAAAAATCATGACCCCTTCCTTCTTAGGAATTAGCACTAGAAAGGTATGGTTGAATTATGTTAATAATTGAGCGGTATAAAAGAATTCATCTAAGAATACAACCACATCATCTCCTATAATGTCCCAAAATTTTTGGAGAAAGGCAATGAGGAAACCATATATTCCAAGGTATTTATCTAAGTTCATATTGTAAAGAACATATTTGAGATATTCGTTAGAATTTACTATTGTAAACACTTCATTATCCTCCTGATTCAACTATTATAGGATTCATGTGAAGAAATTTTTTCTCAAATCTAATATTCTTCTTGAAATCATTTTTGTACATATTTTTTAAGAATTTGACCCTCTCTTTATTAACATAATCCAAATTTGAAGTAAGTTGACCTTCACTATAATTAATTTATTTGATAGAATTATTATTTCTTTGCTTTAAAGTGGAAATATGAAAAATTAGGTATTTATATCTCCTTTAAGCCAAATGTTTTTGGATTTTTATCTCCAAAGAGTTTCTTCCCTTCATGGAATTGTATTATAATCATAAAAAAGTTGTCTTTATTTATTTTAAATATCCATATCATATCCCTTATTTTCAATTTCTTCTTCAATCTTTGAAATTTTAGCTTTTAAAGCTTTCTTTTGAAGATGAACATTTCCAAAAAATTGTTTATTCCACTACTTAATTTTGATTTTCACATTTTTTTATTTTTTTGGATAGATTAAACATAGTTGAACCATTTACACTTGGGGGGCACATTCTAAAATCCTATCATGAATGTCTGGATGAGTGAACCACATGTGTTTCATCCTAAAAGGATATCTATCTACCTTTGTAACTTGATCCTTTATGCTCAACTCAAGCAGATTATGATCTGACCAATTTGAGGAAGGGCCCCAAGAGTTAAATAATTAGCTTCTAGTCAATATAAAGAATTAAAAACTATCTTAAACCTTCATTGAGTAAGATTTTTTCCCGATCTCATGTTGCTCTAAGTGAATTTAGGGCCTCTTAATTTCATATCAATCATCCCTGTATCATAAATAAGGGAAGAGAAATCCTTCATACTTTCAAAAAACATTTGATTCCCACATTTTTTCCCCTGTATGCAAAGGATAATTAAAGTCTCCATATACAGTCCAATTTATATCTCTTTGATTGTTTTTAGATAATCTAATACCTTCAAATAGTTTTTTTAATGCTAAAATAGAATTAGGAGCATAAATATTGGATAATATGTATTGTTTATTATCAATCACATCTATGAAAAGGACAATAACCTAATTCTAAGATTTAAGGATAAGTTCCCATATCAAAAGTTTAGAATCCCAAAAGTTAATAAGACCTCTAGAATCTCTAGATGCATTAAAACAAATCACTTTTGTTTCACTCCAATAAGCATTTTTATGATTCATAAAAAAAATCCTTGATCTCAGATTCCTGAATAGATAAGATAAAAATTTTATGAGTCCTCACAAAATCTGTAAAAAAAATTTACTTAGAGGAATTATGCATCCCTTTGATGTTACAAGATAAAATCAACATGATTAACATAGTGGTGAAGAAATACCTCCTTTGAATAGGAAGGTTTTTTTTAAATCCATTCGCTATATAAACCTCAGTAAGTTTTTTGAAAATCACTTTTTTATAAGATTTTCCAACTTTGGGTGGCATATTATATGTAGGTTCTTTGCTTCCTCTCCTAATGAGTACCGAAGATGTAAATTTTTATTTGGATTTGTTCTTGGGCATTACTACTATCTATTGTGAATCTTTTACCTCCTCTTTAGTAAGGTCTATAGGAAGATTAACTAAATTAAAACCACAACCAGTCCTTCCACACTAATCTTAATATCATCCCATGAATTTAATTCTTTAATTTTCTCAAGTTATTCAAACTAATTCGGAGACTGAAGGATTATCCTTTGTTGAACTTCTAAGTCTTTATTTTTAAACTGACTAATGATGGCATCTACTTCTAGATATATAATGTGTTGTTTATCCTAAATTGGGTATGATTTAGAAGATGAATAGTCTGGAATTCTTAGTGAAACTTCCTTTACCTATTCAACCTTTTTTCTAACCTATGATGTAGTCTTGGCTGCATTTAAATCCTTTTTCTCAACTTCCTTAGAAACCTCATCGTTAACCTCTAATGAAGTCTTGATTATGTTCAAGTTCTTTTTCTCTGATGGAACCAATCCTTTGATGCTAATCTCTAGGTTCTGTAAATCCTTAAAGTAAACCCCTCCTTTATTTTAATAAGAAGATCATATAGAGGAAGAAGAGCACATTGTTGAAAAATGCCCCTATTTATCATACTTATCACACAAGGGGGAAGATCTTTAAAATTAAGTTTTTTGAGATTTGATGACATAGGGGATATGAATAAATTTTGAGGTTAGAATTTATTGAATCATAAATGTGTTAACATAGAACCCAGTGTGAGCCAACCTACATCTAGATTTGGTCATAGAATCAAAATCTATCAAATAAAAAAAGATTTGGTAATGATGATGAATAAATATTTCTCCCATAATTTAATGGGTAAAACAAGTAGCCTCACTTAGATCAGCATGAGATTTATGTTTTCTATCTCATGATCAAACCTAGATGCCATTTTTTAGGAATAAAGTAATATTTTCAAAAAACCAAGGTCCCCCTACTAAAATGTTAACACAGTCTTCTAGTTTAATGAATATGATCATGAAAAAACCATTAACCATTGTAAATATGTCCATATGATCTTTTAGACTCCATTTTTATTTTTCTCATGTTCTAAAAGAGTTGATATTGGGTATATCTCCTATAAAATTGCTTACCAATACCTATTCTATTCTAGATGATGCATGAATTATGAGAGGAGTGACTTGGATATGTATGTTTTTTCCATGTTTGATAGTTTTAAGAAGCTCAACTAGACTAATTTCCTCCTTATCCATTAATATAATAAATTTTGAATTCTATGATGACATACATGGTGCCTTTATATGCTTTTCAATGTTTGAATTATTGTGGCCTCTTAGGAACATTTCCTCTATCTCTCTTTATTCCCCTAAAAGGGAATCAAAATTTTACTCTCACATGATTTCATTATCCCCATCTCCATTGCCATTCTTTCTTTCTAAATCGAGGTTTGAAATTTTTTCCCACTGATCACCATATTCATGTTGAACACCTCCACTCAAAATATTACTCACGAAATGTGTGTTTATTATAATGCTTACACATTTAGGTTTATTAATCCTAATCCTTGTTTTAAATAATGTGTATACATTATGGATATTGCATGTCTGTGAGACATAACGTGCATGCATTATAATAAATGTCCATAGAATTATCCATCAACTCTATTTAATTACCAATAACATGAATTTTATTTAATTATAATTATCCAAAAGGGTTTTTCATGCTTAGGTTCCATTTTTTTAATGTCCATGAAGATTATAGTAGTCACTTAACTAAGCATTTACTTTATATTTGTAAATGTTCAAATAATGTATGAATATTATTAAAGACTTTCACAAAATTTTAGAAGAAAAGGCCTTAGATTGGCTTTATATCTTTCCTAATGGATCTTTACCTTAATTTAATAAATTTATAGAGGTTTTATTATCCAAGTTTAATAGAAAGGGGTACAAAATTCAAATTAGGACATCTCTAAAGTCTAAATCAAGGTCACGATGAGATTATTGAATATTATATTTTATGATTTAAGAATACATTACATTTTTAATGAATCAAAACTTACATCTAGTAAAGTAATTTATCTTTATCAATGGTTTTATGTATGCATGTAGGGAAAGATTAATTTATAATTCTTATCCTTCATTTTAGAAAAATTATATGGAAGTTTTCATTTGTGCCTCTAATCTCATTTTTTAGTCACATAATGCAAAAAGCTAAAGTAATTGAAGACCATATTTGATTTGTAAACTCCACTAATAAATTCTAAGTGAAATTTTTCAAATTACAAATTCTATATTTCTCAACATATAATATGTTGGAATGATTAAAATCTGATCTAATTCAATTTTCAATATTGAAATATAGGTGAATTGATAAATCACATCAGTTATCCATTGAAACTATCAGATTTTCCAATTTCTTGATTTTATCCAATTTCTCGTAAATGATCAAATGAGTAATTTTTGCATTTTGATTAAAATCTAAATTATAATCTGTAATTTAACTAAAAATAAAATGCAAAACTAAATTCAAAGATCAAAACATAGAAATTGTTTACGGGGTTCAGAATTCCTATGTCCTCGAGTTCGTATCGAACCGATCCATTAATGTTGCTCAAATTTGTAAGTTAAAATATAATTACAATAAAAAATAGATCATTTCTCTCTATAAATAAAGATAGTTTTTCAGACCTTTGAAAGACCTTGGCTGACTTAGCACATCCTTCACCTTCCTGAATCACACATAGAGGCTTCTCCAGGTCAAAATTAACAACTTTTATAGATAAAAATGGCATCACCAATTCTCCAAAATGGGAAAATAAATATAATGCATAGAGCATATCATAATTCTAAAAAATTTTGTAGTTTACTCTGAGATCTACAAAAAAAATAGTGTTTCAGACCTTCAAAAGACCTTGGCTGACTCAACACGTCCTTCACCTTCCTGAATCACACGCAGAGGTTTCTCTACATCAAAATTGGAAACTTCTATAGATAAAAATGGCATCACCAATTTTCCAAAATGGGAAACTAAATATACCGCATAGAGTGTATCATAATTATAAACAACTTTGTAGTTTACTCTGAGCTCTGATTTGGCATCTAAGGGATCCAATATGACCAAATACAACAAATTGCTCTATATTTTTCAATACACCATCCAGAATTTAATAACTTCAAGTAGAAATTCATGCCTTTAATAGCACTTAGACCTCCAAAGCTCAAGTGGTCAAAGCCTATCCCTTTTGGGTGGAAGGTCAAAGGCTCAAAACTGGGCACCCTCCTTTCAAGGCATGCTTTGCAGGATGTTTTTGAATTTTCCTCCTTTTTTGGCACACTTAAGCATGTCTTTTGTCTCACATGCAACACTTTGGAATAAGTATAAGGCTTAAAATAGGTTGGTAGCCTCCTTGAACCTATCAACACACTCCTTTGGTGGGCTTATGGTGCTTAACTCCTCATGCACACTGGTAGATGTGCAAAATATGCACCGTTGGACTTGGTCTTTCCTTCGAACTCACCACCTCACTCACTACCTTGGGCAAAGAGCTTATCTCACACTACCACGTGGCATGTTGATGATGTGACATGTCATCGAACCAATTTGTTTGCAATCCTTAGCATTTTCCAAGTGTCTACCTCTGATATGTTTAAATTTTGAAATGTCCTCAGAACATGTGCAAAATGTTGCAAGTGACATTTTTTGATAAATCTTCAAATGACCATAACTTTTCCATACGGTGTCCATTTTGCAAACTGTGAAAAGTGTCAGAAAGATCTCAACAAGATATATAGTGTGCCACCAGTAGAACTATGACTTGAAACCATTTTTAAAAACCCAATTTCTGATCACACCTCCCCAATGGAAGGCTTTTGGTCTCAAAAAGTCTAATGTCCCTTGAAATTGCAAACTAGTCTACTGCATCCATGAAAATAGAACCCAATCATAGCAAGAGGTATAAAAAATTGCATTAAAATGATTCATAATAAAACTACAAAAAATCCTAATCCAAAGGCATGAGTAAGTGAATCTGCAACTACCAAAGTGATTACAACACACAAAAACTGCCTACCCAAATGTTACACCCTGTAAAGTGGTGAATTGCCAAAAACTAAAACAACTCCCAATGTAACTACAAGACAAGTTTATAATGCCAACAACTTACAATAAATGTTGTGGACATTTTGAAATACAATGCCCTAGTATGGGACTTATATGCTAAGCAAATGCAAAAAACCAAAAGTGTATGTTGCCTAACATCTAAACATGCCCATAGGGTCTTAACAATGCATCTATACATCCATGTGTCAAATATAGATAGATTCAAAATATCAATCAAATAAGTGTTGTAAGGAATTAACTCAACCTACAACATGCATTTTCTTATTATCTTCAACTAATCAAATGAGTTCAAGTCCTCTAGACAACTCACAAAGCATAAATAGGAGATTCAAAAACTTAGAGTTATCAAAAAGTGAGAATTGAAAAACTTCATATGATAAACTTGTCTTGAAGTGTTCCCACTAACTCTAATCTACATCTATCAAAACTTGTTCATTCCCTTATGTGAATTCATAACCATGATTTGCAAAAATAATGTATTGATAATCCACTTAACTATTTCATTCTTCCTAGTGAAATTGATTGTCTTAGTGGATTCCTTAACGTCATTATGGATTGGTTTAACTTCATTGACCTTATTAATAGGTTAATAAATCATCTTAGTTTTACCATGTTTAGAATGAGAAGATGATTGAAGTTTAGAACAATGATCGATCTGATGTCCACTCATATGGCAATGAGTGCAAACAACCTTCTTAGGTGAGGTCTCCCTTTTATCTCTTCTTGCTTTGCCATGATGAGAATGGTTCTTAACACCTACAATCTACTCAAGCAAAGCATGTCTCTTCCAAAAAGTTGCAACACTATGGTTATGCATCCCAAAAAAAGTGTATGGAAATGATTGCATTATCTTTTGAATGTTAAATCCAAATTTCTTAAACATAAAAAGTGGATCAGAAGATTTAGTGCTAACTCTAGTATATTAACTTGGAGGTGGGATCTCAATACCTCAGCTATGTGTCCTCTAACACTACATATGCTCTACTAGTGGCCTCATTCCTTTTCTATTAGAAGCTTGTCTTCCTTTATCCATCGAGGAAGTTTCTCCAATTTCCACCTGCTCACTAGTGTAACCCAAACCTGCATGAAGAGATCTATGCTCTACTTGTATTGGGTTAGTAATTCCTTGGCCATCTCGACCAAGACCTTTTCCATTAAAGCCAATTTTATTCAATAATTTATATCCTATACCCTTAGTGTGTTGTTCAAAACTACCAAAAGCATCATTACTTGAATTTGAATCTGAATGGAAAGAAGAAGTAGATGAATTACATGGTAAAAAACTTACACTACACTCAGTCATAGTCTCTGCATCTGAAGTTAAAGGATTTACCTTTTCACACTCACTACATTGTAATCTAATCAAGAGCTCATCCTTGGATTTGAACTCCAATTTTAAACTTGTAATTTGCTCTTCAAGGGAATAGAGCTTGCATCTCAGGAATGCATTCTCATCCAAAATCTGGCTATTGATGCTTTCAAGCTCTTCCATCTTGGCTTTAGGTGACAACTTGCCCATGGTTTCCTACAAACACACTGATTTCACAACTGCACACTACAATATAATCAAGTGATATGGATAACCAATAAACTGAAAGCAACTGTCAAAACTCAATCAGAAGCTAACCCAATTTTCTAACTGCTCTGATACCAACATGATCCCTAAACTCCACTGATAAACTCTAAGTAAATTTTTTAAAAGTATAGATTCTATATTTCTCAACTTATAATATGTTGGAATGATTAAAATTTTATTAAAATCTGATCCAATTCAAGTTTCAAAATTGAAATACAGGTGAATTGATAAATCACATCAGTTATCCATTGAAACCCTTAGATGTTCCAATTTCTTGATTTTATCCAATTTTACATAAATGATCAAATGAGTAATTTCTATATTTTAATTAAAATATAGATTATAATTTGTAACTTAACTAAAAATGAAATTTCAAATTGAATTCAAAGATCAAAACACATAAATTGTTTACGGGGTTCAGAATTCCTACGTCCCTGGGTTCGTATTGAACCAATCCATTAATGTTGCTCAAATTTTTAAGTTAAAATATACTTAAAATCAATAATAGATCATTTCTCTCTATAAAATAAATAGTGTTTCATACCTTTGAAAGACCTTGGCTGACTCAGCACGTCCTTCACCTTCATGAATCGCATGCAGAGGCTTTTCCAAATCAAAATTGGCAAATTCTATAGCTCAAACTGGCATCACCAATTATACAAAATAGGAAAATGAATATACTTCATAAAATGTATCATAATTTTAAACAACTTTTTAGTTTATTTCGAGCTCTAATTCAGCCTCTAAGGGACCCAAAATGACCAAATACAATAAACTTGTCTATATTTTTCAATACAAAGTCCAAAATTTGATACCTTCAAGTAGAAATTTGTGCCTTTAATAGCACATAGACCTCCATAGCTCAAGTGGTAAAAGCCTATCCATTTTGGGTGGTAGGTCATAGGTTCAAAACTGGGCACCCTCCTTTCAAGGCGTGCTTTGCATGAAGTTTTTGAATTTTCCTCCTTGTTTGGCACAGTTAAGCATGTATTTTGTCGCACATGCAATGCTTTGGAATAATTCTAAGGCTTAAAATAGGTTGGCAGCCTCCTTGAACCTATCAACACCCTCCTTTGGTGGGATTAAGGTGCCTAACTCCTCATGCACATTGGTAGATGTGCCAAACATGCGCCATTGGACTTGGTCTTTCCTCTGAACTCACCACCTCACTCGCCACCTTGGTCAAAGAGCTTATCTCACGCTGCCACATGGCATGTTGATGATGTGACATGCCATCAAACCAATTTTCTTTACAATCCTTAGCATTTTCCAAGTGTCAACCTTTGATAGGTCCAAATGTCAAAACATCCTCAAAACACGTGCAAAATATCACAAGTGACATTTTTTGACAAATCTTCAAATGGCCATAACTTTTGCATATAGTGTCTATTTTGCAAACCACAAAGAGTGTCATAAATCTCTCAATGAGATCTTCATAGTGCCATCACTAAAACTCTAACTTAAAACCATTTTTTAGAACCCAATTTTTGATCACAACTCATTCTTGGATTCAAGCTTCAATTTTAAACTTGTAATTTGGAAAATTTGAATGTTGATTTTTCTCCTGAATAACTAATAAAATTGTAGGAAGATACTATACTTCACAGGAATATGCAGACTTCATGAAGAGGTAATGTTGAATATATTCATGTTGGTCTCAAAGGAATGCACCCATGCAAGGCCAGATGGATGGAAGTCAGAAAGGTGAGGTAAAAATACCCTTACCTCATTACCAATTAATTTCAACTTTCTGAGGTCTAAAAGTTCCCACTGGGGAGGAATGATCCAGGTGGATCCATGTACCCTTCTATTTTTAAAAGTCTTAAAACTTTATTCAAATCAATTTCACATTTTAGTACTTGTCCAGAGCTTTCTACCACTTTTCACAGTTCAAAAAATGGAGTCCCGATGCTCAAGATATGGCTAGTTGAAGAAATCTTGTGATAGGGGTGTCAAAAGTGATGTGGCACTATTGAAAACATGCCAAGTGGACCAATAGACACTTGACACATTGCAAGATAAATTGGGGAAAAAAAGTGTTGGTTTGTTGTTTTTATTCACATGTTATTTGAAATTTTCAAACTTTGAAACAAGGCACCAAAGAAACTGCCACATCACCCATGCCACCAAACATGCATGTACCAAGTTAAATTAGTAGCCTAAGATGGTGCCTAATCCTTATGCATTTGAAATGGGTCAAACTTGTCTATTTAAAGCCTTAAAAACTAAATTCCCAGCAAATGTGGGAGTAAACCAAGTCCAAAGGCACCAAAAAAGGGGGGAAACATTCAAAATTTCATGCTAAGCATGCCCTAGAAAGAAGGCCAACCTTTTCCTCATGCCAAGGCACCTATAAAGGTGGGAGGAGGTTTTGAACTCCTGACCTATCACCTAAAAGGGTAATTCCTTGACCACTTCAGCCACGGAGGTTGAAGTGTTATAAAAGGGACTAATTTCTACTTGAACAGACACAGAAAGCAGACTGTGTAAAGAGATTGAAGAAGGTTAGAGACTTTTTATTGCTTTGTACAGCCTTGGGCCATTATTTTCAGGTCTGAGAGATATTTTTATAGGAAAACAAATATCATCGAAGGTGAATTGAAGACTTGTATTAGTTTTGGAAGCCATTTGTTACACAAAATTAATGAGAATGATCCTCACTTTGAACAGACCTAGAGATAGGCTATTGAAGCTAAACTTCATTATCAATTTGTTGGTGAATTCTTTGAATTTTCTCTTATTATTATTTAGTTCTAATCTTCATTTTATATTTGGTTTTAATTTTTATACAAAATTAAGCAAAAAGGTGAGAAATTAAAGGATCTCTTAAATGTGAATAAGTGATTTTCAAATATACTACACTTGTATTTTTAGTTTACATATTATATTTTTTGTATCAGAACAGTTAGAAAGTTGGGTTAGCTTCTGATTGAGATTTGACAGTTACTTTCAGTTTATTAGTTATCTATATCACTTGATTAGATTGCAGTGTGCAGTTGTGGAATCAATGTGTTTGCAGGAAACCATGGGCAAGTTGTCACCTAAAGCCAAGATGGAAGAGCTTGAAAGCATCAATAGCTAGATTTAGGATGAGAATGCATTTCTGAGACACAAGATCAATTAATTTTTTTAAGTAATTGAAGACCATATTCACCTAAGATTGAAGTTATACATAAATAATTTGAACCAAGTAAATCATATTGAGAAACATATATTATAATCAAGGTCCTTAATAAAAGTAAATATTCAAAAGATAAGGCTTACAAGGAAAGATCTCATATGTGTGCACCCATTACAAATAATATTCAACCACTTAAATTTGGTAGTTTCAAAGATTGACCATGTGTTATCTTACCTAATAATTATTATCACCCACCCCATATACTCAAAAAAGTGGGGATGATACCATTTTGTAACTATTATCATATCAATTGACATAAAGATAAACAGTGTTATCCACATTAAGAAAATAATTAGAGAAAAATTGGGTAGAGAGTTTAATACATTTGGTACATTTGAAAATTAATTAAAAAGGTTCCCTTCTCAATATTATTCTACTACTCATTCCAATAAATTTGATATACATGAGGACAGTCCTCTAAAATAACCAACAATCCCCCATAAGGTATCACTATGAGAACATGTTATTCAAGTTCACATTATAAATAGATCTATATTTCCCATAAAGTTTATATCAATAAACCAATTATCATTTGAGCCCTTATTAGATTTAATTATAGAGAAGGCATTTCCTTAAATGACAAGAAATAATGTAACACTTCTACAATTGTATTTCTTAAGGATTTAGGATATAGTTATCAAGATTAAAAACATACACATACTTATGAGGATGCCATGGGGAATGTTATTATAACAATTTCACTTAGGCCTAAGAAAATATATACGTTATTATATATGAAGAGGGATAATAAACAAGGGAATGTCACATTAGGACAATCATGGTTATGTAAAATGTGAGTAAATTTTTACAACCATAATATAATTATCTCATTTAATTTCCAAGATGGTGTATATACTAAAATCTAGTATTAGATACTTGTAAATGTTACTTTGACCAAACTTAATACTACATTACTTATGCTTGCATATATGTCTATTATTTTCCATCCTCTCACATCCACATTCTATTCAACGATTTTTACTCTCTAGTTACTATCAGTCACCTATAATAATTCCCATAGTATATGCTAAAATACATAATTATCATACTTAGACATATCCATATCATAAAATCATTATAGTGTTCCCTAGATTAAAACTTTAGACTCTAATAATATCATCCATCTAATATCATTTGAATCTAAGGATTTTATCATATTCTTAACAATGGTAACATTTCAAAATGAAATTATTCCTATGGGTCATCCCTTCTGTTTAGATTTTTTGTTGCATGATAAATTACCCAAAAAGTCTCATATAAGTAAATACGTGTAAGCTTATTACCCATTTAGCAAGAATTTATCATTAATACTCAAACACTTGCACATTCAAGATAAATACCCTATAATTCCTAATCTATCAATCATTCACTAGGATAAACTCTTAAACAAGTACAAAATGCCTCAATCCTAAGCTAAATTTGACATTTTCCAAGCATTAAAATATATTTTATAGGTTACATATATTTAAGGATAACTATATCCCATATTCACCTCATTGGGATAACTACATTCAATTTAACTTCCCTCTTCAGATTATTGTATATTTAGGCATAGCCAAGCTATTTAGTGGGGATTGGTTGGAGTTAGTGCAATCCACATCTCTTCCCATTTTTTATGCCTAAACCTAGTTTCAATGGTTTGAATCCTCAAAATCATACTCACATGAATAACAAAATCATTTAGAATGGTCTATACCATAACACATATAAAATAGTTAGACATGGAACACAATGATTTATAGTAGTGATTTCGATAGAGGTTAGAATTTGAGTGAGCCCAAAACACTATATAATGATTTCAGAAATGCATAGTCTAGTCTTTCCATCTACCCTACCACTTGTATATATTATTAGTATTCCATATAACTGAATAACAATAAGAATATTATCTCTTTACTACTTTCCATATTTATCAAGTGAAATTTTAAAACCAACTTTAGTCTTTTACATTCAAATTTATGTTTCATTTGAATACATAATAATTTTAAATAATTACACATATTATCTATCTCATTAAGGGTTAGCATTAATACAAAATAGGGTAAAAATATTGGCAAACCCATTTATTTCTTAAACATTTCCAAATTCTTGGTTTCTCTTAGTTTTTTATTTTTACCCATTTATTTTTACCCTAAACCCTAAACCCATTTTTAGAGTTGACATGCAAAAATATAAAATCTAAATAAATTAAAAAACTACCTAGACTTATCTAACTCTTAGTTATTTTAACAACTATTATTTTTAGTAATTTTTACATGCAGGTTTGACCATTGTTATTTTTAGTGACTTTTTCATGAAAATTTAGATGGGCCTAAAAAATTTCAATTTTTCCATAAACACAAAACTCATAAATTTGGCTGAAGTTCAACTTATGTTCATCTCTGGTTACAAAGTCAACCAATTTTAAAAATAAAAAACTTGACTAAAAATACTAGAATGTAATGTTGGACCCTAAGATGATCTCTTAATGTCCTTAAAACACATAAGAATAGACCATAATCAATATATTAGTTTTGATGTGAAAAAGAGTTCTTACAGGTTTCTATATCAAAAGTTAGGGCCTTCAGAAGATAAATGTCTATATCAACAAATTTACTAATAATGCTTCGACCATTTTGACTAGCAATTATATGGAGGTAAAATGACAATGTTGATAGAGAAAAATAAATGGATTAAAATTGAAGGAAGAGTTTAATGTGACATGGATGTTAGACTTTTATCTTATTATCTGATGTGTAAGTACACATGATCATGCATTATGGGTAATTATTCTAAAGATAAATGAGATGAAATATAAAAATATTACAAGAAATGACCTGTTGAAAAAATGTAATGCAAATAAAATGTCATAGTAACATCTAAAAATTCAATAAACATAACAAATAATTAAGCATTTGATTAGGCCAATATATAAAGGAAAGAAAGGGAAAGGGTGAGTTCAATGATCAAAGGGTGATGGAGGATGTTAATGCCTACGCATCATCTATCAATTTGTGTTACATTATACTATGATAATATTTCTAATTCTCAATCTTATCTTCATATTATATCTTTTAATTTCCTTTTTTGAATGATACTATAAGGGTTTCACACTACATAAATAGGGATTTATAATAATAGTAATTATGAATATTGTGTTTTCCTTGTATTTTTATGCTCTTTATTTGATTGATACTATAAGGGGTTTACATTACATTGTATTGTGATAATACTACTAATTATTATCTTTTTCTTTGTCTTGTATCTTTTATACTCTTTTAAGGAGAAAACATTTGAGAAAATACAGTGTCAAAAAATCCCCATGGTAAATTTTAAAACTTCAATAAGCTTTGAACAAAATTATACTTTCATTTATACAAGTATAACAAGTAAAGGAAGGTAGTGGGTAATTTGGGGAAGGAGAGGGTGATGATGAGAATTTTGATGCATATACATAATGTATCAATTTGTGATGCATTGTATTATGATAATTTTACACATTTTAAATGTTTCTTTTATCATATATCTATTCCACATTTTCTTTGATTGATATTATAAAGGCTTCATACTGCATAAATAAGGAGTGAAAAAGAGTGTTGGGATTTTTATGGAAGGAAAGAATCCGTTTAGATTAGTTTGGAATGAGGATATGGATCATTTTTAGAGTGTTGTTTTTAAAAAATGGATTTTTTTTTAAATGATGGTTTGAAATTACTAATGGTGCTGAGCATATACCATTCTTGATGGCAACCTGATACAATTAAACCTATTCTAGGTTTACTCAACTAGGTCTCATTTATCTCTTTGAGGATTTATGGCCTTACTGATCCTAATAACCTTCTAGAATTTATCTCACTCAATAAACTCTAATCTTGTTTACTTATCTTTACCTCTCATTATTATTATCAGTTAATACTCTTGTAGACTCTTTTATCCTTCCTTTATTAAGTTTGCTCCCTTAATTATCAATAGGCTTGTGGCCTTACTTAATCACTCATAGTCTTCCTCTATGTAAAATTTATTATACATTCAAAATTATTTCACTGTTATAAGGTTATTACATTTTTTACTATACCTCTTATCTCATAACAAAACTTTAAAATACCCTCCTCTATCAATCTTTAGTTAGGAAACTAGATTCAACATTTAAGGCCTTATATATGAACTTTCATGTTAATCAAGTAACTGTAACTTAAATTAAATGGGTCATAAGTTCATATAATCACATTAAAAAATTAAAACACCAATGTATTTTATTTTTTTACCATGTTTCAAATCCTTCTACTCATTAAATTTTAACTTGAACTCTCTTTTGGAACTCTCAAGATAGGGTTTAGACTATAAAACATAAGACTGTTGAATGATATAATGGAATTTATCCATCTACACATTATATTATTTCATTTAAATATATTAATTGAATTTTATGCATCCTATTAAATATATCTTAAATTTTTCATATATTTTTAAATACTTCTCATCCCTCAAACTATGGTTTTAAACATGAAACAAGAATTTAAGGTCTCCAAATACGGATAAAGTCTAAGATTTAGATATAAATTTTTGTATATGATTAAAATATTATTTAAATAATTTATAATTTTTTATAAATGGCCTTTCAAACCATTATATAATATTTGGATGACTAAATCTCAAATTACAAGTCTTTTTGTGACCAAAACCCTGAACTAGAGTTTAACAAACTATGACTAGCCTAGAGCATTATTTTAAGGCTAAATTAGATTATTAAAAAATTTAGGGATTATTGTTAATTTTATAAATACATAGACACTCTATATTTACCTTTAAAATTATATTCATTTATGACTAATCTCAATAATGTACAAAAAATACTTTCTTTTCATGGCTATTAAAATCTAATCTAGTAATGCAATCCCAATTACACACATTTGAGTAAATATTGAGGTATATACATTTTTAAATAATATTTACACATTTTTAAGTTATATAATAACTTCCTTTTCTATTAAAAATATTCTCCAAGTCCCGTAATCATAAAAGTACATAAAAATACACCATTTTATCAAAATGTATTTCACATAACAGAGTTTGTAGACTATTCTAGTTTATAAAAATTCTTAAAATTATATAGTTAGATCAAGTAAATATCAACATTTTATACTTACACACTCAAAATGTTTTATTTTCATCTTAGAGCACATCAATACCTTTTTTTTATTGATATATCTTCAAATTCACATATACATACCCCTATACACTACACCAACCTCCTACAACATCCTAGAAAACTATATTTTATCTTTACTTCATTAACTCATTTGGGATATTATTGAATTATTAAAATTTTATTCACCTTATAACATGTATAAAATTATTTTTTCTCTTCTTTCAAGACCAAAAATATCTTCATAGTCTGCTAACTTATTTTACATGTTTATATTAGCCTTCCTTCCATGTTGAATAGACCTTGGTAGGATATAAAACAAGTTAAAACATGAGTGATGGTTTAATGAAATTTATAATACATAATATAAACTTTTATATTCTTTATAATTTATCTAAGACATTATAAACATGTGAACTTACCCCAAACTATTCACTTTTTTTAATTTATTGGTCTTGGTGGTAAACCTAGAAACATACCATAACTCTAAGATAAATATTTTACATGTAATTAACTTAAAAGACATTAAAAACTCTCACATGATTAATTAATTACATAATTAGTTAATATCAATCTTGATATTGACCTATCTATGACTTAGAAGTTTAAACAATCTAAAGTTTACATAGTTATTGATGAGACTTCAGGATCATACTCCCCAAGTGGGAAACTTTGAGCTCCATCTCAAATAAAATTTATTTTCCTATTTTTATTATTTATTTTTACCTTTATTTTTTCAATTCCATGCCTTCTCTTATCTTTTCTTCCTCTTGATTGTGTTTATAGCTTCCTCCTTCCATGCTCCTTCATTCTTTTCTTTATAGATGCTATTTAGAAGTTTTAACAGATATTATTTTCTAAATAAAAGTCTTAGATATGATTTTAACTCTTATGTATCTTCCTCTTTACTATTATTTTATTCATTACATCATCGATTAATTACTTAAAGAGATCCAATATCTCAACTTATACCCTTTTAATTTCTTCCTTAACACATATGAGGTCTAAAGAACCTAATCCATATATTATTTTCATCCATATTAGCTCTTCCGCTTCACTATATTCTTCAAGTTCATATTTTCAATTTTATTTTATTCTTCATAAGGTAATATAAATTTTACCATAATCTATTATTGGACTTTCTCTTCGTCATATGTCAATTTATACACAACCTGAATCTTCTTCTCTATTTTCCTTCATACTCCAAATACCATTATAGGTGTTTATCTAACTGTCTCTTCAAGTGTCACACCTTGCACTTCATATTTGTATTCTTTTACATTCTTATATTTCAAATTATTATTCCAAATTTACTCTTTTTCCCATAGATATTCAAGCACTTCAATAGGTTATTTATCTTCATACTTAATTTTAATGTGTCTAAACAATGACCTAATTAATTCCTTGTTCAATATGATATTTAATGCCTTCATGTCTTCAACTTATAATTATGCATACATTTTATAAAAAACAACATTAGAAATAAAAATTTAAGGCCATATAGCCTCTTTAGATGCTTCTTGATTTATAAATTTTCCTTCTTGTATCATTTCTTCTCTCATTTCCTCAGTGAGACATTTTTTTATTTAGAATATTCTTCTTATGAGTAACAAATTTATGTCTTCTCGTGCTCTACTAGAATGTTCATATTCCTTTCAATATTGGAATGCTTGTCATGATTCTCATAAATTCTAACTATCTTCATGTTGATCAATTCTTAAGTTTACTACTTAGATCATGTATCAGTTTCAATCTCATATTTTTTTACACATCTTTAATCTAGTAGGTTTGTAAAAATCAGATTCTTCTACACATATTTTTTTGCTAGCTTATTTTTCATGTCTCACTTATATAACCAATTCTTTATGATTCATCAGTGGGTTTTCCTCCTTGTTCTTTTCAATGTTTGGGACCTCATTTTAGGCATCCTTTTCATCAAATAGTATACCTACAATCACACATTTAAAGAAATTATTTGAATAAAAATATTGAGGCCTTATTGCCTCTCCATGTTTATTTTTCAGTTTTTTTCTATCACCCTTATTAGTCTTCTCCAATCTTTTATTTCTTATTCCTTCTTTATTTTTACTGACATTTAATTTATTAGATATTTAATAATCTTTATGAAAATAAATCCTTGGTTTTATTGATTTTGAGTTGATTCTTCCAAAATTTTAATTAATCCTATAAAGGTTTGATTCATCTTATCTATCTCTTTTTGTAAATCCTCTTATTTTCTCTTCCCACCTTTTTTCTTCATTTATTTATTCTCTCTTTTTAGTCCTTCCATTTCCATTTTTACTTGTTTTTATTTTAATGAATCATTTTCACCTTGTTATAATAAGTTTGTTCACCTTACTTGTGTCTCACCCTAGGTTCTATCCTCTACCTAGTATGTTGACACTCTTTCCAAGTTTAATCCACCTTTAAACTACTTCTTAAGCCTCAATATGTTATTTATCCTTACTTTATTAAGCCCTAATGGGATATAAGTCTTCTTGAACCTTTATTAGCTTTATACTTTCTCAATCGCCCTCAAAATTCTCACTACATCCTTCAATTATTAAAAACTATTTAAAAGATCTTCAACTGAGCTCTAAAATCAATCTAATGCATGCAAACCTCTTACAAGTCCACTCAACTAGATCTCATTTGTATCCTTAATGCTTTATGGCCTTATTAGTGCTAAGAACATTCTATAATTGATCTCACTCAATAAATATTGTTTTTTTTAACTTATATTTACCTCATAATTTATTCTTATCAAATAATAATGATATATACTCTTTTGGCCTTCCATTATTACGTTTTCAACCTTAATTATAAATAGGCTTGTAGCCTTCTTTAATGTCTCATAGTCTTCCTATATGAATAATTTATTCCATGTTCATAATTATTTCACTTTGATAAGGTTATTAAATTTATACTAATACCTCTTATCTTATAATATAACTTTAAAATGCCCTTGTCTATCAATCTTTAGTTAGGAAACAATACTCTACCTTTTTGGCCTTATATATGAACTTTTAAGTTGATCAATTGATTGTATCTTGATGTAGAGTGGTCTTAAATTCTTATAAAATAATTAAAAACATCACAAAATAAGTCAATTTATGTTTTAAAAAGTTTCAAATCCTTATAATCATTTAATTTGGACTTATATAATCTCTTTTTGAACTCTCAAGATATGGTTTAGACTATGAAACATAGCCCTGCTGAATGATATAATAGATTTTATCCCTATACAAACTCTCTTATTACATGAAAATAGATTCATTGACTACCATACATCCTATTCCATCTATCTTAAAATTTTAAGACATTTTTAAATGATTCTCATCCTTCAAAGTATTGGATTGAACATGAAACAAGGATTTTAGGTCTGCAAACAAGGCTATAGACTGAGATTTATGTATACCTCTCTCTATAGTATTAAAATAATATTTAAATCACCTCAAAAAATTTATAAATGACATTTCATGCCATTATATAATATTACAAAACATTTAGATGTCTAAAACTCAAATTACAAGTCTTTTTGTGACCGAAAGCCTAAACTAGAGTTTAACATACTATGACTAGCTAAGAGCTTTCTTTGAATCCTAAATTGGATTATATAAACTTTAGGTATTATTTTATATTGGATAAATACCTTAAATCTCTATCATTACCTTTTAAAATTATATTCGTGTATGAATAATCTCAATAATGTACCGAAAAAACACTTTTTTAACTAGCTATTATAGTATGATCTAAAAACACATACCTGAGAACACAAGTTTGTGGAATATTGAGTTATATACAGTGTTAAAGACTCTTCATGCCTTGGTAATTTATATAAAAACTTCCCTTACTATTAATAATAATTTATAAATATCCTAATAACAAATGTATGTTAAAATACACCATTTTATCAGACTATATTTCACAAAATAGACTTTATAGACCATTGTAATTTCTGAAGCATCATAAAAGTGTGTATTTAGATCAAATAATGATCAAAATATTATTTTTACATAATCATAGTGTTAGAGATTCATATTATGGAATATCAATATGTTAGTTTGTTAATATATCTTCAAATTTACATATACAGACCCCTATACACTACACCAATATCCTATAATATGTTGCAAAAGTAGACTTTATATATCTTCCATTAATTTTTTTTGGATAATCCTAGAATTTTTTTAACTTAATCACTTTATAAAAACATTTATAAAATTTATTTGGCCTTTTTCGAAGACCAAAAACCTCTCCATAATTGTCTAACTTATCTGACATGCTTAAATTAGCCTTCCTTTTATGTTAAATACACCTTGTTAGGATCTAAAACAAGTTAAAAATTGTGTGATCATTGAATGACATTAATGAAATATATCATAACCTTTAATACTCTTTATAATTGAGATAAGACCTTCAAAACATTTAAAATCACCATAAACTATTCAATTTTTTGAATTTCTTGGTTTTGGCAAGGAAACCAGAAACATACCATGAAGACAAAATTTGGAAAACAAATGAACTTAGAATACCTTAAACACTATGACATGATCATTATTTACTTAACTATGACCTATCAATCCAAATAAGCTAATCTTTACATAGTTATTGTGGATGCTTTTACATCACAACCTTTATGGGTTGATTTTACTCATCTTAGACTCAAAATGGACCTCAACGAAAACATCCATGAATGTAACTATGTCTATGGATTTAGTGTATTTACAATTGGGTGATGGGGGATAGATATATTGGTAGGTGGATGCAATTGAAAGTTGCAACTTTAGGTTATATAGTGTTCAAAAAGTAGGTATTAAATGTAAATATGTCTTGGTATCTTGATATCTAGATTAGATGGAAGTGAATTCAATTAAATTCAATTATAATAAAATTGTTTATAACCTCCACTACATACCGTATGACCATTCCATAAAATCAGATACAAATTTGAATATCAAGACACTATTCTAGGCAAATGTTACATCCCACTAATCTAAATCTTCTACTAACAAAATTTTCCTAGAACTAAGGCATTCAAACCAATTCTAGACTTATCAGAAATTAAAAGTAAAAAGAAAAAAAAAATTATTTTAATACTCATATATCGAAGGATAAATTTTTTATAGAAAACATAATGTAAAAAAGGAGACATGGAAAATAAGGCAAGTACCTCAATACATTAATTTCCATAAACTCTCTTGCACTCCAACATTATTTTGTTAGGTAGATCTAAATAGATAAATTAAGTTAACCAATGTTTTACTATCAATAGAACAAACTTAAAAATCAAAATAGTAATAAAAATTTAGATGCATTATTTGCATCTTAGTAAATAACAAAGAATTGATAAGGAAAAGAGGCTTACTTGCACAAGAAGATGATTTATGCATACTCTCTACATGATAATAAAATTATTGTTAATGTTTACAACCTCATATATAGTATAAAATTATTAATATTAGCTTGATATTTTGTTAATTTTATCATTTATTTATGTTTATTAAACCCTAGGTTAACCTCTAATATTTGTGTGCACACTAAAATCTAGTAGAAAAATAATAACATTTAGTGTATCAACCTGAATATCTTTCTATGCATCAACATTGATAACATCTCCGACAAAAACCATGTCATTAACAAAAATAGTAATACTACCACATGGTGATAATAAAGCATGACATACATTTCAAGTAGGAGCAATAAAATATATTCATCCTTCAAAAGTGAATTTTCAAAATTGATCGAGTAGAAAATGCTAGGTTCAATCTAGTAGAAATTTACATTTAATTTCTAAAATTTGTATTTCTAAAAAGAAGTGGGTAATAAAATGAGATATGAATTAATTTAATAGTATTAATAAAATCTTAAATATATTTTAAAATACATTTATAACTACAAAATTAATTATTAAAATGGGAAAGGTAAAAATTTGAAAGCAAGCTTCCCTAACTAGAAGCTTGAAATTTATGATGCAAGGGCCTAAAGATGATATTTGTTGTATAAGAGAAGAGATGTGCATAACCTGAGTATAAAGTAGTAGTAGTCAGTAATAAATCTTAGAATTGTAGGATGATCAATATAAAAATATAATAATACTAAATATATGATGTAGAGTTTAAAAAAGATGTAACCTAAAAATTTAAACTACGTATAGGATGCCCTAAATGGGAAAATGTATCAAATGAGGAACCTATGTATTTGTGTATATACCCCTAGTGGATATATAGCAGTAAATCTAGATTTTCATAGTGGACTTGGGTCTTATAAGTATATATGAATAGTTGAAAAGAAGAAGTGAAGTATGTATGTATGATAAAAAATTAACTATATTATGATAACTAGCATATCTAGTGTTTGGAAAATATAGTAAGTATAAATATGAAAATACTTGAATCTATAATTTATATTTTTTGAGTAAATATTTAAATTATTTTATATTTATACATATTATAGTGTTTTTATATTTTATGGATATAATCTATGTAGAAGCAACACGAAGAATAAACTATATACAAGGAGAAATAATGTATGAGACTATGTACAGGGAGAAAGGATGTATGAGACATCAGTTAGTATGTTCCTTCTTATACATTGTCATAGTCATCTTTCTCCACTCATCATTATCATCTTTATTTTGAACCAATGAAATGCTAGTGTTGACTTCTGTTGTATCTAGATGACCATAGGGAGTTGCCTCATACTATGTAATTATAATTTTATGAATTTTGACTCACAATAATAATTTTATTTTGTGTTTTGAGACTCTATTTATTGTAGGCATATCATACATTAGATGCTATTTTTCAAAAAAGCCTCTTTTGAGAATGCTTATTGTCTTAACATGATTTTTTATTTTGAAACATAAGTTCTTACTATTTTTGTGACATTTCATGTGTATCTAGATATTTAATTTGATAAAATATATATATGAATGATTTTACTTAGTATGCTTAATAAATCTAAAACCTTACTAACCAACACTATCAATTGCTAGAATAGGATTAATGATGCCTTAGTCATGTTTACCCAAACCATGACCTTAATAATCATATTATTTTAGATACTTTTGAACAAACCCATATTATTTTGAAAGTGGGAACTCATATTGATGAGGTATATTTGTATATTTCACTTAATTTACCTATGTTTTTTGTATTATTTCTTGTTCTTATCTTTTTTGTGAACCCTTTTTTTTATGAGTAACTCTTTAATAACCACTTTTTCATTGTTTCTAAACTTGAACCTTTTTTAACATATTCATTTTTCAGTATGTATTTGTTAAGTAGTTTATCTTTTATAGGTTCCTCATAAGGAATGATGTGTTGTATATGATTTTGTAATGCCAAACATGAATTTATGTGATGACAATGCATTTTATGGAATGCACATCAATATCTATATTTCATCACTAGATAGAAAGGAGATAGGGTTATCAACTTAGATTTAATAATTTTGCTTAAAATCTCATCAAAAATTATATTTGACCTTGGAATATTTTTTTAATCAGTAGTTGTAGATTCACTTTATTGTGATTTTTGGTTTTGGTATGTAACATTACTTGTCACAAATTGACTAGGTGAAGATGTATATACATGATTTACACTAGTGTGCCATTGAGGCCTTTATATTTTAATTTTATTTGACAATGTTATAGTATTTTAATTTAATAGTTGATTATAATTCTCTATTTATATAATTATCTTACTCATACTGATAATTTGATCACACAGAGTCTCACAAGATCAAACCCTAGTTACTTCTGATTGAACATGTAGGCACACCTTTGTAGAGAAGATATGGGAAGGGAAGGGTTTGAAGGATGGATAATCTAAGTATATAAATTTCAAATAGTGGTATAGGTTTCCTCACATTGTGGATGAGTGATATCATGGACCTAGTTAGAGAGAAAGTAGTTATCGCCCTCTCAAAGATGAGGAGGAAAAGAATCTTCTTTATCTATAAAATTTTGAAATGTAACTTAGAAGAGAGATGATAGGGTAGAATATATCAAGTATAAAAACCCTAACATAGAAACTAAAATTAGGAAACAAAAGGGTAAAAACATAAATAACATCTAGGTTTGGGGTTTGGAGAGTATTCAGAGTAATGCTTTAGTAACCACTTTTGTACTATTTCTGAACTTGGACCTTTTTTAATATGTTCATTTATCACTATGGATTGCTTTAATAGTTTATCTCTTATAGGTTACTCATAAGCAATGATGTGTTGTATATGATTTTTCATTGCCAAACATGAATTTATGTTATGACCATGAATTTTATATTATGGACAATAATATCTATAACTCCTCACAAGATACAAAGGAGGTAGGTTGATCAACTTAGATTTAATCATTTTCCTTAAAATATCACCTAAAATTCTATTTTATCTTGGAATATTTTTTGAATCACTAGTTTTAGATGCACTTTGTTTTGATTTCTTATTTTGGTATCTAACATTGCTTGTCACAAATGGACTAGGTGAAGATGCATATATGCAATTTTACACCAGTGTGCTATTGAGGCCTTTATCTTAAGAAATTGATATTCCACTATTTTAAGATTTTCATGCAATAGTTGATTGTAATTATGTAATTTTATAATGATATTAATCATATGGATAATTTGATCACATAGAGTCTCACAATATCAAACTCTAGTTGCTTATGATTAAACATGTAGCCACACCTTTGTAGAGAAGATATGGGAAGGAAGGGTTTGAAGGATGGATAAGATGAGTATAAACATTTAAAATAGCTGTATAAGATACCTAACTTTGTGAAGGAGTGATATCATGGACCTATTTAGAGGAAAATTAGTTATCACCCTCTTGAAGATCAAGAGGAGGAAAAGAATCTTCTTTAACTATGAAATTTGGTAATGTAACATGGAATAGAGATGAAAGGGTATAATATATCAAGTATAAAAATCCTAAAATAGACACTAAAAATAGGAAACAAAAGGGTAAAATCTGTAATACCATATAGGTGTAGGGCTTGGATATTATTCAGAGTATGTTGGGTTCACCAAATGATTTAGCTTTTTAAATTTATGAAGTGTAAGGCCTAGACTACTAAATGGTTTGAATATAGTAAATTAGGGTATAAATATTCAATAAATACATCCAAATATTTTTAACATAATTTACCTACTTTGACATTTCTAAAAATAAAAATAAATTATGTAAACAAATACATAGTTAGAAATTGAGTGAGACAGGAGATTCGAGGGATGAAAACTAGGATGGGGGCTAATATTTGTGTTATGGATAGGATCCATGTGTTAAAAAACTTCTTGAATAGTAGTGTTGTAAATAGATAATAGTTCCAATGGAACTAGTGTTAATATTTTAGATCTAGTATCCTTTGTGCATAACTATTTTGAGATTCTAGGTGTACATGTGTCTGAGTATGCCAAGCCTATTCATGTGTGCACGAGTTATGATTCCCTATAGGTGATATATTTACCTCGGATGTTATTGAAAATCTAAATCTCTATGTTGTTATGGTATCCAATTGGCACAAGTATCAAAGTGTGATGCTAGTGGGGTAGGATAGACATCCTCAAAACTCGATTATGATGAGATTTTCCTACATACCAATAAGTTGAAGAGGGATCAATCCCAATGTAATTTTCCCCACCTAAATTTTGGTACAACTGTAAGTGAAATTTGTATGAATTTTTGTTTGATTGATTTTGATTTGATCTTAAGACTTTAAATACTATTATAATGAGCTTGGGATGATTGTAAATGACATTATGAAAAAGTAGAGAAAAATAGGGATTGATAACCTTAATTTTGCATAACTTGTCCAGATATAGTTTATTTTATTTACATTTAATTTTCATTATAGTGCTTGTGAAGGTCTTAAAAGAGGTATAGGCTAACCCTAGGTGATTTTTGTTTTGAAAAGATATCTATTTGTGGCCAAAGGTATCAAAAGGAAAATAACACCAAAAATAAGACAGTAACACCATTTGCACTACTTTTCAAATTATGTCGCTAGTGTCTAGGTGGAATAACCTAAGGCACTAGGTGCCATGATGATAGAGTTAGGGTTTAGGATTACTTTAGGGATGTTTAGGGATGTGTTTATCCCACAAAAAATCTTTTATAATTTTCTAAATAAGTGTTAATATATGTCTACAATTAATCTAGGGATGGGTGGTCTTAGGTAACACTTTTAATAGTTAAGTGTCATTTTTGGATGATTACAGGAAGTATGTAGTAAGAAGAAACATATTGTGTAAAATTTGAGAATGTTTTGGTATATTGCATATGCATATGTATTGCAAGAAAAAAAGTAGATCAAATAAACATGTATTTTTTCTGGGTTACAATGAGCAATCCAAAGCATACACGGTTTATATTCCACTTACAAAGAAAACTATAATTATCAGAGATGTAGTGTTTGATGAGGAGTACAAAGAAGAAATTATAAAATCAACAACATGATAATATTATATTGAAAATTCAAATGAAAAATTATTTAAATCAACCTTCAATAGTGATTTCAAGCTCCAATAATGTAATAAGTTTTATTATACTTTCATCTACATCTCCAAATGTAGGAAGATAACCATTTCAGTGATTAAGAAGATGAGAACCCTTGAGGAGATTTTTGAGGTAACACTAAATGAAAAAATGACATTTTTTTTTCTTATTTATTTATAGAAACTAATTTAATTTATTAGAAGGATGCAATTAAAATAAAAAATAAGGTGAAAGTAATTAATGTTAAAATTGATGTAATTGATAAAATTCATACTTGGGATTTAATAAATCTTCTAATAGAAGAAAATGTAATTAGTGTCAAATGGGAAATAAAAACTAAATACAATGTAAATGAAGAGATTCATAAACACAAGATAGTACTATTTGATAAAGGGTTTTTGTTAAACCTTGAAATAGACTATTATAAAACCTTAACAATAGTAGAAAGGCTAGACATTGTGAAAGCTTTTTTGGAAATAGTAGTTGAGCATAATTGGAAATTATATTATATGGATCTAAACATTGAAATTTTTGAATATATTCTAGAAATAATAGGTGTATGTGGAAAACTCACTTGATTATTTGATTTCAGGTCATGAAATAAATTCTACAAGATAAAGAAGGTATTATATGGGCACAAGAAAGCACCTAGGGCTTGGTATAGCCACATCGATTCATATTTTCTTGAGATATATGGTTTATGATTCATGGTTTATGGTTTATAAATATGATATCATATATCATATTTAACTTAGCACATGTACCATAGGGCATTATCGAAATGACTCAAATAGTTCCCTTTCATATTCAGATGATGGGAGTGGTCAAATGACAATGTTACTCCATTCATATTTTGGTCCTTTTATCTTAACCTCCATGTGAGGTTGGGGTAAAAATTATTTGTTGTTAAAACATATAATGGATTGAGAAATATAAATAATAACCAACTCTTTACATGAAATCAAATAATCAAGGTGATATTGTAATAGTTTTCCTATACATAAATGACTTAATTGTGATGAGAAATATAAATTTATTGATTAAAAGGTTCATATAAGCAATGAGAAAGGATTTTGAAGTGTTTTATTTTGGGTTTAGTGAGATAAGTGTTTCTTATTGAGGTGAACCAAAAAAATGATAAAAAAATTATATGTTGAACTAAATATGCATAGGATGTCTTGAAGAGGTTTAGAATGTTAAATAGTAAAACAACACCGAACTAATTGTAGTGATTCAAAAATTTAGAAAAGATTATTGTATTAGTGTTATAAATCAAAAAAATTACAAAATATTTCTTTGAAGCTTAATGTATTTGAAAACTAAAATGCCTAATACAAAGTATGCAGTAAGCTTAACATCCAGTTTCATGGAAACTCCAAATGACACTCCCCTACATGTTGAGAAGATAATTTTAAGATTATAAAAGTGACTAAGAATCATTGTATGATATATATACTAGTAAACTATTTAAATTTTTTGGATACATAGATCATGATTGGACAAGGAACATTGATGGTAGGAAGAATGCTTTTAGGTATGGTTTTCACTTTTGATCAGGGCTAGTTTCACAAGCTTCTAATAAAGACCCATTATCACTACTTTTATAGTTGAGGTTGAGTATCTAGTTACAACTTTAGAAACTTTATAGATAATTTAGTAGAGAGTTTTTATTATATTTAAATTAAAATTGAAAAGGAACAATATTATTTTTGTAACAGTATGTTCTCCCTAACTTTGTCAAAAAAATTAATATTTCATGGAATGAGAAATCATATTGACATAAGGTGGCATTTCATAAGGGAAATGGTCAGAATTAGAGAGATAATTTTATAATTTTGTAGGTCAAATGAATAGCTTAAAATATATTTATAAATCAATGGTAAATGATTAGTTTGAAAGATTCAAGGAAAATTTGGATGTAATAGCTCTAAGAGAGTTAATCTTAAGGAAGGGTGTTGGAAAATCAAATTTTCCTCTCTTCTTATTTTTAAAATAAATTTAAAATCTAAATAAAGGTAAAACCAAAATAAAGCATAAATAAATTCCAGAAATAAAAAATAAAAACTAAAAAACTAAAAATTAAAAAGGATTTACGATATATTTATTTATTATAAAAATTAAAGTGTGCTTCAAAATAGATTTAAAATAAAATCTTATCTTAAAGATAGGTATGTATAGAGGTTTGAAATAATAATGGTGAATTTTTATGTTATTTATCATGAATTTTTTATAAAATCTTGCAACAATTATTGTTTTGTGATACGTAATTTTATTGCAAAAAAAAATTATGTATATCTAAAAGTGACTTACGAATAGCAGTTCATTAGGATAGTCTAAAGTTAAATTTCAATAGTAATTATTTATTGTATTGCTTAATTTTTTCAAATGTTATTTTCACATCATATCCATTTATTTCTCCGCCATTTATTTAAACTGGCTAAAAATGGTAACATATTTTAATTTTTTGTTTCAAGAAATAAACCCATGTTTATCTATTATAATCATCAATAAAAAACATAAAATACATGACTATTTACTATTAAGGGAATCTATATTATCTTATAGAATTTTTAAAGAGACAACATACATCTAAGTGTACAATTTAAAGAGGAGATCTTTCTCTATATGATTTACCAATAGGGAATGCTTCCTTATGCTACTTCTCGGGAATACAACATTCAAAAACATCATTAGGTTGATTTATTATAAAAAAATTATTTCACCATGTACCTTTTGTATAGATAATTAAAAAATTGAATATCACTCACCTAAAACAAAATTGTACAGTTTAAAAACCCAAGAATGGAAATAAATAATAAAAAATCTAGTTTTAAGCATAATTATACATCACATTATCATTTTCTTTTGATTGCAGGGAAGATTATCTTTGTATTCTTAGTGAAGGACCATGGTTAATGGGTAAATATTTTCGTGTACTTCAACCATGAAAGATAAATTGGTTCTCATTTACTCTCAAGATGGATAAGTTTCCTTTATGGATTAACCGCCCAAGCCTCCCTCATATGTACTAGGAGAACATGCTTTGATAAGTATTGTAGAAACCATCAATGAATTGGTGGCTATTGACCCAATCACCCATTCATGTAAATTGTTGGTTTTAGCATAGATTCTATGTGGTAGATTTATTATATCAATCTCTTCCTACTTCTCTCCATTTTAGATTTGCTCTATGATATTAGAATCAAATTATTATGTATGAAAAGGAAAAAAATATTTTTTTCTATTCTAGTGAATTTGGCTCATCTTAAGGATTCATGCCTTGTGACCTTGGGTACCCAACAAGAGATAAATTTCAAAGGGAAATAAATTAATGATAGTTATGGTTATTAGAGGATTTATGGGAAAGTTATACTCCACCCCCTTAAATAATTACTTGATAAAAACATGAATCATGATGAAAAAACTGAATTTTTAAAAAATAAAAACTTGTGAATCCTTTTGTTTTTAGTTCATGCACCTTTTTATTCTAGGTTATTTCATTTATCTTATCTATAATTATATTTTTTAGGACCAAAACCCTATTGATGATAAAATTTCTAATGTCAACTAATCAATCCTTTCACCTATTGTGAAGGTTATGTTGGAATTATACCAGTCTAATAGTAAGGTTCTAAATGTTCAAGTATGATCATAAAGATGTGAGGGTTTTTTTAAAATATTCTTCAAAATAATGAATAATCTATCAAACATAACATATTCTATTATAATTTCAAAAATCCACTTTATCAAGTAATGAATCAATTTTATATATGAATGTAGAATCTATCCTATCCAATAGAGAAGGCCTATGAACAAGACAATATCTTAAAGAAAATAAATATAATTCAATAATATTATATATTTCAAAATAATATCTTTCTTTCTATTGTAATATATTCCAAGTAATCGTCAAGATAATAAACTAGAAATATAAGTAAATCAAATTTGAGATAAATAGATCTTCAATCAGTAAATAATTAATTAAACTTAATAAAAAAGAGAGACCACAAATAAAAACTAGTAAATTAAAGGAAAAAACATAAAACAAATAAAAAAAGAGAAATATAATAAACTACCAAATGAAAAAAAGTAAACAACTAAGTAAACTAAACAAGAATAAAACTAAAGACTAAAGTAAATAATATAATTTAAAATCTAACTAAATATAATAACCATCTAAAGTAAAACTAAAATTATAAATAACTAATATGAAATATAGTAAAGTCTAAAAAATTAACCAAAACTTAATCTAAACAATAAGAAAGAACTAATAAAATAAAAGAATCTAATTTTAAGTAAATAAAAAATAAAGTGAACAAACTAAAATTCAAGCTAAAAAATAGAAAGGAAAATTAGATTAATTAAATATTAATTTAAAATAGATTTAAACTATACTAAAATTAGATTCAATATAAAGTACAATATAAAAAAATGCGAGTCTAAAAAGAAAGAATCATCTTAGTAAAATAGATAGATTTTATTTGAGAAATAAACATCTTTCTTACAAAAAATCTTGAGGATAAGTTTTTAAAATCAAAATAGATAAATGAAATGTCACAAACATTAAAGTGTTCATCATTATTTGGATTGAATACTTTGACTTTGCATATAGAGCTACAAATATCAAACATCAAAAGATATTATACTTTATAAACTTTAAAAATCTGTTATAAAAGATTGATTTTTTTGGATATACCTATATTGCCTAAGCAATTATTCAACCATCAGAGAAAGTAACATTAGGTCTATCTACAAAAGTCATGTTAGCTCAAAGAAGTTTCATAGAAAAGTGAAAGATAAATGATTGACTTCAGAATGTATGAGTCCTCAATACCTATGTTGTTCCGCCTCTTCAAATGAATCATTCATTTCTTTTTATGCTTCAAAATTGGTTGAATTTTTTTTATAAATAACCTTGGTTATTAATTTAATTTAATTAATTGACTTTGTAAAATTTAATTAATATTGATAGTTATTATTTAAAACTTAATTAAGACTTAAAATCTTAATAGATCAAGTATTTGACTATAGATCAAGTACTTGTTAATGGATGGGGACCCTAATCAATTAATAATAAAATACTATAGATCATTCAGTAAATAGATAAATTAAAGTATAGCCATAAAATCCCCTATTACCCTTATTATTTGCAGGGTTGAAAGACAAATTATTTAAAACATTTCAAAACTCAAGATCTATTGCATCAATGTTAATTGACATCCTAAAATCTCTATTAAATCTAAGTCCAAATCTCCTATCCTTAAAACCACACCTTGGAAAAAATTTATTCAGGTTCTATTTATTCATATTTTTAGAATTCTAACCCCAACCTATGTTATCATTACTTCTATTTGATGTAATTTGATCCCATCTTGAAATCTTAAACATTAAAATATATTAAAAAAACTAATTATGATGGGTGAAAGTCAACATGAATTCGTTCAATATGAAACCAAACTATTTATCAAACACATAATTTGATATCAACCAATTTTTTGAACTGAATTGTTCCAAGTGTATCAAACAACATTGTAATATATTATTTTGATTTCATCAAAATATCTCATAAAATCAATTGAAACTTCAAAATAAAATTATAATATCATAATTTTATTTTCACAATACTTTGCTATATTCTTTTGAATTATATTTTCACTGTGAATATATATATATATATATATATATATATATATATATATATATATATATATATATATATATATATCAAATCAAACTTGCATAAACTTCTAAACCAAATTAGTCATTTATATAACATATATCTTTCAAACTACTATATTTTCAACATCTAATTTTAATAAGAATTATTTCCAACAAAAATTTCATGAAACACTAGAAACCAACAAGTAACCATATAATATCTCTATGAAAAACTCATCTCATATCAAACCTTATGACAATTCTACAATAAGGTTCCAAACTAATGTGTTTCAAATACTGTTACCATATAATACTTGAAATAGAACTATGTACACTCAAAACATACCTTCTAAATCAAATCTTCAAAACTGATAAACAACTAATTATAATTTTCAAGAAAACTATTTATATCATGTTATTGTTCATTTATTTCTAATATTTAAACAAAACTCAGAACACTTATCACAGTTTCTCAAACCACTATTATTTTGTTATTTAACTTCTAAACAAACCCTAAGTATTCAAAACTTAGTTGCAAATCCAACAATAATTTCATTATTTTTAGAATTCAACCTACTATATTTTCATATCCACATTTATGTTTGAAAATAAAGATTCAAAACTAAAACTAGTGCATGAAAATTATAGCATCAAAATACCAAAATATAGTTGCCTTTAAATGTTCAAACTCTTTTCTGACATAGCTTCTCTATATCATGGCCAACTAATAAACATTAAAAAAAAATTAATCTTTATAAAACAAACATTTAGAGTTTGTTTTTACAAAAAAAACCAAAGCACATGAACTTCAACAACAAAGACTTCAGAATAACAAAATCATTCAAAACCTAGAGCCCTTTGAATGCCTATCAAATTCATGAATATTCTAAATTTCACAAAACCATAATATGCACAGATTCTCAAAACCCAAAACTGAAAGACAAAGTCTAAAAAATCTTCTATTATTTAAAAGTTTGACACACTATATAACCATGCAAGATCTTTCTTTAAAAAACTACAAATAAATGGGACTACAGAAGGATTTCATCTGAAAACAAAATATATTTGCATGTTTGAATATACTCATGAAACCATTTTCATAACATGTCAAATACACAACATAGCCATTTTATCGCCTCCTTAGGACAAACCTTTAACCTATTCAAGTTTTTTAAATATTCATAAACTAAACATGTAGAGTTTATTTTTACAGAAAATGTAGAGTATATGAAACATCACTACCCAATATTTCAAAATAATGAATCTTTTGAAAATGAAAACCTCAGTGAAATTTTTTAAACTAAAGGTATGTTTGAAACATCAATATATATGTTATTGATAGAAAACATACCAGTATGCATGTTTTACAAATAAAAGTCTCAAAGTATTCAAGAAAATTATGCTCAAAATAGACTAGTGAATCAACATATTCCATTCTCATCTTCCATTAGTAATATACCAAATATTAAATCCATTTATTATCACTATATATGAAAAGAAATGATATATTCAACCACTGACTATGAGTTCATTTGGCTTCCAAAACATGCAAACACAAAACAATGAAACAAAATGTATTCCATGCAGACTAGAGTTCATTTCTTTACCATGCAATTAAGAATTCATTTATTTTCCATACAAATAAAAATATGTCTAAAACCTCCATAAATACTTGTCAAAAATCTTTCATTGCATACTTGGATGTGCTTTTATGCAAGTTTATTATTCAAAAATCCTATCTATAACTTTAAAAACCAAATTGATAGAGTCATGCTTCCATAAACAAGCTTCTAGAAATGACCAAAATAATGAAAAGAAAGCTATTTGTAATTACAACTCTCCATTGTAATTATCGTGCACTTATATACTATTTTCATTGGCCATCAAAATCAATACTAATGTTTAGCGTTCCACCGACCAAATTATTAATAACATTAAACTTAGCAATTACTAATGCTTCTAATAAACCTCTTACAAATTTTTACATTCAATCCATGTACATCTTCATTTAATTCTCAAACTGATAAAATCTCATACCATGATCTCAAAGCATTGATTGCGCTTCACTTTAAATTATCTTTCCAACTCAACTTACCACTATGGACTATCGAATGGACTACCAAATTAAATTGTTGTTACAAAATTAATAAAACATAAAACTGTGCAATCAAATGCCTACTAACAATTGATAAATTTTGAAACATAGATCACATTGCTTTTGAAATCACCAATATTTTATGCCCTTCGAAACTATGTACCTCAAGACATAGACTTAGGTTAATCCAATTAACGTTCCAAACAAAACTATTATGCCCTCAAAATTTTCATAGACTTTATGTTATAAACATTTCAAATGATCGTGGCCCGACAGACTCATTAGTATCATTTCAAAACATAAGATAAAGGACACTAAGTTAAGATCCTTTGAAAATGTAATGTAATATTAATTTTAGAGCTTAGGTTATACAATTGTTTGATTTAGTAACATTAGTCAAATAAGCACTCAAAATTAATCACTTAGAGTTTAGATTACCTTTATATCTTAAAGAAATAATTTGTCCAAATCTCAAACCAATGTTGACTATACCAGTACTTTAAAAATGTTCACTATATTACAACATAATTTTCCTTGAATGGGATCCATTTATCAATTGATGAACACATATGATTTTCAAAAATATTGTTTATAATAAATAAAATGATGTATTTGATTTATTACACCATAAGATGCATTGCATTCCTTAAACTGTGACAATTATGATGGATCTATCTATATACTCACATTTTGAAAATGAATTGGCAGGGTTATCATTATAACCAATTTATATACCATTCTTATCTGAATCAAACCATGTTTCACATTGCCAATGAAATTGATTATACCAAGTTAACCACCACAAACTATTATATTGTCAAATGAAAACTACAATAAAATTTATATAATATTCAACTGAAGATCAATATAGATATGACAATCATATAATGCTTTCAACCATCAAAGGTGTCATTATTTAAAATTGAAAATGTTGTATTATAATCTAATCATGAATCAACTAAAAATAAAATGATTGTTGACAGATATTCTAAATGATAAATACATATTCAAATTTTACACATTTATCTATTTACGCTTTTTGAAACCACTTAAAATATAAACACGAACATATAAACTAATTATCATTAATTTATAATTGAAAATATGTATCCAATTATACTACTAATTGACTAGGCCCCTGACACAATTTCAAATATTAAGATTGAGTCATCTCTATGAAAAAAAGTATTAATTTTAGAAAAAGTAAAAATGATGTGAAAAATAGGCATAACAAACCCCCCTATCCGCCCCACACCCCATGTTTTAGATTAGACCCCACATTAACATTGTGAGGGTTCCCCACACCCCACGTTTCAGATTAGACCCCACATTAACATTGTGAGGGTTTATCAGTAATCATAATTTCATATTAGCAATGGGAAGTGACTTAACAATTTTAAAAAACTAAAAATATTGTGTTGTCTTTCTATTTTAGAATATTTTGCCCTAAATTTTTAAGTGCCATGAGAACATTTTTAGCTTATGTAACTCTTCCAAGTATCAAAGCCACCTCTGAGGTTACCTTCCATCGTGGATATTTAAGGTCACTGCTGAAAAATAGATCTATATACAGAGTTGTAATAAAGTATTCAATTGTATATTATTCATCAACATTTGATATTTTGGCAAAATTAGATTAACATCATTAGTATACAAATAAACCAAAGATTGCCCTTATAATGAAGGCATCAGTCACTCTTAATTTTTAAAAGCGAAACTTTTGAATTCACATTTACATTGGTTTACCCAAAAGAACGATAAATTTATGATAATATAAATAACTATTGAAAATTTTATAAATCAATCTTTTAATATTTACTACTTTGAAACAATTTTAATTTTAAAAGATTTGATATTTTCACAATCCATAAAAATTAAATTACAAACTTTTAAAAATATTGAGAATTTTTTTTTAACTCACTTAAAAGCCTGTTTCCACACCTATTTTTCTTGAATAATGGTATACAATAACCCATTTGTTATAAGTTTGAACAGTCTACTTGAGAGTCATTACATTTTGTTGCTATTCACATTTTTCAACTTCTAACCACAGTTGTGTGATCTTATCTTGCCAATACCTCTAATAAGTAGATAAATTAAGTGAAACTCCAAGGATATATAAACTGCTGATCTATTTCCTCCTCTGGAATGAATTGTTTATGATAGAGCAGAGAAGATCCAAAGGGCATTCCATCTGCAATGTTCATTAGAAAGCTTGGCCAATCCAGCCCTGAATCCACCACCTCAATGATGTTAAAAATCTTGTAATATCATCGGATTCAGCTTCTCTGCATGGCTTTTGTAGGAGTTCTGTGTGTAAACATTTATCGCTATTATCATCATTTTTGTTGAAACAGAGCTGAGGTAGCTCTTATTCAGGCTGTTAAGAAGAAGAGTATGCAGCTTTGCAAGCTGTAGCCTGCGTGTCTATCGCTGAGGACGTATTTTGGCGAGGAAGGGAGTGAATCCATTGAGGGAAATTGAAATTGGCACAATCCCCTCTTAGGGCAAAAGTTGCTGTATCATGTGCAGGGGCTACCATTTCTGGCGTAGAGAATGAGCCCAGCCATAGCCACTTCTTTTTCATGGGCTATCTGATTCTAGACCCACATCCCTCACTCCCTTTTTCTCACACTTATATTGATTGTGTGATTAGTTACCGTTCCATTTGCACCTTCTTTCCCATCACCAATGACCAAGGTTCAATCACGTATCACAGACACAATACGATCTGAGCTGATTCCTCAGAATCAGAATCAACACACTGATATCTTATTTCCATTTCTGATTCCTTGACCGACCATGACATTGACAACCCAAAAAGATTAAAAAAAACTAACAGCAAACTTGTGAATATTATATATAGATACCCTTATCTATTTTTAATAAGGCCAACAAATGTTATTTCTATGGATTATATGGATTCCTTTGCAAGAGCACATGTAACCACAAGTCAAACAATAGCCATTGCTGCTTAAACATATAATTATTTAATTCTATCAATATAAATGTCACCATACATTTTAGATCTTATTCAAGTTGGCCGATTGTTGAATCACAGTCTATTTTCAAAAAGACAGTCATGTTTTTATATTCAGGAAGCAATCCTAAAGTTTATTAATTTGGAAAATCATGAAACATGCTTTCAAATAAAATATTACTGTAGACTCATGGAACCTATTAGATAATCATAATGCAATTTTGATGCCTATAATAGTAAATACAACTGGCTTAACTATAGGTAATTATACAACTGGTACAGATTAAATTTGAGAGGGGACTTTATCTGTCATGAATTTTTTATGATTATTTTTTATTCAATATTATTTTTAAAATATTATTAAAATTTATGTTATAAAAAAAATTATCAAAAATAATTTATATATTTAAAATAAATTTTTAGAAATTTTGATATTTTATTATAAATTTCACTTTACATTTAATAAGACAAAATGCACCAAATATTTATATAATGAATAAATTTAATCTCTATTCAGAGGGCACGTTAAATATTAACGTTAAATATCATGTGTAACAATATATTAGATAATCATAATGCAATTTTGATGCCTATCATTGTAAATACAAGTGGCTTAACTATAAGTAATTATGCAACTGGGTTAATAGTAGGTAATTATACGAAAGCTTACAGATTATATTTGACAGTGGACTCTATTTGTCATGAATTTTTTTATAATTTTTTTTTATTCAATATTATTTTTTAAATGTTATTATAAAAAAAGTTTATCAAAAATTATCTATATATTTACAATACTTTTTTAGAAAATGCGCCCAATATTTATATAATGAATAAATTTAATCTCTATTCAGAAGGCGCATTAAATATTAGCATTAAAGTTCATCTAAAACAAATAAAAAGTGATCTTATATTCAACTTTATTATTATATGAATATTAAATAGATATACAATAAACCATTATTTTTTATAACTGTTAAAATATAAATATTATATTTAATTTAATTATAAATAATAATTATATAAACATATTAAAAATTAACTTAAAAATCTACCATAATAATTAAGAAATGATTTTATATTTAGCTTTTAACATTTACCTTTCTTAGAAGTTTGGTGAAATGATAAAGTTGAAACACACACTGCCAAATGTATGATCTATTTTTATTTAACAAAAATTATTTTTATTTTCCTATTGTTTAAAGGACATCCCTTATCATTAATAATAGTAGATGTCTTGAGATTATATATCTTTTATTTGAGTAATTGACTCTTTTAATAATCATCGATGTCTTGAGAATATATATCTTTTATTTGAGTAGATGGATATTTTTAAGCTATTAATGTTGAAAATAATATGATTATTATAAATAATTAAAAAAATAAAAAATGTTTTTTAACATCTACATAATTTATATAAAAAATGATTTTTTATTATTTTATTCGACAAAATCTACAATTTGATTGACCTCAAGTTTATAACCTTCATATACCGTGATGGCCTATACACTCATTTCATTTGTTGCTAAAAGTTTTATGATAAGTGTCTCATATTGTTCATGTTATTAGTGCATGAAAAATCTAAATTATAAAATAATAATTTTAGAGTTTATCCTTAATGAGTGATAACAAAAATTAATACAAAAATCAGTTAAGGCACACTTCAAAGCATAAACATACATGGTCTATATTTTATTTCCACCAATATACATAAAACATTCATCACCAAAATTATCATCTAAAGGGATGTGATCTAATGCCTAAGATTTTAATTGTTAGTTTGTGATAACTTTTGAACCATTATTTATCTATGTTTTACCCTAATCGATATTAAAGAGAATTAATTAATTTAATTACAATAGCAATATATATAATAATTCATTTATGAAGATATGACATTTAAGTATATATTTAGAATTAAAATATTGAAATTGATTCCAACTATTCAAAAAGTAACATATGATAAATATAGTAAGTTAAAATATGATGAGTATTTAGTATTTCTAGTTGATTATATGATTGTGATTATATTTTAGAACTTGAAATCAATATAAAGCAGGTTTACAAATTTTTCAATATTATAACTGATTTGTTTACACAATTAGTTTCATCAGATTAGGTCAGTATCACTGGTCAATAATACTCTCCATTAGGCAGTATTGACCTTTGATGAAATGAGGAAGTGTGATTGTATGGCCATAAACACCTATCTTTGTTGTTTTATATTCATGATATTAAACCTTGATGATGCACACAACTTCATAAATCAGTCTCATTTGCCTTGAAAAATTAGGTGTGTCTGTGATGGATAGAAACCTTAAAAAAAACTAGGAAGGTATAATGGGTTTAGATGAATCCAATCAACTTTGTTTTCTGATTGATTGATACATGCGTATCTGATACTCCAAAGAATTTTTTTTTTGTCATATGTAGTTCTCCCTCATAGTATGATTTTAAAATTGTAATTCATAACTATACGTGTGGAGCTAATGATTTGTATTTGATACTTAATAATGATTGATTTGACTTGGCTTGAATATGCCTCAGAATTGGCTTGTGACTACTCCTAGTGATATGTTTAAACTTTGAAAAGACTAGGGTATATTTTCTTAATGTGCAATAGTATATAATTAATATAAGATATGTGCAAAGTCCCCTTTGAATGAGATCTTGATTTGTTTATATATGAGTCCAATTGGATAACTTATCACGTTATTGACACACTAGGCAACTCCACTAAATTTAAAGAGAGGTTTGATTTGCAAAAGTAACCATTGTTGGTAGTAGATTAGTATTTGATCAGATTAGGTAATTATCAAATAATATATTTACCAAATATAATGGAATTTACTTGTGAATAGATGGACTAAAATAAGAGTCTAGAGATGCATATGCAGGGTATTTAGTAGATTGAAATAGACAGTGACATTTTTATAGGTGTGTAAAAATATAATGGAAGGATCAAATCATAAGATAACATGCATGTGTGGAATGATAGTGAATTACGACCTTATTTTAGTCCCCAAGTCAAGCATAGTAAATATGCGTCAGGTTCGTCATTATAAAGTATCAAATACCATATTTTATTATTTAAAATTATCCCATTTTATTCTAGTATTGGAATTTCTAGAATAAAATGCAAAAATATACTTCAGTGTATAAATAACACTTTGTATTTCATATGAATCTCTAATTGTGCAAGTCATTCAAGATTAAAACTTACAATCATATGTAGTCAATATCCATAGATTGGTAATTTTAATTTAAAATAATTTTTTTGAAAGAATAAGGGTAAGAGTACACATGTGTTGGTGAAAACCATGTTGAACTTGCAACTTGTTGGAGATGATGATCCCTCTATGAATCATTGGATAAACTAGTGCTTTCGTTCCAAGTCACATGGAGATTTTGGGTGATTATGCCCCAAATTTGTGTCACTATGCAGTATCTTGGGTTTGGAAGATAACATGATCTAAACCTCATGAGTGTGGGGAAAGGTATGTAATGTACTAAACCAAATAAATACATAAGTAAAAGATAGAACCATTAGGCTAGGTCAGCTCAAATAAATTGAATCAACCATTACAGATGGCTTACAAATTCAATTTTATATTTCTACTCAATTTCTTTCAAGTTATCTCCATATAAACAAAAAACTTGATTGAAATGGAATTACCAATGTTTGTGCCTCTATCATGAACATAATTTCGATTGTATAGTTTCACTCGGTATAAAATAAAAATGCATGATCTAAAGAGAATTAAAATTTTCTATGCCCCCATCATGATCACATTTATGATAAGTGTGAAGTAGAACAACCACCATTTTTTGTTAGGATGTAAACTATGTTGTATTGTGTGTTTATGAACAAAAATCATAGCTTAAAAATATAAAAATTTGTATATATGTGGACTAGTTTCATGCCCCCTAAATCTAGAAAAATTAAGTTAGAATGATTTTCATATACATGCTAAATTTGAGAATATGTATCTCAAATGTGTATAGATTTGAAAACATGTAATTCATGTTTTTATAAATCATGTATACATTCCCATGTATATACACCCAAGTGTGTATAGATATATTCTCAATCATGTAAAAAGTGAGTGCATATGCCTTCATAATCTATACTTTTGTGCCAATATCTATCATGCTTTTAAACCATCTTATATTTTAGTAACTTTTAATCTGTTATTTCAATATTTTGATATGATTTTATAATCATACAAGGTTATGCATCTATGAAAAGTGCACTCTAGAGCCCCATTTTGTTATCGAGGGTCTATCCTTGTAAGTCACTCATCTCAAAAAAAAGAGTTAACTATATCATGGCATGTATAAAGGTAACTTTGTGTAATATTTTTTTAATATGTAGATAATATGTCATAATAGTAATGTATATGTCAATCATAGCATATATGTAATGCATGTCATTTAAGTGTCTTCTCTCGATAGATATATCAATGTAGCATACAATAAATGGACCCATGAATAGGACTACATATTAAAGTGCATGATATAAATCATATAACTAATAATTGTTAGCAAGCTCAATAAATAGAAGTGTTAATGTCACACATTAGGACAAGGTTCACATACAAGAAATAAAAATATGCCATAAAAACGTAGGCCAAGATCCAATACTAAGGGACATAAATATGTTACAAACAAAGGTTGCATTAAACAAATCCAAAGACCAAATGCAAGGGGAGATAAATATGACATAATCAAGGACAAAGGTTCATACGCAATAGACAAGAACAAAGTTACATATTATGTAAGAGAGTAACAACATAAATGAAGTGTAGAATAAGGGAACCAATATACACTATACATATATACTAATGTCACATTGTATTATAATGTCATATCCATGTATCACTATGTAGGATATGAGTAAATAGTAAGAAATGTGTAAATGATCTACATTGTTTAACATCTTAGAAAGGTCATAGAAAGATATAACATGTAATAGTGAAACATATGGAATAAGATGTGTGTAGTATCAAAATGTCTAATGGATAGAGGAATTATAACATTTATATTTCTATTTGTGACTTATTTGCCATACATCACATACATATATCCTAAAATTAATTTGTGTTTAAAAGCAATTTACTATATACCAAACATGTGATAAATAACATATGTAAATAATGTAATATATTAATAATGTCATACTCAACTCATGAAATAATTAATGCCAAGATATTTATAAAATAATGTTTAAAGAATAAATTAAAAAAATATGAAAATGCTATGATATTAACACTAAATTAATCCACATATTTAAAATACAAGACATGATATTGATAAGTAGTGAAACTTTATCAACTAAATAAAACCCCACATGTATCAAGAAGGAATAATTTAAAAATGACATTCTATGGATGACAATCTTATAAAAAGAAAAGAGAATATAGAATAGAGAAGAGGAATTAAATTCAAGTGTGTCATGGGGAGGAGAGACATCTTTAAATAGAGTGATAAAGATAAAAGGAGTTACACAACCTTCTTAGTATGTGCCTAGTATCACTAATCCCTATGATGTGAGGGGAAAATATGTGTTAAGTGTGAAAGGAGTTACATGTTACTTGGAACTCCAAGATTTGCTTCAAAAAAGAAGAAAAAGGTGTGACACATTAAAAATATATACATATTACTCAAATAAAAAGAATTTTTAATTAAATAATATTATATAAATAAGTATATATTTTTGTTTTAAATTTTCATAAGACTAGTAGACTCCAACCGATGAACATTAAATCACAATATGGATTGATCCTACTTATGTTGAAATTACCATAAAAAAATCATTAACCTATTCAAAAAAACATACATGTACCTAGATAAAATTATCATAATAAAGGGAATGAAATTAAAGATTAATCTCCAACACTCCACCTTAAACTTTACTTAGGTTTACATAAGAGGATAAAATATTAAATGAATAAGGGAGTTGACATTACATAATATACCCCCTTTCTAATAACTTCCTCTCAAATGGAATTAAAAATACCACAATAGTTTGAGAGAAGAAATAATAAAAGAATAGATATCACAAAAATATTACAATCTTTGAATAATACTCATTAGATAAATAGTCAATCCAATTTTTAACTAAGATCAAAGAAAAGGAGATGACAAAAATGATCCAATATAACCTAAAAAACATAAAATTTAAAAATAATTTTTGTATTAAGAATCAAGCATGACAAAAAATGGGATCAACATACATAAAAAGTAGATCTAATAAGAGAAAAGAGACAAGTTTTAAAGTGTTCAGTCATGCACATTCAAAACGGATTTAATCAAAAAATAACATGAAACTATACACAGATCCTATTTTAAAAAGATTATGCAAAACATTATACACCAATGAAAAGGATCAAAAGTGGAATTTGATCTTAATTTGACCAAAACATAATAAAAATAATGATTGACAACAAATTAAATAAATATGTTTCAGGTGAAAATAATTTTACTACAAAAAATTTCTCACAAATAAATAGCCAAAAGGATTTGTTTGCACTATAGAATGAAAACAAACAAATCAGTTATTACTAATTGATTATTTAAATTTATTCTAATAATTACCTAAAATGTTTTAAAAATTGTGTAAATGAATGATGAAACTAGATGAAAAAACCATATTAAACACAAAAACCTCATTTTTTTAGCAACTTGAAACTTAATTTTAACATGCAAATTAAAAAAAAAATTACTATATTTAGTCTATGCATTGAAATAAATAGTGAAATAAATTAAAAAATAATTTAGAAGGGCCTAAGTCCTCATAAAAAATAAAAAATAAAATAAAATAAAATGAAATAAAATAAAATGTATTTCTCTAGCCAAGTGCCTATAAACTGTTAAAGTTCAACATTAAAAATGACCTGTTTTGATACCATGAAAGAATGAATGTCAATACACTTAGAAATTAACAATAAAATCCTACTTTAAATAATGTGGAAAATATAATATATTTCCTCAAAGATAAGCCACACCATGAAAATGCAAGATGAAAGATTGATAAGTGGGGAAATTAAACAAACGGAAGAAACCGCCATGTGATTTAACAAGCAGAGGTAACTGAACAATATAATCCAGATTGCAATCTTAGTGGAAGAAAATACAATATATAATAATATTGATCTTAAAGTGTGTGAAAGAGAAGGGGAGGGATCTATAAATAGTGTGAGCAAGCCAAAGGGAGTTGTAAAGAATTTCCATCATGAACTTAGACAAACTTGTTACTGCGTGTGCCTAGTGTTAGTAATCACCATAAAGTAGGGGGAAGTGTTTCCAAATGTGGAAAGATTTACATTTCACAAGGAACTCCAAGATTCCACTCAAATGGGATAAAAGTGGTGTGACATATCATAAAAACTAGATTATGTGAATTACACACTCACATAATAGAAAACATACACACACCCAAATAAACTTAAGATAATAAAGTGAAGCCACATAAAGATTAATATCAATCAGGTCTTCATTTTAAACATTTTGAATATTTGAATGTTTTTCTATTTTATGATTATTTGATTTTTATATTTTTTGAATAATTGAAAACTTGTGCTCATAAATATGTAGGTCATCCTCATCTGAATTGAAGTCAATATATCCTAGATTGTCTTTGAGACTATGTCATCATATTACCTCTTCTTCCTTATATATTTCTTATTGTGTCTTTATAACCCCTATATATTGTGCTTTTTGATGTTAAACATCATCATGTTTAATTGTGACGACTTTTCTTGTATGTGAGAAAGTGAAATACTGACTAGTTGTATTTGCTATAGCCTACATTTTTATAGCCATTTATATCCTAATATGGATCCTACTCTATAAATAATAGGCATGACCCACAAATGTGTGTCAACCACTTTTATCCCACAATATATTGGTAAAACAATACATTCAAGGGGTGATTTCCATGGTGTGTTATGTTGTAATTCCTTAATTCCTTTAAAATGGTATGGAGTTTGAGAACAATGTCATAAAATATATTTTATCACTATATAAAAGGTTAGGGTATGTTTAATAGGGATTTGTTAGTTTAAATACTTTGATAATAATTTTTTATTTAATATCCTATATATATTATGGTCCATGTGACCATGTTTCATTAATACATTATGTCAAAATAACTCACATGCTTTGTATATTTTCCCACGTCTAGGATCATTTAATCCCCCTTTTCCCACGTGATAAAATTTCATTCCAAAGATATTTTTTCAAACATGTCAAATCCTTTGTATATTGTACCACATTTTTCTCCCGCCTTTTTAATACATAGAGTATTTTCAACTACAATGTATGGAAAATATGAATTTATGTGAATTCCATTAGGTAACAACCCTATTTTGTTTTTAAAAACTTATGAAATGATTAGAATAAATTATAATTTAATGATGAAATACTCTAATGCCATCTCACCTGAAACATGCCATAACCTCATACAAACTACACAAAATGTGACATTCCTTAATGCAATTGTAGAATAAATATTACTTTAAAAAATTCCATAAAATCATTTATAGTCTAGTCAATACATTCCCTCATTAATTTTATCTATAAAACCTAAAACATAAACCAAGAAAAAACATCACAAAGCATAATTGAAAAACTTAAAACCTTAATGAAAAAATAAAAAATACATCACAAACCTTTATCTAGGGAAATCCAAATACACTAACATAAAAAAAATAAGGGGTTGGAATTTTTTTTCAACACCATGGTGATAAGTGTCATTCTATACCCTCATATATTAGATTGGATCCTCATCTTCTACCAGAAAGTAACACTCTTTTGTCAAATAAAATAAATTTTATATCATTTTCCTCTTCCAAATGATCCTCCTTGAATAATTTGAAAATTTTAATCATTTTTTTATGTGTGAAAAAATGTAAAGGATCCTATACATTTTTTAACTCATTTTATGGAATTTCAAATTTGGGTGATTATGTATTTAAAAAAACTAAACTATGACAAAATATTAAAAAGTTAACATAAAATATATAAAGATTGAAATTTTGACATAAAATATAAAGACACGGAAATTAATAATATACCTCACATATTTGGCTAAGACTTTTTACTCAACGAAAAATATATTTGGGTGAGCCAATCAATTTACAAATCCAAGAACTACCAAAGTAAAAAAGATACAATAGGCACAACTTCGAATTTATTGAAACAATAATATGTAATGATCCTTTATGAATAATTAAAGTCATTACATAAGAGTAATTAAATAATTATCAACTCAAAATTAGACTTCATGTGCAAAAATATAAAATCTAAAAAAAAAAAACTACCTAGACTTTATTGACTCCTGACATTTTTAACATCTATTATTTTCAGTAACTTTTACATACAAGGTTGACCATTGTTATCATTAGTAACTTTTTCATGCAATTTTAGGCATTTTTATTTTTAATTAATTTTACATGAAAACTCATATGGTCTTAAAAAATTTCAATTATCCCCTAAATCCAAATTGCACAATATTGGGTGAGTTTCAACTCAAGTTGATGTCTGGTTACAAAGTTATCCAAATGTCAAAATTTAAAACATGATTACAAATGCTAGAATGTAATTTTGGACCCTAAGATTATATCTTAATACCATCAAAACATATACAAATTGATCATAATTAGATTTCTTCTTTTTGATATCTATGTTTTCATGTGAATAAGAGCTCAAACAGGTTCCTATATCAAAAGTTATGGCCTTCAAAAGATATATGTATGTATCAACAACTTTACTAGTAACTCTTTGAAAATTTTAACTTATTTTTAACTAGGAATTATATGGAGGTAAAATGACAATGATGATAGGACTAAAAAAATTATTCAAATTGAATGAAGAGGTCAATCTGGCATGGACGTTAGACTTTTATCTTATTTTTATCTGATGTGTATGTACACATGATCATGCATTATTGGTAATTAGTCAAAAGATAAATGAGATGAAATAAAAAGATCTTACAAGGAGTGAATTGTTGAGAAAATACAATTTCAGTAAAACACCATGGTAACAAATAAAAATTTAATAAACATTGAAAAAAATTAGGAATTTTATTAGGCTAATATAGAAAGGAAATCAAGGGAAAGGGTGAGTTAGTTGATCAAGAGGGTGATGGAGGATGTTAATGCCTATAAATAATATATGAATTTGTGCTACATTGTACTATGATAATATTACCAGTTCTTAATGTTACCTTTCTCTTTTATCTTTTACTTACCTTTTTTGCATGTTACTGTAAGGGTTTCACACTACATAAATAATGAGTGATAATCATAATAATTATGAATATTGCATGTTCCATCTATTTTTATGGTCTTTCTTTGATTGCTACTATAAGGAGTTGACATTGAATTGTATTTTGATAATGTTACTAATTACAAATTTTTCCTTTTTCTTCTATCTTTTCCACTCTTGCAGCAAGTGAACACTTGAGAAAATACCATGACAAAAAACCCCCATGGTAACTTTTAAAAATTATATAAGATTTGAACAAAATTATGCATTTATTTAGATATGTATAATGTGTAAATAAAGGTGAGGGGAAATTTTTGGAAGGAGAGGGTGATGATGAGGATGTTAATGCATATACATCATGTATTGATTTGGGATGCATTGTATTATGATAATTTTACTAATATTGAATATTTATTTTGTCATATATATTTTCCACCCTTTCTTTGATTGTTAAATAAAGGCTTCACATTTCATAAATATGGAGATAAAAAGGATTTTAATATTTTTTGGAAGGAAACAATCCATTTAATTTCGTTTGGAATGAAGCTATGGAGCATGTTCAAAGTGTTGTTTGTAAAACATGGAAAAATGTAGAAAAAGATGATGGTTTTAACTTATTAATGGTACTAAGAATATACCATTCATGATTGCAACCTGATGTAAGTAAACATTTTGTAGGTCTACTCAACTAGGTCTTATTTATCCCCTTGAGAATTTATATCGTTATTAGTCATAATAACCTTCTAGACTTGATCTCACTCAACAAATATTGATCTTATTTACTTCACTTTATATCTCATTATTTTTACCAAATAATAATCTTATAGAATCTTCTAGTATTCCTTTATTAATTTTTTACCATTAATTATCAATAGGCTTGTGGAATTTTGATGTAGAAGGGAAATTGAACTATCTCATTCTAACAACTTATCTCATACTATGTTTTATCTCAAGACACACTGATTTGCTAATTACTTATACGTTCACTTGTTCACTAGTGGTTATAGGATTGAATGCTTGTTTGAAAGATTATAAACACCTTAAAAATTATTATCACAATCCTTAAGTACCCTTCATTCAACTTATACCATTGTAAAAAATAATAATTCACTTCTACATAATTGTGACTTCTTACCACTTGGTTCTAGTAGCCCATTTTAAGAGTAATTCCTAGAGTATCAATATGTACAAATGCCATTTGGAAAAATAACTATTGATTTAGATACCCTTTATCTTACCCTATCTATCTACAAAGTTTCAAATCCAAACTCTATCTTTAATTAACTTTTCTTAGCATATTTTGATTACTTGTTAGGTCTCTAGGTCATTTAGACCTATGATTCTAACACAATCCCTTAGTAAAGTATAGAGACGTACGTAAATTTTATAGAAACTTCAATATATACTTAAAATCTCTAACATCCTTCTTTACATAAAATTTGGGACTTTTTGGATGGTAGAATATTCTATTATGATAAAATATTTAGAAATAGGGTTTCTAGGCTCTGTATGAGCTCGTGAGCTATTTTTTTGAGGTTTAGTTTTCTACATCAGATTTCGAAAGGGTATAATTGTTTGTTGAGTCATTTATTACTATAATACACCTTTTCAAATCATTATAATCTTACAAACACAGTCCTATGCCTCCTTATCTCTTGATTTTGGATCTTTTTGTATACACAATTCTTACATCTTAAATATTTTATTTAAATACAAAATACTAATCAAACCAAAATTACTTGATCAAACATCTATTTCAGTCATCCACCTGAGATGCTCCTTCATCATACTCCTAGGGTGTGAAAGATGTTGGGTGAATATTTTGTCGATCAACAAACTGATGAGCAAAATAGGTCTAATCAACCATAGCAAGGAAGATTGGTCAGCTAAATGTGTGGGTTTACAACATCAAAAGGGGACAAATATCTCCTCTCATCAAGTGAAGGTTCCCTATAGGTATGAAGGGGGATATATACTATATATATAAGCAAAAAGTAACACTTAGGGGTAGGGTAACACCATCCATCTCTCTTTTTTTAGAGATAATGTTTAAAAATAAAGGAGAAAATCTTGCTAAAAACATTTAAGGCACTTCTCTTATTTCAGAAGTGATCTTGTAGGAAACAACAAGAGTTTTTTCAGGTAGTGATAAGAAACTTATAACAAAAGACATAGTAACCAACAGACTGAGATGTAGCACAAAGTATCCACCACAACTACCCAAGAGTGAAATACAAAAGACAATGAGGGCACAAAGTCATCCCAAGGTCCTTTACATAGAAAAAAAAATAGAAAAACACACTAAAGACAATTATGGGGTCACAAAGTCATCCCAAGGTCCTTTACACAGAAACAAAAAATAGACAAATACATTAAAGACAATTATGGGAGAACAAAGTCTCTCCATAGTTGGCTTTAGCACACCTTCCTGATTACTTCCACTAGTTCTACTCATTTCTTTAAAATAGACAAGAACACATTCAGGAAGCATACATAAGAACAATCCCCTAAATGACACAATTTATAATAGCACAAAGTCTCAAAGTAACTTGCTTTTTCATTCAAATGAAGAAATATGATTTATAACCTGAGCTCAAAGTCTCAGTAATCACCTCTCAATTTTGATAGAGTTTTGATTCTATGATAAAAAATATATCTTTTTAAAACAAAATAAGAGATTACAATATATAGTGGCCAAGAAAGGCTTGGTGCTCTCTTTCATGGAATGGCCCATGTTGTGCATTCAATGCTTTGAATGCATTATTCAATTTTGTCAAAGAGGACCATGCTGGAATGAGGTGGCTACCTTAACTATGGCATGTCATTTCATCTCATATGTCTTCTCTTGGGTCTGGATCATCTAGTCTATCCCCTTTGATGTTTGTGCAATTTTACATTTCATCTTTACTCCAAGGGAGACCAATAGAATGCACCTTCAATGTTTTCTAGTCAAAATATCTGCTTTGCAGACTGTTCTACCTAATGGAATAATTATTGTGTAGATATTTCAGCCTCTACCCCTTTTTACTATGATTTGAGCCCTTGGGCTATCTTTTCTTGGTGGTTTTTCCTTTTGGCCTTAGCCTTAAGGCCTTTGAATGCATTTAGGTCTATGCTTAAGCCTGCAAAGATCAATGGCTATTTCATTGTCACAAATTTTATGTCTTCTGGTCCGTCATCATTTGAAAGCCAATGGCTTGTTGGTTGCCCTAAATTTGATGACTATTGGGATGTCATCGGACATCTGGATCCTAATCGGTAGTTTGCGATGCTCAACTTTGATGTTTGCAGGCCCGTTATCTTCTTCAACAATTTCTTTAGCTTCAAACGGTCTTTAGGTTTTAATTCCTTCATGTCTTTCCCGCTTGCTTTGAAACTTTATCAACTTAGATAAAATCGAACCCACAACACTTCTTTCCCAAGTAGCTTTAGAAGGGGAATAGGGAGAGATGGCACTTTCCACTGATCTTAACAAGTGACATGTGGTGATCCCACTATGAAATAGGCAAAGATACTTGGTAGCATCTGCTTAACTTATAGAAACATTAGATACCTTTGGAGAGTCCTATGGAAGATGACACATGGTGGCTTCCACTAAGCTTTAGAAACATTATAGAAACATTTAGGACTCATTTGGATTCACATGGATGATGACACTTGGCATGCTCTTCTTAGTTCAGTAACTCACTTGGGGCCCACCACAGTCCTTATTCAATAACAAAACAAAAGCAAAAAATTATAGATGTTGACACTTGGTAGATTCCACCAAGCTTCACAAGGGACATGTGGTAACTTTCATTGGACTCTGAGAGAAGCTTATTGAAAGAAGATTTGAAACTTACAAGAAACTTGAAAAGTGGATGCAAACACTTGTCGTGCTCTACTAAGTTATAACATGACACGTGGCACATTCCAATACATATAGAAACAAATTATAATGTGTCCCAGTAGATGACACTTGGTATCTTCCACTCAACTTTAGCAACTTACCTGGGGCCCACCACAGTCCTTACTCAATAACGAAACAAAAGGAAGAAATTGTAGATGTTGACACTTGGCAGCTTCCACTGAGCTTTACAAAATACATGTGGTGACTTCCGCTACATATAGAAATAAATTATAATGTTTCTTAGTGGATGACACTTGGTATCTTCTACTCAAATTTGAGACTCAGACAAAAATTTAGGAAAAATGAAAAACCTGCACAAAATGAAAAACCCGTGCTCTGTGTCCTAACCCTTACTGCGTCAAAACTGAAATGCATAGGGGAAAAACTTGAAGTGAACAATATAAATTCAAAATAAAATGTAGAGTATTTTACTATACAAAGGGAAGAGAGAAACTTTTAGCTTGTAGGACCAAAAATAGTTCATGTGTTGTCCCACAAATGAGTGACAGACTTTGGGAACAATAGTTGGCTCTAGTCAGTGAACTTCCTTTAGTTGAAATTTTGGAAAAACTGAGGGGAGTAGAGACCAGAATCTCCAGTGCCTTGCAGTGTGCCATTGCGCTATGGAGTCCTGCTAACCAATAAGAAAGCAATGCACCAAAAATGAAAATGAAAAGGAAAAGCACAAAATAAAAATAAAGACTATACAAATATACATATGTATAGATGATCTTATATGATACTTCAAGAGTTAAAGTGCTTCAGATGTTGCCCATTATGAGGAAAAAAAAGGGCATGTCATCTTGATACCTCAATAGGAAACTATTTTCACCATTGAGGTGATTAATAGTAAGCATGCCTCTCCATAGGGAATAAAACTTTTCATGCATTCCCTTTGGTTCTCTCCTCTTGTCCCACAACAGGATTTGATATCCAATCTAGAAATCACAGTCTTGAGCTTTTTGGTTGAAGATATTCTTCACCAGACTTTGATGGGTAGTAACTCGGTCCACCACCATAGTTCTTTGCTCATATAGCTCAATTAAGCACATGATCCTCTTATCGAAGGAGCTTTCATATGTTTGATCCTCAATTGCCTTGACCAATTTTAATGCTGGCAATTCTAGGGTGATCGGTATCTTAGCATTGAGACCATAATTTTTTTGGAAAAGAGACATACTGATTGCCCTTTTTGGTGTAATTATGTCTACCCAAAGAGCATTAACCAATGCTTTATGCCGTGTCCTTTGATTGTCATCTACCATCTTCTTGATGATAGTCACTAGGTTTTCATTCCTTGATTCAACTTGATCATTTTCTTGTGGAAAGTAATCAGAAGAGTGGGAGAGTGTAATCCCATAGGAGAAACAAAACTAAGTAATTTCTTAAGAAGTGAAACAAACTGCATTGTCTGTGATGATCTTGGTTGGAACCCCAAACATGATAATGATGTTCTCTTTGAGGAAGTTGCACACTACTTCTAAAGTAACATGCTTGGTTGGAATTACTTCCACCCACTTGGTGAAGTAATCTATTGCTTTGAGAACATAATCATGTCCAGCACTAGAAGATGGGTTTACAACACCAATGAAATCAATTCACCATTGTTGGAATGGCTCTTCTACCACCACTGGCTTGAGAGGCAGGGTAGTTAACTTGGGTTTTCTAACAAACTGTTGGCATAGTTCACATTTTCTTACCCATTTATAAGCATCTTAAAATAGAGTGGGCCAGTAGTACCTAGCTGACAAAATTTTATGGGCAATCACAAGAGAAAAAAATGTCCTCCACAGGCTAGATTGTGGAAGGATTTCAAAATTTGGTTCTATTGTTCTTTATCCATGCAGTGAAGGAACACTCCATCGAGGCTCCTTTTATACAGGCCATTGTCTAAGAGGACAAAATTGGCAACTTTCAACTTGATAGTCCTCTTTTATTTATAAGATAGGTGTGTAAGACACTCACCATAAGTAAGAAAATGAGAAATACCTAAATACCACTCATTTATGGTGGAGACAAAGATGATTGTTGGTGTTTCTACCACTTATTCATCTACACACTCTATTCCTTCTGGTCTATTGTCAACAATCAATTGGCACAGGCATTTTCCATGTACCAGCTTTGTTGGTTTGATGACTAAACCAAAATCTTAGATTTTTGCAATTTAATTGCCTCTTTTCATCTCAAACTCTTGCTAACTTAATATGGATTTGACTGTGGCATTAGGAACTAGGGCACTAGTGTGGGAATTCAGAATGTAAAAGTGAAAATACTTCACTAATTTGACCACTGCATAAGCATGCTTCTCCATGTTTGAATACTTCAGCTCATGAGCTTTGAGAGGATACCTCATGAAGGAAATATGAGATTCCACACTTTCTTAGTTCTATTGAACCAAAGGGATGAAAGTGTGTGTTCAAAAGCATAACTATATATGGTGAAATCTCTGTTATAGTCTAGACAAACCATAATGGGGGCATGGAAATAGCTATCTTGATATCTTGGAATGCCAATTTACCTTCTTCAGTCTAGTTGAAGATAGGCTTTCCCTTCATCATGTTTACAATATGTCAAGTTTTCTCAGCAAATTTGGGGATGAACCTTAGTAATAAATTCACCTTTCTGAAGAAAGAGTGAACTACAGTCTTACTTGTAGGAAGGGTAAGCTCTTAGATGAACTTGACTCTGTCTGAGTCAATATTTATGCCTTCTCTAGACATAATGTGTCTGAGAAGCTTTGGTTTAGTTACCCCAAAAATAGACTTTTTGAGGTTTAAATAAATGCCATTCTAGCAGCAGCATTCCAACACTTGTTGTATGTGGTGCACATGATATGGGCGATGCTTAGAAAAGATTGTTAAATAATAAATATAAACTACAATGAGATTACTCATTTCATCCTAAAATGCAAGGTCCATTGCTCTTAAAAAAGTGGTGCCAGCATTAATAAGGCCGAATGGCATTTTATGATAAGCAAAGGTGCCCCAAGGTGTGGTGAAGGCAGTCTTTTACTGGTCTACTTCACCAACTTCAACTTGATTATATCCTGAGAAGCCATCTAACATTGATAACATCTCTAAACTGGTCACTATTTGAAGCACTTGATCCATGATTGGCAAAGGATAGTTATCCTTTAAGGATGAATGATTTAGAATTCTAAAATCCACACAAAGATGAATTTTACCATTCTTCTTCCTTACAGGCACTATGTTTTCAATCCATGTGGAATTATGGATTGGGAAAATGATCCTAACATTCAACATTTTCTCTATTTCACATAGAATAATACCTTATATCTTTGGATTGTATTGCCTAGATTTTTGCCTGCAAGGTGCCAAATCACTTTTGAGAAGAATGTCACAGCGAATTTCATTAGACTTGAGTGACTTCAAATCATCATAAGATTATGCTAAAACATCCATGTACTAGTTGAGCAAAGTAGTGAACTTGAACCTATCCTCAGGAGTGCAACATTTCCCAATGTTCACCATCTTGGGATCTTCCATGGTACCCAAATTTATCTGATCAAACTCCTAAGAGGAGCTTGAATCCATTTGATATAATTTGATGAATCTATCATGTTTGTTAAATAACTTCTCAAGGGAAACTAGGCTTTCTGGGATTTTATTCCCTTTGAGTTGCAGGAACTCTTCCGCTGCATCTGTACTTGATTTAGGGGATGGTTCAAGCTTCTGAGGCTTACTACCTTTGAAATGAAGCCATTCAAAGTTATCCTTTTTCTTGAGGAAGGAAATGACTTGGTTCTCATTATTAAACACTTACCAATGACTGGGATTATTAGGTAAACTTGGTTGAAAGACCAAATCAATAGTGTACCTATCTCCTTTAAAGTCTGTGTGGGGAACTAAGAGAGTTGCTAAAACAACCAAAGCATCAGATCTATCATTGAATTCCCTAGGAATGGCAGAGATGTTGAAAGCATTAGATTTTTCAATTTGATCCTAGACTAGATTATGGTAGTGACACAATCTCTCGTTCTTGGTTTGATACAAGTTTCTCACTTGACAAACCACTAGTTCAACATCTCCTTTGGCATGAAGGAGCTTGATGCCTTTGTCTTGAGCAGCCCTCAATCTAAGCATTAGAGATTCATACTTAAATATGTTATTAGTTTTTGTAAACTATAATTTTTAAGATGAAGGAAAAATATATCCTTGAAGAGATATCAGCATAATCCTAGCTCCTAAACTAGTAGAGGAACAACAACCATTAAATTCTAGAATCCATACCTCATTAGACACTGATCTTTCTTTGGATTCTTCTTTATTTGGAGAGGGGGATTCTTTTGTATTTACATTACACTCAATCAATTCTTCTATTATTCTTTTTGAAAAAAAAATTAGGTTGTCACCTTCAGGAGCTTCATTAGGCACCTCATGAACTTCCTCTATGGATAGAAAGTAGTTACGCATGCCTAAAGACTCAAATAGAATTTGAGCTTCTGGCACTGATGTTTGGGTGACCACATATTTTTCTTCCTTTTCAAGAAGCAATCTTTGCATAATGCCTTTGACTAGGATTCTTACCTTAGACAAGTCCATGCTTAATTTTCCACCAACATATTTGCAAAAATTTCAGCCAAGGAGGATGCCATATGATGCTGGGATGTCAGCCACAAGACAGTCATCTTGTTTCTTTTGTCTAGGAATGCTGCAAATGCAAATTAGGCATCTTTGATTTGTCCTAGTAGTGCCGCTTGTTTATTATCCATAGAAAAACATCTCCCAAATGTCCTGGTCAATGTAGGGCTAATGGATCTACCACCTTGGTAGGCATGACATTGTCTAAAGCTCTAGAATCAATGGTGTAATTGCTCAGCTTGTGACCATTTATTAGCATGGAAACATAGAAAGGCTCTATTTTCCCAAGGGTAGAAGGAGGAGTAATGACAAGGTTGTTTAGGATAGACATGTTCCTTGAGGGATCATGAGTTACCTTCTTAGCTTCTTGTCTTGTAGGGATGGTTTGATTCTTCACACATTGAACCAACTTGTCCAATTGCTCAGGATTAGACTACAAAAATTTAAATTTAGATATTTGAATTATTGTTTTCTTTATATAGTTAATTATGTCAAATGTCTGGAAAGGGCTAGGAGCAGAGGATGGGAGTTCATCCTTTTGGTCATTAGAAGGGAGAGGACTGCTCTGATACCACTTGTCAGGATGCATGAAACACCAGAAGCACACAATTGATTACCAAACCAAGCAACTTAATATACGGAATTAACCAAAATCAACAAGTAACTAGAATTCAGATTAACACAGAATATGAGAGACAATACATAACTTGTATTAATAACTCTTACAGAAAAGAATACAATAAATAAGATGCCACTTCTTCTCCACCACCTCTTCAGAGGTTTCCCACACCTCAAGTGAACAGTAATTCTCTCCTCAAAGATCTCTCTCTTAGGTCCCAACACCCAACTCACACACTGAGTTGGTGTTCACCTTATACCTATGCTCCACGCACTCCAAAAGTGCTCCACGCACTCCACAAGTTCTCAACGTACTTCAAGTAGATCTCCCATGAACCTACAATAACCTGCACCTCAACAGACCATACTTATGGAAGGAACTGCCTTGCCTTCCTCTTAGCTCTCCATGTACTCCACGTACATACCAATGAGTACACACCATTCTCCAAGTAGATCCTGCCTGATCTTGCTCTCTGTTGTGTTGCTGTCCTATCTGATCTCTAACCTACAGATCAATAATGGTTCTGCACACCTGTGAACCTTAACCTTGTACACACACACACACACACCTGTAGATCAACGATCTTACTTACCATGTAGATCTCCTACAAAGGCCATGCTCAGCTGATGACCAAGATCATACATACTTGAAGAATCCAGCTGACTCTCCAATCCAGCACCCACACACCTGGTACTGCTGTGGAACTAGGAGGAACACCCTTGCTCACCTCACACACAGAAGAAGTAAACTTTGCTCAACTCAAACTAGCTACACCTTTCCAATACAACCATGAGTCTAATATATAGAACTCATCCAAACAATAATTAGACACTCAGTACAATAATTAGATCTGCAGCTCTTAGTCTATAATTAGCACTAAGCATGCAAAAACTTGGTTCATTAGCTAACTGCCCGTAACATCCGTAGTCTAAACCACACAGGTGACCGACGTCGATCCCTGTCTACCTGGAGGTGACCGACGCCGGCCAATCCCTGATCGACGTCGGTTGCTTTTCTTCACAATCCTACTGACGTCGGCTAATCAGATCGATGCCGGTTGCTCTACAACTTAGCAACCCTCAGAAACCTCCTCGCCTATTTGCATCAGTGAAGCTTTTAGCTCCACAACCTAACAATCTCCCACTTGGAGATAAACAGCTGCACTGTATCTGTACCTGTACTCCATTTAATCTGTTTCCTAGTTTTTATCTCTCTTCAAGCTCAACCCTGAAGACAACCCACCACACATCCCATGGTGTACCTCCTATCATCCGAGTACCCTGCCACATCTGAACCTACAAATACATGTAGTGAAGTCCTGACCCTGCAAGTATACCTGCTGCTGGTCCCTCTCAAATACCTGAGAACCCACTTCCCTGAATTGGCTCCTAACTCTCTGACAGCTCCCACTGCATGGGAATACTCAGGTCTATACCAGACCTCATGTGATTTTAGATACTGTACCTGTCCAGCCCTTAGTGTGTTCCGGCTCTACATCCTAAACCTCGCCAACACCTGATTCACATCAGCTCCCACTGGAGACAAAATCTACCTGTGATCTCCATGTCTCCCATGCCAAAGAATTCTGCTACTCCAAACTCCTCATGACATGCCACTGAACTAATCTTACCCTTAGCTCAGCAAATCCCTGTATGTACAAACCTGCTAGCAAATAACCCACATACAGTAACAGAATGATGTTACAACTCATCATCCACCTGGTAAGACAAACCACAGTAGTTACCCTGACATTGACTAAATCCATGCTTCATCCTCCACCTATCAAACCCTGTACCACTGTCCTACAGCTCCTCAAGACCACATGCCTGGCCTTCCGTCTCACGTATCCGTTCTCTCTATTCTTCAACTAAGGAATCCATTCGTCTCTCAGTGCTAACATACCGGCTGGCAACTCTACCAAATCTCCGTCTGGTTCTGCAATCTCTCCATGCCACGCTCCCACTGTTTCCTGGATCCTTCCTGCTCTGCAGTCAGCAACTAGTATAAAGAAGAGGAACAATGAATTTAAGGGCCTACTTACATCTTCAATCCTCCGTATGGGTATTTGAGACTCCTTGACAGCTTGTTGTCCACCCAAAATCCATTACAGTGACCGACCTCGACCACCCCACAGTCTACATCCAACTGACATCGGTTCCTACGCTTGTCCTGACTACCAACCTACCGTCGTCGGTGTCCTCCTACTGCCAACGTTGGTCCTCGTGACCGACATCAGTCTTACATACTGTCGACGTTGATTTTCCTGCCGACGCCGGTACCTGTGTTTCCTATGAGTGATGACTTTCTATCTGCGAGCTCCTTTGAATCAATCCTCATGTCCAAACTGCCCTGCTCAGAAGTATCCAGCCCCATCCACTAGTCTCTGTCCGCCATATCCTCCAAGAACACCAAGGCTTTCCAGTTTTTAAGCCTGTCAAATATATCTGTCTTCCACTTAAGAACATGCATCTCCTTCCTGCTCATGTGACCAAGCCTACAAAGCCACGTCTCCGTAAGAGAAGAAGAATCAGTAATATAAACAAGTAGATAAAGAGTACTTATTTTCTTACCACTAGCTAATTCAAGTGTATCCACTGTGAGAGCTCTCTTACATCTCCCATCACCCAACTCTTCTAAAGAAATTAGCCATATCTCTAAACCTGGGACTTGCATGACCTCCTTCAACACCCATGTGTTGGCCGCCTGTAATTTCAGCTTCACTTCCCCTTTGCCAATTCTTTGGCAAGGCTCACTAGCTCCTCTATCTGGGGCTACATGGAAAGAGGCAACCGAATCTGTTATCTTAGATTCAAATTTATCCAAGAAACCTCCCAGAGCATCCTGTGCCACATCACCTACAACATCTGCTTCTTCAGTTCCTTCTTGCTGATCTTCCACAAACCAACAATCTTCTTTTACCTGCTCTTTCTTTCCATGGGACCGTAAGTGATCATCTGTGCTTTTCAACTCCTCCATTCTTAGCTTACTTTGATCTTCTGTTGCTCTACTCCCACTCAATCAGAAACCCCTGAGAGTGACCTGTAACCAATCACAAAACCGCTTCCTGCAACCTTAGCTCTGATACTACTTGTCAGGATGCATGAAACATTGGAAGCACACAATTGATTACCAAACCAAGCAACTTAATATGCGGAATTAACCAGAATCAACAAGTAACTAGAATTTAGAATAGCACAAAATATGAGAGACAATACACAACTTGTATTAATAACTCTTACAGAAAAGAATACAATGAATAAGATGCCACCTCTTCTCCACCACCTCTTCAGAGGTTTCCCACACCTCAAGTGAACAGTAATTCTCTCCTCGAAGCTCTCTCTCTTAGGTCCCAACACCCAACTCACACACTGAGTTGGTGTTCACCTTATACCTGTGCTCCACGCACTCCACAAGTGTTCCACGCACTCCACAAGTACTCAACATACTTCAAGTAGATCTCCCATGAACCTGCAATAACCTGCACCTCAACAGACCATACTTATGGAAGGAACTACCTTGCCTTCCTCTTAGCTCTCCATGTACTCCACGTACATACCAATGAGTACACACCGTACTCCAAGTAGATCCTGCCTGATCCTACTCCCTGTTGTGTTCCTATCCTATCTGATCTCCAACCTACAGATCAATAATGGTTCTACACACCTACGAACCTTGACCTTGCATACACACACCTGCAAATCAACGATCTTACTTACCATGTAGATCTCCTATAAAGGCCATGCTCACCTGATGACCAAGATCATACATACCTGAAGAATCCAGCTGACTCTCTAATCTAGCACCCACACACCTGGTACTGCTGTGGAACTAGGAGGAACACCCTTGCTCACCTCACACACAGAAGAAGCAAACTTTGCTCAACTCAAACTAGCTACACCTTTCCAATACAACCATGAGTCTAATATATAGAACTCATCCAAACAATAATTAGACACTCAGTACAATAATTAGATCAGCAACTCTTAGTCTATAATTAGCACTAAGCATGCAAACACTTGGTTCATTAGCTAACTACCTGTAACATCCGCAGTCCAAACCACACAGGTGACCGACGTCGGTCCCTGTCTACCTGGAGGTGACTAACGCCGGTTGATCCTTGACCGACATCGGTTGCTTTTCTTCACAATCCTGCTGACATTGGCTGATCAGACCGACGCCGATTGCTCTGCAACTCAACAACTCTCAGCAACCTCCTCGCCTGTTTGCATCAGTGAAGCTTTTAGCTGCACAACCTAACATTTGATTCTTCACACATTGAACCAACTTGTCCAATTGCTCAGGATTAGACTACAAAAATTTAAATTTAGATATTTGAATTTTGGTTTTCTTTATATAGTCAATTATGTCAAATGTCTGGAAAGGGCTAGGAGCAGAGGATGGGAGTTCATCCTTTTGGTCATTAGAAGGGAGAGGACTGCTCTACGAATTTGAAGTTGAAGGTGAAGGCAAGTTTGGAGTACTTACTTTTTTAGCAATTGTTGGGTCCTTTGGTTGGAAAGGTAGAGTGGTTCCCCACTTAGCAATTGAAATTGTAGGCTGATATTGCTCTCTTATTTTGTTCTTATCATCTTGTTGGGTTGATTGGTCCTTATACTCTGTGAATATAGTGTATGATCCCTTAGCTACTTTAACTTCACTTATGGGTTCATCCTGATAATTCAAGAAACCAATGTTAGAGTCACCAACTAATTCTTCCTCTCCTTCTGTTAAAAGATTAGCGTCATCTTCTTGACTTAATTTAGGTTGGAAGGATAAATTTGATTCTGCTTCAAGGTATCCCACTACTGAATTGGTTGGAGGCACTTTAAGGGCAAGGTTCCTCTATGGAGGAGGAAGACAATTTGCTTGCCCTTCATTTCTGACAACATTGCCTTGGTAAGACTGATTAGGGAATGTCCACCTTGGTGCATCTTTGTATGAAGGATTAGATGACATTCCTTGTGCCATTTACTTTTTGAGAGCCAAGAACTCATTTTCTAGCTTTTGCACCATTGGATTAGTGGTGGTTGTAGGTGAGTATTCAGAGGAAGGAGAAGATTTACCTCTATTTAGATCTCTCCTTATCATTTTTGCCAAGATAAGGTCATCTTATAACTTAGTAGCTAGCTCTTGAGCAGCCTCAAGTTCTATGTGGCCAACACATCTAAGCAAAAAACTCAGTTCAGGTAGATGTGAGTTGATGAAGAAGCATTTGAAGTTTTCAGGTGTTGGCTGGGCAATTGCAAGAATTCGGTTCCTCACCTTGTCAAACTTTGCTATAAAATCCCTCATAGGTTCATGACGTTCCTTCTTCATCTATGTGAGCTGGGCTAGTAAGGTGTGTGCATATTTTGCAGGCTTGAACCTAGCTTCAAATTTAGCTTTGAGTGTGTCTTAGTCAGTTATTGATCTAGCTTGCAAATGGTAGAACTAGTCTACAATAGCACCTTTAGTGTTTCCATGAAAAGCCTGACTGTGACATCCTTAAATTTCACTCCAATCATGCCATAGGCTATGTTGAAGGCTGCAATGTGATCATCAAGATGAACTCTCCCATCACCAATAAATTTTGGGAAATTCTTCCTTGAGCTACATGGAAGTTCATGAAGAGGTGGAGTGAGATTGAGTGGGCCAAAAGAGTTACCCCAGGGGCCTTGAACTGCCATGATTAGATTATGGAAAAAGGGGATAACAAATTTGGGTGGAGCATGTATAGGCAAAGCTCTGATGATAGTATAAAAATTAGCTATACCTTTGATTGGTGACCTAGTACGGGTAGGAGGAACACTTATAGATCATTAAAATTGAAGTTGGGGAGGAAATAAGTCAAAATTTCCTTGCTACACCAACTCAAAGATAGGGCAAAAAACACCTTGAACTCTCTGGCTTCTGGTATAGTGTGGAGTTTCTAGATTGTGAAAAAAAATGGAAAAGGATGGGTCTCACTTTAGCTTGAAGCTTGAAGCTTCAAACTGCTTGTCCTTCCCCAACGAAGTTGCCGAAAAGACAATTGGGTGAATATGTTGTCGATCAGCTAACTGATGAGCAAAATAGGTCTGATCAACCACACAAAGAAAGATTGGTCGACTAAGTGTGTAGGTTTACCACATCAAAAGGGGACAAATCTCTCCTCTCATCAAGGGGAGGTTCCTCATAGGTATGAATGGGGCTATATACTATATATATAAGCAGAAAGTAACACTCAAGGATAGGGTAACACCATCCATCTCTCTTTTTTTAGAGATGATGTTCAAAAACAAAGGAGAAAATCTTGGTGAAAACATTGAAGGCACTTCTCTTCTTTTAGAAGTGATCTTGTAGGAAACAGGAGGTGTTCTTTCAGGTAGTGACAAGAAACTGGTAACAAAAGACATAGTAACCATCAGACTGAGATGTAGCACAAAGTCTCCACCTCAACTGCCTAAGAGTTCAATATGAAGGATAATGATGGCATAAAGTCATCCCAATGTCCTTTACATAGAAACAAAAAATAGACAAACACACTAAAGACATTGATGGGGGCACAAAGTCATCCCATGGTCCTTTACACTGAAACATAAAATAGACAAACACACTAAAGATAATTTTGGGGGCACAAAGTCTTTCCACAGTTGGCTTCAGGACACCTTCCTGATTACTTCCACTAGTTCTACTTATTTCTTTAAAATGGACAAGAACACATTTAGGAAATAGACGTAAGAACAATCCCCTAAATGACACAAGCTATAATAGCACAAAGTTTGAAAGTAACTTACTTTCTCATTCAAACAAAGAAATATGATGAACAACTTGAGCTCAAAGTCTCAGTAATCGCCTCTCAATTTTGGCAGAGTTTTGCTTCTATGACCAAAAAGATCTCTTTTTTAAACAAAATAAGAGATTACAATATATAGTAGCCAAGAAAGGCTTGGCACTCTCTTTCATCGAATGGCCCATGTTGTGCATTCAATGCCTTGAATGCATTTTTCAATTTTGTCAAAGAGGGGCATGCTAAAATAGGCCAGCCACCTTAACTATGGCATGTCATTTCATCTCATATGTCTTCTCCTATGTCTATATCATCTATTTTATCCCCTCTAATGTTTATGCAGCTATCCATTTCATATTTACTCTAAGGGAGACCAACAGGCTGGGCCTTTAATGCTTGCCAGTCAAAATATCTGCTTTGTGGACTGTTCCACCTACTAGAATACCTACTGTGTATATATTTCAGCCTCTCCCCCTTTCTACTATGATTTGAGCCCTTAGGCTATCTTTTCTCAGTGTTTTTTCCTTTTGACCTTGGCCTTAAGTCCTTTGAATGCATTTGGGTCCGCGCTTAAGCCTGTAAAGATCAATGATTATTTCATTGCCACAAATTTGATGTCTTTGGGTCTGTCATCATTTGAAATCCAATAGCTAGTTGGTTGCCCTAAATTTTATGACTACTGGGATGTCATCAGATGTCAAGATCCCAACAGGTAGTGCGTGATTCTCATCTTTGACATCTATGGGCCCATCATCTTCTTTGATAATTTCTTCAACTTCGGGTGGTCTTCGAGGTCTAATTCCTTCGTGTCTTTCCCACTTGCTTTGAAACTTTATCAACTTATATAAAATGGGACCCACAACACTTCTTGCCTGAGTAGCTTCAAAAGGGGAATGGGGATAGGTGGAAGTTTTTGCTAATCTTAACAAGTGACACGTGGTGATCCCACTGTGAAATAAGTGAGGACACTTGGCAACATCTGCTTAACTTATAGAAACTTTAGATACCTTTAGAGAGTCCTACAGAAGATGACATATGGCAGCTTACAATAAGCTTTAAAAACACTATAAAAACATTTAGGACTCATTTGGATTCACATAGATGTTGACACTTGGTGCATTCCACTTACTTTAGTAACTCACCTGGGGCCCACCATAGTACTTACTCAATAACGAAACAAAAGGAAGAAACTGTGGATATTGACACTTGGTGGATTCCATCGAGTTTTATAAGGGACATGTGGTGACTTTTGCTAGACTCTAAGAGAAGCTTATTGAAAGAATCTTTGAAACTTATAAGAAACTTGAAAAGTGGATGCAGACACTTGTCACACACCACTGAGTTATAACATGACACGTGGCATGTTCCACTACATATAGAAACAAATTATAATGTGTCCCAATAGATAACACTTGGAAACTTCTGCTTGACTTTAGTAACTTACCTAGGGCCCACCGCAGTCCTTACTCAATAATGAAACAAAAGGAAGAAACTATAGATGTTGACACTTGATGGCTTTCGTCGAGCTTTACAAGGGACACGTGGTGACTTGTGATGTGTATAGAAACAAATTATAATGTGTTATAATAGATGACACTTGGTAGCTTCTGCTTGACTTTGAGACTCAAAAAAAACTTTAGGAAAAATGAAAAACCTATGCAAAATGAAAAACCCACACTCTATGTCATAACTCTTACTACCTCAAAACTAAAATGTGTAGGGTAAAAACATGGAGTGCACAACATAAACTCAAAATAAAATGTACATTATTTTACTCTACAAAGGGAAGAGAGAAATTTTTGGCTTCTAGGACCAAAAATAGTTCATGTGTTGTCCCAAAAATGAGTGAGAGACTTTGGGAACAACAAAATAAACATTCCTTAAAATTTTCTCAACTTGTCTTGATTTCGCTAGCATTTGTCATTCTAGTTTCTTCCTTCTATGCAATGGTACACCTCCTATATCCCATGGTCTATGAGTAGAAAATATACCTCTTTTTTCTTTGACTAGCTCCACCTTGTTTACTACTTTGAGGTGGATGTTTTATATAGTGATATTCATCCTGACCATCTTGAGCACCTGGTGCTTTTCTTACAATCATCCTGCACATGCAACTAACAAGTTAACAAAAAAATCTCCTACTTATCCTCATGGCAATATCTCTCTTTTTATTGCATGCTTATTCTCTCTATTCTTGAATTTGTTATTTGTATGAATATTTCTATTTATTTTCTCTTCTCTTCTTTAAACCTCTCGATCTCTTCACCCTCATGTTCCTCCTCTTGATGTTATGCTCTCTCAACCTAATTATTAATTCCTCCTTGTTAATCATGGGATATACTGAGAGGGGGGGTGAATCAGTATATCATATATCTTATAAAAAATTCCTTTAACCAAATTTCACTTAATCAAACATTCAAGATATTTAATAAAACTCAAATAATAAACACCACACAACACAGAGAGAGACACCAGATATAACATGGAAACCCAATGTGGGAAAAACCACATAGAACAATCTCAAGTATATGAATGAGCACAAACCCAAACAATATTCTCAATCCAAGCTTGCAGGAGCACCATACCTCTTTTTTGAGCACCAGCCATCTACTATTTGTGAGCACCAACCCACAGGAGCACCATACCCTTTTTTCGAGCACCAATCCAACTACTATTCATGAGCACCAACCCACAGGATCACCAACCGCTTTATGTATACCACACACCTATCTCTCGATGTTGCTATCTCAACAAATGATAGATCAATACAACATCTCTTTCCTCTCTCTCACCTTTGCTCTTCTAAACTATATATAACAAATACAAATCATATTCATCTCTAAAAATTGCTCTTCTAACCTAGATATTACAATATCAAATCAAAATCTCTCTTGCATATTACAAATGGCTTCTCAAGCCTTTATTTATAGCTTTCTAAATGACCTTTGGCCTTCCCCTTTTGTGACCCTTCAATCCTCATGGAAAATGACACCAATCTTGGATGACCCTTCATATTCAAGCCTTTGAAAAGTCATGTGGTGACCCTTCATGACCAAAAACGTCCTTCCCACTTTTTTCCTTATCTTTGGTGACTTTTCATATTCCTCAAAGTGTCCCTTCGTGAGAAATTATGCCCTTACTCTTTTGTCTCCACTTGGTGACTCTTGGTATTCCCAAAGATGACTCTTTATGGGAAAATGCATCCCATCCTTCTTTTGTCTTTACCACGTGGCTCTTCAACTTCTACATGGGCCCTTCTTTTGTCTCATATGCAACCAAAAATATATTTGTTAATATTAAATAAATATTAGCTCATATTATCCAATATATATTTATTACAAACAACATTAAATGCAATGGGGCCTTTATCACCAATAATGCTAAACCTTTGAAATCAATGACAATATTTCCAACAATCTCCCCCTTTGTCCTTGATGGCAACCTCAATAATGAAATTGCCACATCCTGTCACCTGCACATACTGTCATCTAAAAACATACAGTAACTCCCCTTTACTGTAGCAACTTGTACCTATTCCATGTACTTATTTTCTACCCCTATACTTGTACTTGTTATTCTCCCCCTTTGACATCAATGGCAAAGGGCCTACCTAGAGCTAACACTTAGCTCCCCCTAAACTGATGCTGAACATTAACGGCAGGAAGTAATAGAAATTACTCCCAACTCCTCTTGCATGTCTTTGAGAAGATATCTGATTAAAACATCGCATGTCCTTTGAGCATCTACAATCAACTCATTTGAATATTTCTTTCTAATCTCAAAACCTTCTGCATGAAACTTTAAGGTGTATTCTTGATCACATATTTGACTTACACTCAATAGATTATGTTTACAAAACATTCTTAGATTTGGTTCTACTAATATCCAAATTTAAAATACCATTTCTGGCTATCTTGGCAGTGGTTTTATCTTCAAATTTCACTATGCCACCATTGACCTTCTTTACTCTTATCTCCTATCATATGCCTCAAACATTTACTATCAATGAACCATGGCTAATATTTATTTCTTACATGCAGGGTTGTTTGAACCATCATAGAATCTTCATGTTGTTTCTTCTACCATGAACATGTCTGAACCTTCTCCCTGATGAATGGAGCTTTGAAACTCTGATCCTTCTTCATTGAATCTGCATGAGTATTCTTTTCCTTCTTTATAAAATTGTTAACTCTTTTTTAACATTCTAATTTCTTATGACCATAATCATTTGAAACACTGCATATGCAAGAATCATTCTAATAACCTCAAACCATAATACTGATGCAAAATTTTCTTCAAAACTATATCATATATCTTATAAAACTTTCCTTTAACCAAATTTCACTTAATCAAACATTCAAGATATGCAATAAAACTCAAACAATAAACATCATGCAAAATAGAGAGAGACACCAAATATAACATGAAAACCCAATGTGGGAAAAACTATAGAGAACAATCTCAAGTATATGAATGAGCACAAACCCAAATAATATTCACAAGCCAAGCTTGCAGGAGCACCATACCCCTTTCCTGAGCACCACCCCAGCCACTATTAGTAAGCACCAACCCAAAAGAGCACCATACGCCTTTTCCGAGCACCAACCCAACTATTATTCGCAAGCACCAACCCACAAGAGCACCAACCCCTTTGTGTATACCCCACACCTATCTCTCGATGTTGCTATCTCAACAAATGAGAGATCAACACAACATCTCTTTTCTCTCTCTCACCTTTGCTCTTCTAAGCTAAATATAACAAATACAAATCATATTCATCTCTCAGAATTGCTCTTCTAAGCAAGATATTACAATATCAAATCAACCTCTCTTTCATATTACAAATGGCTTATCAAGCCTTTATTTATAGCTTTCCAAATGAACTTTGGCCTTCCCCATTTGTGACCCTTCAATCCTCATGGAAAATGGCACCAATCTTGGATGACCCTTCATATTCAAGCCTTTGAAAAGTCATGTGGTGACCCTTCACGACCAAAAACGTCCTTCCCACTTTTGTCCTTATCTTTGGTGACTTTTCGTATTCCTCAAATTGTCCCTTCATGAGAAATTGTGCCCTTACTCTTTTGTCTTCACTTGGTAACTCTTGGTATTCCCCAAGTTGACTCTTCTTGGGAAAATGCATCCCATCCTTCTTTTGTATTTACCGTGTGGCTCTTCAACTTCTCCATGGGCCCTTCTTTTGTCTCATATGCAACCAAAAATATATTCGTTAATATTAAATAAATATTAACTCATATTAGCCAAGATATATTTATTACAAACAACATTAAATGCAATGGGGCCTTTATCACCAATAATGCTAAACCTTTGACATCAATGACAATATTTCCAAGACTCCCTCCATAGATAATGCTTTCAACATGCTTACATTATCAACAAAGTATTTTAAACTCTCATTTTTTTATATGCATGAAAAGTAGTTTGAGAAACTTGAAAACAATCCTTTCACCTATTCATCTAAAAATATCTCACTTATTTCTTCTTCTCTTAGCTAGTGCTTTGTCTTGGGTAGTTGTATTCTCCTAATCAAGTATGTTTCACCTTGCTCCACCTTAATAAATAATGTTGTACCTTGCTTCATCCTCATCCAAGCTATCTCCTTGGATCAACTTATTTGATAAATTCACTTTACTCTCTCCCTATCAGATTCTTTAGCTCCTTATCTCTTCTAATGCCACTTTTAGATTTCAATCGGCCTGACCAACTACTAATAGTATTCTCTTTAAATCTCTTCAAATAACCCTCATTATTCATTCAATGAACTGATCAAATGCATAAACTAAAAACTAAAAACCAAACTTATACTCTTATTTGTAGATACCTTCTTCACCTTCTTCACAACTAATATTTAGGATCTGATACCAAAAGGATGCATAGGTTAAATCAACCTATCTCATTCTCACAATTTATCTCATGCTATGTTTCATCTCAAGGCACACTCCTTTATTAATGACTCATAGGTTCACTTGTTCACTGGTGGTTATCAGACTCAATGTTTTCATGAATTCTTATAAAAAACTTAAACATTCTTATCATAATCGTTAAGTACCCTTCATTCAACTTATACCATTATACAAAGAAACAATTCACTTCTACATAATTCTGCGTTCTTACCATTTGGTTTTAGTATCTCTTTTTTAGGTGAATTCCTATTGTAAAAATATGTATGAATGCCATTTAGAATACTAATCATTGATTCATATAACCTTTATCTTACTCTATCTATCTAAAAAATTTCAAATCCAAACTCTATCTTTAAGTCACTTTTCTTGGAATGTTTTTATCACTGAATAGGTCTCTCAGTCATTTAAACCCTTGTTTCTAACACAACCCCTTAGTATAGTATGAATACATGTAAAAAACTTCGCAGAAATTCACAATCAATTTAAATGACTTAATACCCTTCTTTACACCAAATTTGGCATTTTTTAGATGGTCAAATCTTCTATTATGATCAAAAACCTAGAAACAAGTTTTGCAAGCTCTATATGAGCTTGAGAGCTATTTTCTTGAGTTTTAGTGTTCTACATCAGGTTTCAAAAGGATATAAAATCTTTTTGATCTATGTCTTTATATAATACACCTTCCAAAATCATTATAATCTTACAAACACATTCCTATGCATCCTTATCTCCACATTTTGGGTCTCTTTGTATACATAGTTTCAACATCCTAAAAATTCTATTTGACTACAAAAGACTAATCAAACCAAAACTACTTGATCAAACATCTATTTGTGTCATCCACAAAGGATGCTCCTCCATCAACTTCCATAATGGATCTTGGTATTCATCTATGGATAATTTATTCCAAATTCACAATTATTTCACTTTGATAAGGTTCTTACCTTTCTAATGATACCACCTATCTCATAAGATAACATTAAATTACCCTCCTCTATTAATCTTTAGTCAAGAAACAAGATTATTTGTTTTAGGGCTTATATATGAACTTTAAAGATAGTTAGGTAATTGTAAATTATAGTGTATAGGTCATAAGTTCCTTAAAACACATTAAAAAATTCACACACCAACACTTTATACCTTTTACCACATTCAAAATCCTTTTATTCATTCATTTTTCACCTAAAATCTCTTTTAGAAGTCTCAAGACGTGGTTTAGACTATGAAATATATGACTATTGATTGATATAAAGGAGTTTATCCCTCTACACACTCTATTATTTCACAAAAATAGATTCGTTGACTTGGATACATCCTATTAAAACTATCCTAAATTTTTTAGACATTTTGAAATATTTCTCATCCCTCAAACTATGGTTTTAAACATGAAATAAGGATTTCAAGGCTCCAAAGAAGGCTACAATCTAAGATTTAGATATATACCTTAATATATATACTTCCAATCCTCTTTAAATCACTTCAAAACATTTATAAATGACCTCTCAAACCATTATATAACATTACATAACATTTGGATGGCTATAACTGAAACTACAAATCTTTTTGTCACCAAAACCCTCAACTATATTTTAACAAACTATGACTATCTGAGAGATTTATTTGAAGACTAAATTAGATTATATAAAAAATTAAGGATTATTTTATATTTGATAAATAACCTAACACTCTGTATTTTCCTTGAAAAATATCTTCATGTATGAACAATCTCAAGAATGTACAAAAAAAGACTTTCTTTTCTTGGTTGTTATAGTTTGATCTAGTAATAAAAGTGTGAGAACACACATTTGAGGAAAAATTGTGTTATATACACTATTGACTACACTTTCTTCCTTGGTAGGTTATCTAATAATATCCCTTGTTATTAAAAATAGTTTCCAAATCCCCTAATCACAAAATTACATAGAAATACACCATTGTATCTTAATATATTTCACAGAATAGAGTTTGTAGACCATTATAGTTTATGAATCACCATATATGTGTATTTAGATAAAATACTGATCAAAATACTATAATTACATACTCAAATACTTTTAGATTCATCTTAGAGCACATTATTTCCTTATTTTATTGATATATCTTCAAATTTACATATATAGACCGCTATACACTACACCAGCCTCCTAAAATAGCCTACAAAATCAAACTTTATCTTTCTTTCATTCATTTTTTGGGATCTTCATTTAATTATTCATACTTAATCATGATATAACATTCATAAACTTATTTTGGTCTCATTTCAAGACCAAAAATCTCTCTAAAATATTCTAACATATCCTACATGTTTGTATTAACCTTCCTTCTACATTGAACACACCTTGGTAGGATCTAGAATAAGTTCGAACTAGAGTGATGGTTCAAGGAAATTTAAAACACTTATTAAGAAATTTAATATCTTTTATAATTGATCTAAGACTATCCAAACATGTGAATGCACCTCAAACTATTCAAATTTTTGAATTTTTTTGTTTTGGTAGCAAAACCAAAAACATAACATAACTTTAATACAAGTTTTTAACACCTAATGGCCTTATAATACACTCCATAGTCTAACATGGTCAATTTATTATAGTAATAATTAATATCAATATTTTTAGTTACCTATCAATAACCTATCAATCCAAACAAGCTAAACTTGACATGGTTCTTGATAAAGCTTCTGTATAATACTCCCTAAGCTATAAAATTTGAGGTCCATCTCCAATGAAATTTGTTTTTCCCTTTTTCCATTTTTTTGGTATCTTACTTTTTTAATTTGCATGCCTACTCTTATCTTCACTTCTTTGTATTTGTTGATTGTCTTTACTAGCTTCCTCCCATTTTCCTTCAGTCCTTTCCTCATAACTGGTCTTTAGAATTTTATCAAATCTTCTTTACTATATAAGAGATTTAGAAAGGATTTTAAATCTTCTATATCCTCCTCTTTAGCTCTCTTATCTTCATTCCATTCATCATTGTCTTAGTTTAATATTTATAATATCTCAACTTCTACCATTTAAATGTCTTCCTTATCTCATCTGATATCCAAATAATCTAATCCCTATATTATTTAACTTCATATTAGCTCTTTGTCTTCACTATATTCTTTTATTTCTTATTTTCAGTTTTATTTTCTTATGCATAATGTACTATAACTTATACCATAACCTTTTCTTGGACTTTATATCTATCATATGTCAAGTTAGAAACATCCTCATGTTAATTCTCCATTTGATTTCATGCTCTAGACATCATTGTATGTGTTTCTCTTAGTTACTCTTCAAGTAATAAACCTTGCAATTCATCTTTTTCTTTTTTTACCTTATATTTTGAAATCTTAGTAAAAATGAACTCTTTTTCCCATAGCTATTCAATCATTTCATTAGGTGTTTTCTCTTCATACTTGCCTTTAATGATTATTCAAAATAACCCAAATACTTTACTGTTTAAGAAACTCTTTAATTCCTTCATCTCATTAACTTTTAAATTTACATGCACATAATAAAAAACAATATTATAAATAAAATGTTAAGGCTATATAGCCTCCTCAAATACTTTTTGATTGAACACTGATCCTTCTTGTATTCTTCCTTCTTTCATTTCCTCAATGAGACATTTTTCTTCTTGAAAATTATCTTTTTATGGATAAAAAAGTTATGTATTCTCTTTCTTTAATAACATCTTCATAATCCTTTCAATACTATCATGTTACTCACGCTTCTCATGAATCATAACTATCTTCATGTTGATCGATTCTTCATTTTGATTCTTAGATTTTGTGTCAATTTCAATCTTATCTTTTTATACAAATGTTTGAGATGGTAATTTTTTAATATCATATTCTTCTACACATGATTTGTTTCTAGCTTGTTTTTCATGTCTCAATTATACAACCAATTCTTTATGTTTCATTAGTAGATTTTCCTTGGCCTTTTCAATGTTTAAGACCCTAATATATACATCTTCTTCATCAAATTATATACTTACAATCATACATTCAAAGAAATTATTAAAATAAAAATATTGAGGCCTTATTACCTTTCAAAGTTTCTTCTTGGGTTATTTTTATAGAATCCTTATTAGTCTTTTCTAATTTTTGATTCCTTACTTTTCCTGATTTTGAATTGATTCTTTCAAACCTTGAATTAATCTTATCAAGGATTGATTCTTCTCATTAATCTCTTTCTATAAGTCATTTTCTTTTATCTTTCCTCCTTGTTTCTTCTTTTGGTTCTTCTCTCTTTGCAGTCCTTCCATTTATCATTTTACTTCTTTTTCCTCTGACAAAACTTTTTCACCTTAGTATAACAATTTTGTTCACCCTACTTGTGTCATACTCTTCTCACCTTCCTTTATTAAGTTTGTACCCTTAATTATTAGTAGGATTGTGGGCTTCTTCAAAAGTTCCTAGTCTTATTATATGGGTAATTTAATCTAATTTCATAATTATTTCACTATCATAAGGTACCTACCTTTCTAATAATACCTTCTATATTATACTATAACTTTAAAATACCCTTCTCTATCAATATTTAGTCAGGAAACGAGGTTCTACCTTTTAGGACTTATATATGAACTTGTAAGATAATCAAGTAACTATAATGTAAATTACAAGGATCCTAAGTTCCTAAAAAGTCATTAGAAACTTCACAGAACAACTCATTTTAAGTTTTACAAAGTTTTAAATCCTTATACTCAATCAATTTGGAGCCATACTCTCTTTTAGAATTCTCAAGACATGGTTTAGACTATGAAACATAGACCTATTGATTGATATAATGGACTTTATTCCAATACACACTCTATTATTTCATGAAAATATATTAATTAAATTTCATACATCCTATTGCATTTGTATTAAAAGTTTCATACATTTTTAAATACTTCTCATCCTTCAAACTATGGTTTTGAACATGAAACAAGGATTTTAAGTCTCCAAATAGGGCTATAGTCTGAGTTTTAGGTATACCTTTTTATACAGGCTTCTAATTATATTTAAATCACCTTAAATAATTTATAAATTAAATTTTATGTCATTATATAACATTATAAAACATTTGGATGCCTAAATCTCAAATTACAAGTCTTGTTGTGACCAAAAACTTGAAATGGAGTTTAACATACTATGACTAGCTGAAAGCTTTCTTCAAAGGAAAAATTAGATTATATAAATTTTAGGGATTATTTTCTATTGGAGAAAGACCCCAACACTCTTCCATTACCTTCACAAAAATATTCATGTATGAACAATCTCAAGAATGTTAAAAAGAAAACACTTTCTTTTACTAACTATTATAGTATGACCTACTAACATAGACCTAAGAACACATGTTTGAGAAAATATTGAGTTATATACATTTTTAAAGACTCTTTGTTACTTTTTAGGTTCTATAATAACATCCCTTTATATTATAAATACTCTCCAAATCCCCTAATGATAGAATTATGTAAAATACACCATTCTATCAAACTATATTTCGCACAACAAATCTTGTAAACCATTGCAGTCTATGAAGCATCATAAAAGTGTGTAGTTAGATAAAATAATGATAAAAATATTATACATACATAATTAGAGTGTTTTGGATTCATCTTATCGAATATTAATACCTTCATTTTTTAATATATCTTCAAATTCACAAATACATACCCCTATACACTACACCAACCTCCTACAATACCCTATAAAAACATGCTTTATCTTTCCTTCATTTCCGTTTCTGTTCTCCTTATTTAATTATTTAAAATTAATCACATTATAAAGACACTTATAAACTTAGTTTGGCCTTGTACCAAGATCAAAAATCTCTCCACAATTTTCTAACTTATCCGACAAGATTATATTAGACTTCCTTCTATGTTGAATACACCTTGGTATGATCTAAAACAAGCTCAAATTGGAGTTATGAGTTTTAAGTATATCTATAAAACATATTATAAACTTTAAGACCATTTTTAATTTATCTAAGACATTGAAAACATTTAAAAGTGCCCCAAATTATTCAAAATTTTGAATTTTTGGGTTTTGGTAAGAAAACTAGAAACATACCATAAAGACAAAGTTTGTATAACTAATGATCTTACCAGACCATCCATGTTCTCACAAGATCAATTCATTATATAATTCAGTAATATTATGTTTTTTATTTACCTATCTATCACGTATCAATCCAAACAAGCTAAATTTTACATAGTTCTTGATGATGATTTTACATCACAACCTTTATGGGTTCTTTCTTCTCCTATCAGACTCAAAATGGACCTCAATAAAAAAAATACATAAATTTATTTATATATATGCATTTAATGGCTTTTCAAGTGGGTGATGGGGGATAGATAGATTGGTAGGTGGATGCAATCAATAGTCATAACTTTAGGTCATTTAATGTTCAAAAAGTAGGTATTAAATGTGCAAATACGTCATGGTAGATTGATATCCAAACTAAATAGAAGTCAATTAAATTAAATAAAATTATAATATCATTCATTAAAACCTCCAATACATAAAATATGATCATTCAATAAAAGAATATGCAAATTTTAATATCAAGACATTATTCTAGGTACACCTACTACTAACAACATTTTTCGAACAAATGTATTCAAACTAATGCCAAACTTTTCAGAAATGAAATGTACTAAGGTCAAAAAAAATTATTTTCATACTCATAAATCAAGGGATAAACTTAATATTTGCAAACATAATCCCAAAAACGGAGACATAAGAAATAAAGCAATTACCTCAATAAATTAATTTCCATGCACTATCCTACATTCCAAAATTGTTTCCTTCGATAGAGCCAAAGAAATAAATTAAATTAACCAATGTTTCACTATGATTAAAAAAAATTAATAAATAAAAATATTAGAAAATATAATTTATACAAATTCCTTACATCTTAGGAAATAACAAAGAACTATTGAGGACAAGATGCTTACTTGCACATGAAGATAATTTTTGTATTATCTCTACGTGATAACAAAATTGCTCGCAAAGTTTACAATCTCATATATTGTCTAAAATTATTCATACAAACTTAATATATTGTTAATTTTTTCAATCATTTGTGTTGATAAAACCCCAAGTGAACCTCTGGTATTTATGTGCACAGTAAAATCCAGTAAATTTTAATAACTTTTAGTGTATCAACCTAAATATCTTCCTATACATCAGCATCGATAGCATCTATGACAGAAACCACATCATCGCCAAACATACCAAAACTAATACATCGTGACAGTAATGCATGACATACAATGTAGGTAGGATAAACAAAATATATTCATCCTTCAAAAGTGAATTTTGAACATTGATCGAGTATGAAATGCAAGTTTCAATCTAATAGATATTTACAATTAATGGCTAAAATTTATATTCTTTAAAAAAGTAGCCAATAAAATGAAATATTAGTCTTATCAACATTAAAAATATTTTTTAAAACATATTTATAACAGCAAAATGAATAAATAAAAAGGAAAACAATTTGAATGTAAGTAAAGGCCTAAACTTATCAGTGCACTAAACTTTTAAATATTTAATATATTATTTATAATTTTATATTTAAATTTTAAAATAAATTAAAATATTTTTAATTATAATAAGTTATTTAATAATAAATTTGAAAAATATGCCAAATGTAATATTCGTAACCATGTTTTCCATTTAACCAAATCTAATGATCATTTTATAAATAATTTAAATATTTTTATCCATCTAATCTAAACAAATATTTGAATATAAAATAATTTTATTTTCATTTTATAAAATTACTGACATTATAATGTTTGGTTTTGTAAAATATTTATGGTATGAGACATCCAAAAGAACGAACACATTAATTAAAACATTGATGAAGAATTAGTGACAATCTAATTAAATTAACCTAAAGTAAGGTTAAATGAAAATATTATAATTGAACACATGCCAATCTCTGAATAACATATAATTACACAGTTGTCTATAGTGTGAATGGAATGGCTCAGATTATTCTCCACCTTAAACGTTAGAAAAGTAAATTTTGAAAGGAAAAAAATAAAAGATCTTATTTTTCGAATAAATAAAATTGTTAAAAATTAATAAAATAAATATATAAAAAAAAATTATATTTAGGAATTCATTTAATAGTTTTGAATAGAGATCGAAAAAAAAATTAGTCTTTGTGATATAAGAAGTATTCTTGTGCTTTATTAGCTTTTGAAATAATGAAATTGTGATCCTATAAAATTGTAAAAATAATTGAGAGGAAAAGATTGTATAAATTAAACACCAGATATTAATATCATTAATAAAATTAAGAAAAAATATAATTCTCTTTGTATTTATATAAAGAAGTTGATTTGAGTTTAATATTCTCAATAATGGTTATCTTCTTAATTTTAAATTTATATGTATTGATTTAAATAAGTCTTTGATAGAAAATAAATTATGACCTTACATAAATATATATAAGTTTATTTGAAAAACCATACTGATTTTATTTAAAAAATGATTTGAGAGCATCAAGCTATCAATAAAACAAAATATCTTAAACCCACAACTTATTTCTGCATAAATTTTAAGATGAGTCATAAATTATTGAGAAGTCTATGATTACAAAATTTCAATGATTTTGTGTGTCAAACAACAAAATATATATGTAAACACAATTTTTTTTTAAAAAAAAATTATTCATATGATAAATCTTATCTTCTAATGATAAAGTAAAGTTTTGGAAAGAATGACATCATAATCATGCACACTTATACAAAAGTTTATCAGAAGAAATAACAAATTAACTTAAAAAATATATATTATTTTAAGTAATAAAATTGTGACAAACAAAATATTTTTGTCACATTCATGTAAAAATACTAATTCAAATTTTTTTTACATAATAATGATTACATGTCAAATCTCTAGTTATCATTTATAGAGTTTTATATATAAAGATCCCATGATTCCATATCATCAAATACCTTAACACTATATATATATATATATATATATATATATATATATATATATATATATATATATATATAATCAATTGTTTGTGTTAGAGAGGACCAATATTACCTTCTAATAATAGAATAGTGCTTAAAATTTTATAAAATCATTATATTGAAAACTTATATATAAATTTATGAGAAAAAAAAAATATACTGATTAAAAAAATAATATTATTGTAACAACAATATTGAAACAAATAAAATGTTAAATAAATGAAAAAATAAATCCTCCAACTTACTTTTATAAATAATCAATTCATATTTAAAATTTTTTAAAAATATTATTAATAACATCATTAATTTAAATTAATAAAACATTAAACAAACTTTTTCATCTTTATATGCATTAAAATCAAACATAAAAATTTTTAATAATATCGAATGTAATAAATGAATACCTTCAAAACAGACTTACCAACTTGACACAAAGTTTTTTTTTTCCTAACCACCTATCAATAACAAGTCACGGAAAGATGATATAATATTCATCCTCCATATTCATTGTGGGCTGTTGATTATGCACTGCTTGGAAGGCAACTTACAACAGAGGCACGTCTATCGCCATAATACAAACAAAACCTAAGAAAAACATGGGGAGGAGAGGAGATTTAATAGCTGGTCGCACCTTAGTTACAGTTTTAAAATTATATAGTCATCGGAAAATGGAATAACAATTTAAGAAGCTAAAACTATGATATATTACCTTTCTATTTTAGAATATTGTGTTATGGCTTTCTAAGTGCAATGCAAAATATTGCAATAACTCTAAAGCTACATATGACCTACATGCATACATAGTTGTAATGAGATATTCAACTGTATGTACATTATTCAGCAATATTACGTCAACAGCATTAGCATATAAAGCTACAAAAAAAAAATAAAAGCAGAAAGATGAATTCAATTAAGGCAGGTTTGTAAGAAAGAAAACTTTTGAATTCACATATACTTCGGTCAAAGATGACACACACACATATGTCGATGATGCCATGACGTATATAAATATAGAATGACGCCAATGTGTGTGCATATTTCTGAGAGCATCTGCATTTCCTGCCATTAAATAAATAGACTAAGCTTTGATCAGTGAAAAAAAAGAGTTTGAAAAACATGTATATACATTTCCAAAATAACTCCTTCACGAAAGTATTACATCTTCATCTAGCCAGTAGGCTACCTTAAAACAATCATAATATCCCAGAAACCCATTGCATATAATAACCACGTTCTTATAATCCTTACCTCGGCCATCCATCTAACAAACAGATAAAGTTAAGTGAAATCCCACAGAGACATGGACGGGTGATCTTGTTCCTCCTCTTCAATGAATTGGCTGTGACAGAGGAGAGAAGATCCAACTGGCACTCCATCTGCAATGTTCATTAGCAAGCGTGGCCAATCCAGCCATGACTCCACCAGCTGATCACTGTTGTTACAAATTCCTGCAAGACTAGTGGACTCAGCTTCTTTGCAGGACTTGTCTAGGAGGATCTCCGAGTCTACAAAGTTATTGTTGCTATCTTCATTGTTGTTGTTGCAGCAAAAGAGTTGATTTGACTCTTCTTCTGGCCGTTGAGAAGAAGAGTACGCAGCTTGGGCAGCAGCCGCCTGTATGTCTGTTGCAGAGGAAGCTGTGGGATGAGGAAGGGAGTGAATCCATTCAGGGAAATTGAAACTGGCACACTCCCCTATTAAGGCGAAAGCAGCTGTATCATGTGCACGAGCTGCCATTTCTGGCGTGGGGAATGAGCCCAGCCATATCCTCTTCTTTTTCATGGGCTCTCTGATTTCTGACACCCACATTCCCCACTTCCTCTTTCTTACCCCTATGTAGATTGGATGCCTTGTTCCTCTTCTATTTGTGCTTGCACCATTAACATTTTTTCCCATGACTAATGCCAATGCTCAATCAGGTTAGAGGTTACAGTATGATTTACCTTGCTCAAAACCTTTCATTTATAGGGGCACTTGCAACTAAAACAGATCTGAAGCTAATACCAATCTGGTGTTCCTACTCAAAACCAGATAGTGTTGCGTAACTTTGCGGAGCCAAGAAACTATTAGATTTTTACCTGATTCCTATTCTGATTAGGTGTAATGGAGAATTTTTCAGTGGCATATCGAATTTAGGGCTAACTTTTGCTCTTCTGCTTATTTGGCTATGGTCCGTGACCTGCCAAGACCTTGACAACCCCATATAATTTAACAAAGTAACATCACATCAGATGAGACAATGTACAGTTAAATACAATAAACACACTGCTTTGGCCCCTCTTGACATCATATTAAGTCTAAAAATAATATACATCTGAATTACAAGCAATCTAAGCTGGGTTTGTTCAGCCTTCGCTGTCTTTGTTGATTGAACTGCTAGATTTTTGTGTCTTGCAGCGCTTCCAATAAGATTTTAAAAAAGCAAAAAACAAACAGCCAATATGTTAACAATTTTCAAATAATTATTTGGATTCCATTGCAAGGCATGTTGTTAGTAGAAAGCACATGTAACCACAAGTCAAACATTAGTCATTGTTGCTTATGCATAAAAATATTTAATTGCTGTAAAGTAAGATTTAACCACATGTTATAAATACTATTTAGGCTGGCCAATTGTTAAATCACATGGTCCATTTTCAATTTAAAAATTAAATAAATCATAGAGTCTATCATGAACAACGCAGTCATGCTTTTTTTAATTAAGATAGTAATCATATTATTGGAAAGTCGTAAAACACGAGCCCAAATAAAAGATTGTTGTGGACTCATGGGAGCATACCATGGTAAATACATCTGGCTTAATTAAGGTATAGGTAGTCATACCTGTGCTCATTAAGTGTCTTTAAAATTCATCCAAGATAATTAGGAAGTCATTCTATATCTTTAAGCTTTATATAATCAAATATCATATCTATTCTAAGCTTATGAAACTGGAAAAAATGTGGCATTAAAATTATGTAAAACGTATGTCACCGAACTTATAGAGATTAAAAAAAATTAATTGTTAAGAGTTTCATTCAGCAATTCCGTTGTCACTTTAAGCAATTATTTGAAAAGTTTTGAAAGTAAATATTATATTTAAATCATCTTTAATTCCACTTATATTACATATAAGTGGATCACAGTATTTAAAGTCACTATATATAACTCAATTAATTTGAATTAAGCATAATAATTATTTATAAAATAATAATAGCATTTAATTGATATTTAATAATTTATGATTGAATTTTTATATAAGTATTGGATGAATATTAAAAATATTTTAATATTTAGTAATAGATGTATAAAGTTGAAAATGAAAATGGAAGTGATGATGGCTTCTCCTAGATATTTTAAAGAGAGTGACAATTGACGTATAAAGCATTGTGGATGCTTCCAATAGGTACAAAGTATCAGACATGAGTTTGACACATTCAAAAAGGATTTAGAACTGACTTGACTATTCTGTTCGGTTGGTTTGTATCTTTAATTCCTTCACTCCAATCTTTGTATTTGATCTCTATAATTTGAAAAAACAACTTTCTTCTCCTTATCTTAATTTGTAAATAATATTTGAAATTTAAAAAAAACAATAAATGTTTTATGGATGAGCTTTAAACACTATATGACTATCAAAGTTCTAAACATTTCACAATATATTAAAACTAATAAATTATAAAATTGAGAACAATTGCAGACTTAAATCCTTAAGTTGTGTGCCAAAAAGACTACATAGTGAGTATTATTTGTGCAATTTATCTTTCCTACTTTAAATAATTATTTGACAAAAATTAAATTGTGTCACAATAATGATTTTTATAATAATAATTTGGATCTTTAGAAGGCATGGGAGTTCTAAATAATTCTCTATGAATTATTGCTACATATTATGTAAAACAATGAAATACAATATTTATGCATTTACAAAAAATTGAATTCAAATTAAAGTTATATAGACACACAATCTATCCAATGGACATAATTCAACCCAAAAAAAAAACACACAAATAAAAATTTATATTGAAGTGCCCAAAGGGAAGGCAATGAGCATTGTGGTGCTCCAAAAATATATTGAAATTTTGAAAAAAAATAAAATAGAGAGAATACAGAGCTTGATATCAAAACTATTACATACTTTTTATGGGAAAATGTTTAAAATTTTGCATAACCAATTTTATTTCATTATATATGAATTCATAAATATTTAGCAAAAGTTATATAGTACTAATACCTATTTTTGTATGAAGAATTATTTGTGTTTAAATTTGTATATAAATTGATAATCTAAATTTATTTTAATAATTTAAAGCAGAAAATACAAATATAATATTATGTAATTAGAAGACTACAGTTAAATTGTAATGTTGATGCCTCGAGTCTATAATTACCCTGATTAAAATCAAAATGCAGGCGAAAAAAATTCAAATTCAAAGTCGAAATCCACTCCTGCTCTAATAGTCATTCGAACATTTTTTCTAGATTCAAAGCGTCAAGCTTTGGACCTGGTTGGGAGGATGATTCTAGTGGTTGGGAAGAGGGGGACACTCGGTTCGTAGAGAAAACGAAACCAGAATCCAGGAGTTGTTTGACTCGCAACATCAACGACTGCAATGGAAAATCATTTTTATACTCCTCAGAGATCGGAAGTAGGCCGTTGAGATGGTTTCTTAACCTGCGTCTGCCAAGGTACCATGATAACGGATTGATGAGCCATCTGAGACTGTGAGAAAGACCAAGGCCAAGGTTGTTTCCTTCCGTCAGCTCCATGCACCTGCGCCTCAGTCGCATTTGTTGGAGACTCAAACATTCCACATGGAAGACAGTCTTGCCTCTGCCAACGGGGTTGGATCGACGCATAAGAAATTGGATGCATGGTCAGAAAGAGCGGATGCAACTAAATCTGGTGGTATTTCAAACACTGCCTTATCCCATCATTTGCTTTACATCCAAACAAGATTTTAGCGTGTCATTACCTCTAAAAGGGTTATGGTACAGAGATATTTTTCGTGGACTGCGTGAATGTGATGAACTTGCTCCATGAGTGTAGTGATTTCTGCATGTCTCGGTTGCCTTCTAATTCTGATGGGTTTGTTCCTTCCATGGTGCGAGTGGAATACGATAGTAGTGAACCTTACTCCCCTGTTCTGAACTTTTCCCATCATTCTTATTGGGTGACAATCTTGTTTCCTTTGCTGGGGACATTGCAGATGTGGAGTTTTTAAAGTAATCTATTGAAGAATTGGACGTAGATGTTGGCTATAGGTTTTTATTTGGAAAATGTGTTGGATCCCTAATCTCACATTTTGATTTGATGAAATGGGCCGCATCAGTTTGGAGTTATTTGAAAGCTCCTTCTTTCACTTTGTTCACTAATGGTTTCTCTCATGTCTTTTTTCCATTGTACTATTGATAGGGATTTTGTATGGATGTTAGGTTTAATGTTGTTTAGTAAATTTGGTATTTTTATATTGTTTTAGTTTTCTTTATTTAATCTTAAAATGGAGATGGTTTCATTTGTTTTTCTTTGGATTCGATTATACATCATTCTTCTCATTTTGAGAAAAAAGGTTCACATTATAATGTTGATCGACTGGATGGGCTCCTTTATGAAGTTGGACCAAAACTCTATGAATAACTTTACCTACTTTAAATGACTACTTTTCATTTGTTTTCATTGTAACCTTAGCAGGCATCACATTGCAGGGTGTTCATTTGATAACTTTTAAATTTTATTTAATCATTCAATGTTGGTTTGGAGCAAAAAAAAGGGGTTTCAAATTATGTTTTCATCGGGCACAATCATAGCATTTTTTATCTTTTGTCTAGGTCACTTCCACCGACATCTAGGGGCTCACCCCTTTCGAGAGATGTTGTTTTGAGGGTAGGGCCTAAACTCCTTACGGCTTCAAGTCCCCACTTGCCATTGGTGATTTACGCTATCTCTTCTTATTCTCTATCAATGAAGCTCAAAACTCTAGCAAACTCATTTGTCAAAAAGAAAAGAAGAAGATCAGATCCTGAAAGGCTTAGATCGGATGCTGTAAAAATGGTGAAAGATGGCACTCACTGGACAATAGAAGGTATTTTCTCCTATCAGAGAAGAAGTGTCCCGACCATTGATTAATTTGTTTGTCCTCTTCTTTGTTTTTGAGTGGATGGTTGGTTTCTAGTAGTTTTGGTTTATGATGTCCACTCGAATGAGTTGACCTTTGGGGATTTTTTCCTTCTCTCATTGCATGTTTCTTGTCCATTTGATGACTTCTGGCTGATTTTTGGTGAAAGGATAATTGTTTTGCTAACTATTTACAGTTTTTTTGAAGATGGTTGTGGATATTGTCTTCTTTGGTCGCTGAGGCCATGTCAATTTGGTTAATGCCTTGGTATTTACTGTATGTTTCGTTTGATTTAGGTGATGGTTTGCTTGTCTTTATATCAAGTTGTAGGGTCTTGTCAAAACCCTCTTATGTACATTTTTTAGTCTAAGATGATATAAAAAATCAAAATAATAAGAGCGATTCAAAGGGTTGTAGTTGAACTACTAAGGATGATAGTTGTTTATATCCATTTATCAAGACACAAATCCTTCTAGCTGCTCTTATGATTTTGATGTTGTGGATATCCCTTAATCGTGATTGTTTAACCAAAAACTCACTAATTCAAATGTATGGTCATTCAACATTATAATCCACTAAATATTTACTCCAAAATATATGAGAGATACTGACATTCTGTGTAATTTCAATGATTCCTTATAACACTTAAACATTCCATCAAAATAATAATAATAATAATAATAATGGTGCACCATCTGTATTGACATAACATATATTTATCTTTTAGTTAATTAAATGTTTACCGAAAGTATGAAGCCTGGTCGATTGTCCATTTCCACGGCTGAAGCTAATCTGACGCGATCTGCACTTGAATTCATGTATGAAAAATAACGAGCATAAATTCATTTTCCTTTAATCTCCCATCGTAAATGATCAGGCTGAACATGATAGAAGACGCGGACAATTTTGGTACCCCTTTGGACCACAAATGGCAGCTCGGCCGAAAACCAGGCAGATAATCCTTTGTTTTTTTTAAGAAAAAAGCTTCATAAAGCAGTGCGCATTGCTTCTTGTATTGTTTCACGCAAGAAGCCCCCCAATTCCAGCTATAACCATATGAATAAAATTATGAATAGTATTCTATATGAAATTGATTAACACCTTGATTACAAAATATGTTTACGGAGAAAAATATTATGTACAGTTAAATTATATCCTTTACATGAAAAACAAAAATATATAAAAGTAACAAAAATAAATAAAATTTGTAATGTGGTATATATAAATATGTTTTTGAATATGATGAATTTGATATTTGAAATATAGTTATAATTAATATAAAGAAAAAGATGATAAATAATATATATAATTAATTATATAAAGTTTGTGACATATTTATCATATGAAAATAATTTTATGAAAATATATTTGAGATAATTAAATTTAGCTACATAATCTTACGAAATAAAAAATCAAAGATTACTTTGTTTTAATGCTAAAATATTGGTTCTTGCATTAGGGAGGATATTAAACTTGTATAGCCCACACTTATTTTCTGATTTTTTTCATAAGCATCTTCTGGCCATGTAATTCCATCACTATTAGATGAGTGATGTGTATCTAATTGGTATGCTTGCTTATAGTATTAACTGAGAGTTTCCTTTATAAAAAAAAATCTCCTTTGATCTTGGTAAGTAATAAACACTAGTGCTGATCAATGTCTCTTACATAAACGTGTAAAATATTATGATGTTTTAATCAAGAATACAAACTGTCCATTTATTGTCATTGTTGTCTTTCATCTTTTGCATGTGGGATAATTAAATTTTTATAATAAAAAAAGTCTTTTAATATAAAAACAAAATTAATTAATCTAAATATAATATAAATAATGTAAAATAAAATATTAATAATTAATTACAAATTATTTTCATGTGACTATTATACATTTTTATGTAGGTCCTGCCAACTAACAATAAATAATTATAATTAGATTTGAAAAAAAAATAGTATGTAAATCAAAATAACATTAAATAATTAAAATTGCATGTTAAAATAGATATTATATGCATATTAAAATAATATTAATGGAAATGTAGTTTCGAAAATAATAAAGAATGAATTGAAGGGCTCCATTTAGCCGGGAGGAAAGATTTGAAATTAAAATCGAGTGAATGACGAACCAAGTTTAAGTATTTGATCTTGATAAAAATGGATGCCAAAACAACGTTAGTTTTGTGTGGAGAACATGTGTATTTAATAACATAGTGTGAAATCACAAAGAAGCAGTAATGATATATTATGGAAGCAATGTATTTTTCCATCGAGTACTAGTACGTAGTGGGAGTAGGGTACAATAGATGGAAAACAATGATAAATTATGTAATAGATAAAGTGGCTAGATTAGGATTTCGAAAGGTTGGGGCATGGGTTTATTTGTGTTAACTAGTATGCTGTTACTTTATTCGGTGTGTTGTCATTTTATTCACTGTGTTATTTACTAGTTGTGAATTTTAGTATTTTATAGGGGATATATATTAACGTTCGATTAAGTGTATAGAAATATGCTGATGCGTTGGATAGGTGCATTCAAAGTTATATTTTTTAATTTGATAAGGTTAAGCGTTGTGTGATGTGTTGGATAGGTGCATTCAAAGTTATACTTTTTAATTTGATAAGGTTAAGGGTTGTGTCTTTTGAAGCTTCCTCAACTTTGTATAATGGAGAGAAAGATAACAACATTTACGTTGAAAAGGAATGTTTTTAAAAACTAGTGGTATATAATTAGAAAAAACATTATAATGTCAAAGAAACAAGATTAATCATACCAAGCAGCGAACACTAACTTATTTTAGCAACTTTGTTACCATCAAATAATTTTATGTGAGATTTATTGCATGCTACCATCACTTTCAACTATATTCTTAAAAACTTATGCTTGTATGGCCCCCTAAAACTTGAGTAGAGATCCATAGATGAGTACTGAACCACAAATCTTTTGGATTTTTTATTTTTTTGGATCTTTGGTCGATTCTCCCTTGTCTTTTGAAGTTTTTAACTGATCTAGAAATGTATTTTCAACTGGTTTAGGTCGTTTAGGTTTATCTCCTACTGATGTAGCTTCTTTGCTTTTTATGTTAAATAAATCATATTCTAGATTCACTTCCATAGAGGTGTATAGTTCGTAGGTCTATAGATTGGGTCTACAGTCTTCTTTGAAGTGATTGGATCTACTAGCAAGTTTACCTCAATCTAGAAGGGGCTATTGAGGTCCTCATTTTTCATAAGGGATTTTGGATCATTTGAATATGATATTAAATGCTTGCTTCCAAAACTAGCCGTCACTGTGAAGTGGGTAGGAAATGAGTCTTTCCAACATGAATAATCCATTTTTCTTTAAAAGTTGTTGTAATTTTTTGTGAGATGTCCTGTATTGAAATAGTTATAGTTTTGAAATAGTAGGCCTTCAAAGTCCAGGTTTTGTGACCATGAGTGATATCCTACTTGTAAAACATTTTTTTCAAGTTGGTCATTGAGTTGTCTATATTTACCAGAATCTTGGAAAAAGTAATATGGAAAAATTGATCAGTTCTAGGTGCATTTGTAGAAACTCACCCATAGATTTACCAATTACTTTAAGACTAGATTTTATCTATAACTGAAGAGGTAGATGAGGTAGGTGAACCTAGATGGGTTTTACATTAAGTGGTTCAACAAAAAGATTGAAGGCTAGGGACCAAGGTTTCAAGAGAAAGGTGTGGTGATTCATGTTCCAAAACTAGTTTCGAATCTTTTTCCTATCCTTGTTTTGATAATAATAATAATAATAATAATAATAATAATAATAATAATAATAATAATAATAATAATAATAATAATAATAATAATAATAATAATAATAATAAAGCAGCGTTTTTTAGATGGTTGGATTCAAACTCTACCTTCCAAGAGGGTTTGTGAGTTCTTCAAGTTCTAGGCATGAAGTTCTTGAATTTTTTGCTAGTAATCTAAAAATTTACAAATAGGTCGTATGGATAATAAATATTCTTCTAGTCTACGCACTTGCCTACATTCCTGCTCATCAAAGTCCACAACGTGATTAGAGAAAATGGGCTTGAGGGATTTTGGAGTAGGTCTTGGCATTGGCTTATGGAAGATAGCTTCAACAAAGGACTTGATGTTGGGTCCCATAACTTCCACCATGGGCTCCACCTCTATATTGTCCAACAACCTAAATTTGGGAGTATTGGGATATGTATTCCTAATCTAGTGATGCATTTTGACAAATTCATCACCATTAATCACAACTAAGCCATCACCATATATTAAGCTTTGTCTGAGGTGGGTGTGAAGCATTTAGTAGGTGGAGGAATCATGTTTTCTAATGACTTGTGAGTGTAGGTTGTTGTTGTTACAACCAAACAAGGTAGGCAAATGTAATCAAGTGATTGGTATTGTTTCTATCCAAAGATCAGAGTTGCTTAAGTCATGTTGGGTGGCCATTGGTTTCAAAGCATAGGAAGCCACATGGAAAGTGGGAAAAGGAGTGGGGGAGATCATTTTAGTTTTATTGAGCTCATTTAATGTAACATTAAGTATAGAAAAATATGTTCCAATAATACATAAAGAATATCATAGTAATTATTTGTCCTTTTTTAACAAAACTTTATACTTATTATTACAATATATATTTCAAGCTATTTGATTGAGTGAACAAAAACTAATTAAATGAAAAATGACTCCATTAGTCCTATCATTGAAGGGATTAATAAAATGTTTTCCTAATATTAGTTGTTTTAACACTTATTTTATATTCCCATAACATTAAATATATCTAGTTGTCATAATCAAAAACAAAACTATTAACCATCTTTGATAGAATACTAAAAAATAGTCCTATTCTAAATATTGACTTGACAATTTCATTTGTGAATACATATATATATATATATATATATATATATATATATATATATATATATATATATAATCTTAAATCAACCACATTTTAACTTTATTTTATTATTATTTAAATATTATCCAATGTTATTAATAATTTCAGATGGTAAAACAAATCCTAAAATAGTATGTTCTAAGGATCTTTCAAATCAATTTACATGTATTTGTTTTTAAGGAAATTGATCTTATTAATTTTTTAAAATATTTTGATATCGTTATAATAAAATTATTAAAAACTGTGTAATGAGGATTAAATTAACTAATCAAATAAAATTGTTATATGATGAATGATTATAAAATATAATAAATTGTAACTCTTAAGAAGAAATACATATAATATTAATTTTTTTTTAAAGTTATTTTTTAAAAATAAATTTTTTAAGGTGATTTTTATAACCTTAATTTTTTTATAATATTATTTAATTTTATTAAAAATATCACTAACAGATGTAATATATTTCATCATAAAAAACAACACTTCATAATAATACATTCTAGCATGAAATTTGAAGTTCAAGAAGCATAATGACTTCAACCTCATACACAATCAAATACTATATATTTTAACAATTATTCTATATTCCCATAACATTACACATACCTAGTGGTGTTAATCAACAACATGAGTATTAACCATTTTCTTTTATAAAGTGTTAAAAATAGTCCTATTTTAACCTTTGACTTCACCATGGATAATAAGAAATACACAATGTATGTTTTATTTTATACTAACCGCATTTGAAATTATGTGTCTAAAGGAACATTCAAATAAATTAATTTGTATATGTTTTTGAAGGAGTTAAGACTATTAATTTTTAATTTTTTTTTGGGGTTATAATATATATTTTTAAAATTATGTATTAACTATTAAGTTTAAGATTTTATTTTATTTTAAATTATATGGAGAATAATCATGGGAACACAATATATTGTATGGGTTATAAATTTTAGGAAAGAGTATGTGTAATATTGTCTTGTTTTAGATATTCTAAAAATATCTTTAATAAATGACAATTCACTTTTCATTTTGTTTTAATAATACTTCATTCAAAATAAATTATGTGATATAGATTTTTCAATTTATTGTTATTATTATGGTTTTATTGTAGTGAAATTTTATCTTCATTGCATCCAATACAAATGAAGAGTTTCTTATAAAAATATTGGATAAAAAGTACACATCTAAGAATAATTTATACATGATTACATATGTATATATCATGTTCTTATTTTTATAAAAAAACTATATAAAGATTTTTTCTTTTGATAATGAATTGAAAATATTTATGTATCATTTCTTATTTTATATACTATTTCTTGTTGAAAATATTTATAACATGATTATCATGAACATCAATAACAAATGAAGATGCAACATTATACATAGCATTGCTATTCTTATTATTATTATTATTTATAAGAAAATTGGTAATTTAAAATTTGTATTTTTTTGATTTGATAAAAACATGTCACGTGATTGGAGACAAGTTTAGAATATCTATTTACCTTGATGGATTTTACCCTCATTGCACATGTTCCTTAAATTTATAAGAAACTCATATTTTATGATGCTATTAATGCATGAAACACCCAATATACATGATTTTTTTTTTTATAGTTTCTTATTAAGCGGCGTTAAAAAAAAATTTACGGAAACCCTTGAGGCACCCTTACAACATAAAATTATAAGGTCCATCTCTTATTTCCCTTATTTTGGACACCAAATTCAATACGAAAAAATTCATCTCAAAGGTTATGATCTAATGTTGGGCTTGGGCTTGTAGTGATTTGTATGGATATCATGTACCTTAGTTTATTTACGTGACATGAACAAGGATACCTTATGATATAAATATGGTGCTCACATCATGTAGTTCAAATGATTTCATTTAGCAATTTTATGTGTTTCGTTGTTATTAAGTATATAGTGTTGAAATATTAGAGTTACGAAAATCATGATTAAATATAAAATTTAAATTCGATTATAATTATTGTTATAATCAAACAAAATTATACTAATGTAATATTATTCTCTTTCCTTATTTCCATCATCCTTATGTACCAACAAGTTTACTAAACCATGTCTTTCCTTATTTCCATCATCCTTATGTGCCAACAAGTTTACTAAACCTTGTTTTATACTGTGTATATATAAAGCAATATATATTAATTTAAAAAATATATAGATGATATCATGAGGATAATAAAGAATGTATGCATTGATTGTATTAAAATATTATTGATATTTTTCATCTTATTTAATTTTGATATCTTTTTTAATTAAAAATAATAATAATTGTATTTATTTACACATATATTTTTCTATAATTTTAAGATGTATTTGTAATATTATATTATAAATATATTAATTAATATTAATTATGTTTGCACTTATCAATTTACTATTTATTAAATAATATTATGAATTAAATATTTACATAATTAACTTCTAATAATAATATTAAAGTCTTATCTTAAGGAGACTTTTCTTATAGGTATGTTTTAAATAAGACTTTCTCACCAAGTAATCTATTTTATAAACCTAATCATAGCCTATTTATCATCTATAAAATCAAATATAAAGAAAAAAATATACATATATATATATATATATATATATATATATATATATATATATATATATATATATATATATATATATATATATATATATATATATACATACATACATACACACATATATATATACACGCATATATATATATACACACATATATATACATACACACATATATATACATACATATATATACATAGATATATATACATACATATATATATACATACATACATACATATATATACATACATACATACATACATACATATATAAAATATGTAAGAGTTACTAATATTATACTAACAAATTTTCGCTAGGGTAAGTAATCTAAAAACATAGTAATGCTACATGAAATAAATATTTGTATAATTTTTCTTTAAATTTGTATATTCCATGTATTGTGCATGTTTTTATTACCACTAATTCTATAAAATATTTAGTAAATTAATATAAAATAATCGAGTCTTATTTATAATTTAAATAACAAACCTTATAGATAATTTTTTTTTCTTGTAATCTTATTAATTGCTTAATATTCTTTTGGATGAAAAATTTCTTTAATATATTTAAATTTCATGGGATCCAATTCTATACATCTACTATAAATTACAAAAGCAAATAATTTATCATAATTCATACTACAGATATATTTTATAGGATTTAATCATACCATAAATTTCATTAATTATTCTAATATTATTTATCAATTTTATTAAAATTTATTATATATAATCCTCTAAAATGTCAAAAATAAAATCTTAAAATATATGTGGCAATGCCATTTGTAAGTGGTTTTTTGCATGCTTAAGTCAAAAAGTCATAACAACATATAAAAAAGTTCCTCAAGGAGTTACAAAAGAAGTTTTATGTAAATCACTTGGGATAATTCCAATTTAGATGAATCTATCAAATCTTCCATAAATTTTAGCAACATCTCATTTTTATCATTAAAATAAAAATTATATCAATCAATAGAAGAAGAAGTTATATTAATATCGAGGAATCAAAAGTCATCTTTTGGATGACATCCCAAAAAATAAATGTATATTAATATTACTCTAATTGGTTTGTTAATATTTTTATAAGATATTGAAAATCAAATCATATTTAATTATTCTAAAAAAGAATCTAACATTTTATAAATTTACTTTTTTAACTAGGTAATAAGGTTTGAAGGGTACCTCATCTGTTTTATTAGATGAAAGAAACAAAACTATAACATTCATTACTAGATAGAAGCGAAAGACTTAACACTAAATAAAACCAAAACACACCTCAAAACATGAACTAAAAATCAAATGATAAAAAATAACTTAACCAAGAATACACCCTTAAGGAAAATAGAACCATAAATGCACCCCACATGTTCAAAATAAGATAAACTAGAAGAACCACATGGCCAAAAAACAATCGCACAACCACCCATGCCACCACCAATGACCAACCACTGAACCATCAACACTAAGACCCAAACTATGAGGTTTCTTCACCAACCACCTCGGAACCACCAAATTGTTTACTACTACCACCTTTTTATATATGACACCAATTTGACTACCCACCACCATTACCATACTCCCCCTTAGTCAAATAATCCCCTTTAAGCACTGCTAATTTACACCTCCACTATCATAAAGTACACACACACTTCATACTGAAGGATCATACAACCCTTGATGTTGCACCTACAATCACCATGTGGGCCTACATATGAGCTAAGACCATTCATTATTTAGTTACAATAACCCCCTAGACCATTGTGGGTGGTTGGGGAAGGGACATGTGAGTGCCATAGATCCAAGATTAAATCTTAATTGTCAAGACTAGCCCATGTGACTTCCTACAACTTAAGGATACCACAATAGACATCATTTGGGGTACATAGAGTGATTAAGTCTATGATATGAAAAAAACTACTATAAGGCATGCAATTTTTTAGATTATTCTACAAAAATACTATGTGATCAAGAAGATCATTAAAACTATCTTCCATATCCATAAAATTCCTTAGCAACACAACCCCTTGACTTACCTATTCTAAAAAAATCTAGGAACATTTTTCTTATAGTGGATAATCCTCCACCGTCACTACTAGCCCAACTCTAAAACATGATAAAATGAATCTGAATGAAATAATAAATTTAATTTTCTTATCCTTAAAATCCATGAACAAGTTTCCCAAAAAATCTAATGCAATCAATGGCCTGACCTTAACCCTACAACTAATATCTAAAGGATCACCCCAATAACTTCCTTAATATCTATAAGATGTTAACATACTATATAAGAAATTATTTATTCAACCTACAATCCAATACTCTTCCATAAAATGCCAAATCTTGTTTCCTAGACTTGACATCAGTAAGAGGTTTAATGAGTACCATCTACGTCATATAATCCATTCTCATTGATGCCATGATCCCACAATTGTTGCTAAAATTCATCTCAATTATCAAAGGCTTCTAACACCATTGGAATAAAAAAATTGCTACCATTACACCAACATGTAGTGCAGACATGAGAAAGAAACCTATCAAGCGTGGGAAATAAAACCAACCCCACTTATGTAAACCACCATCAATCAATGCCACTAAAAATACATCGCATCAAAACATGAACTAATATTGTGTGAGATACGCCTACCCATCAACCAAGCCTTCAAAGCATTGAAATTGTAATATCCTTAGCTTGAGATATACCTTTATCGTCCAGCTCATTTTCTATATTTTTTGCTTCACACAAATAATAACTAGCTTCCCAATTATTGATAATAATAAGGATGTCTCAACCACAACTCATAATGTTCTCAACATTCCAAAAGCCTTTGCTTCAATTCCTCAAAACCTGAATGATTACTATCGATTCATCCTGAATTGTCAATCTATCGATATCACATTGAACTAACAAATTAAGCCCCATTACCACGGCTTGGGCTTCTACCTCATTATTAGTTGTTTACACAAATTTGTTTAAGGTTTTTTTAATTAGCAAGACAACACAATACTAAATGATGCAGCTTGCTTTACAAGCATCTGTATTTCCCGTTGGGGTGCCATCGAAGTTTAATTTGCCTTACAAGCACCTATATTTCCCGTTGGAGTGCCATCGAAGTTTAATTTGAACATCGCTAAAATAGGTGATACCGAATCAATTTTCCATGCTTATTTTTTGCTTTTGAAAACATGACCAACCAATTAACGGGGATTTCAAATTTATTCTTTTACTGAAAAAGGAAGTTAGCTAAAATAGTCAGAGTACATCCTCTACACAAGTAACTAAATTTTATTTTTACATCCTCTATAGGATCTAGGATATAATTTAAATTATCTTCTACAGGAGGAATAAAACTATATGAAATTTGAGTTACCAGAAAGTTCGTAGAATGGTATAAATACTTTAAAAGCATAATTTTTGATATGATGAGTGATATTTATGCCCTATTCGAATTTTCGTGATAAAATTGTGAAGATAGTATCTTAAAATAATGACATGATAGATAATACGTACAATTCACCATATGAAACCGCTAATGAATCTAGCATAATAAGATACTTTGATAATCATATTTATTTTGAATAAATTTCCCAATATAGCCACATTATATAACGTATTATCGGAATCAATTTACACCCATGTCCACTTACGAAATAAGAATTATAACATAATAAAAAAATCACCTTGTGGGTTCAAGATATAATCAATATAACATCAAAAATCATTTCCATGATGTCAGCTAAATGTATAAGAGATATAGTATCACGAATCATTTTATCCGTGTAGACTTAAAATTTAAGTAATATAAAAATTAGATATAATAATGATGAGGATTCTAGCTTTAATAGAAACTATAAAAATTAAGAAATAGGAAAACATATATATAGGATAGAAATAATGAAAAAATAAAAATAATGTCACGTAAGATCATAATATCATAGAGGGGAAAAAAGGTTAAAGAAACGGAAACCGTAGAAACATAAGAAATAGGAAATAAGAAAAGTTATTTGCGTGATAAAAATAATGAAAAAATAAAGATAATGTCACATAAAATTATTAAAAAGGGAAAAAAAAGGTTAAAAATAAACATGAATAAAATGGAAAATTATATTTTAAAATAAAATTTAAAAGAAATTAGTGAAAGAAATAATTCAAAAGAAATGATAGAAATCATGGCAAAAATAAAGTTAAAAAGGCAAAATAGAAAATGAATAAGACAACTATAGCCAAATGGGATAAGAATTTGGGAGGGCATGATAATCCATAAGCATGGAGTCAACATAGAGTTTATAAATGTATTTTAAATATATCTAACTTCAACGTTAGTAGTTTTAATTTGAATATGAAAATATGTATTTTAAATATCTGTAACTTCAATGTTAGTAGTTTGAATTTGAATATGAAAATATCTACTTAAAAATGATGATGAAAATTTGAATTTGAAGCTCAAAGGGATTGGCAATTGATGTATAACGAATTGTGATCAATTAAAATAGGTAGAAATCATCATATGCTAGATTCAAATAATTGATGGGTAGGCTTGACACTGACTAAAGAATATTGTGTTTGGCTGGTTTGGATCCGCACTTCCTTCGTTAGTCTAGACAATGTGCTTGTTTTTGGAGCTCCGTTTGTTGAATCAGATTAAGACCATATTTATTCAAGGGAGGATGCCTATTTTCAAAGCTTGTTAGGTAATTTACTTTTCAATATTGTGTACACACTACCATTAGATTATGAAGTTACTTTATTCTAGCCCGTATTTGTTGGGAGATAATTATGTGATTTTGTTTATTTATTTTTGTTGGATTTTTTTTAGGAAATAAATAATGCAATAATTATATTTTTATTAATTATTTTTAGATAACCTATTTTTTTTTAATGGGCTCATGTAACTATAACATCAATGACCTAATTGGATGCATAAATTTATATAATGAAGTTTTATATTTGATTAATTTCTCTCATATTTATTCAATTTTAAAAAATTACGATTTGAAAAATCTTTAAAGGTAATCCTTATATTAAGAAGATTTTGATTATTTTTGAAAATATAAATTGTGGGTATATCTTCATGTTCCATCTCTTATTGTCATAAACATAAATAACAAATTCATTATAAAAATTATTATTTAATTGGCTATGATCTAGTCGTGAGGCTTCTAGTGGTCAGTTTGTGATAACTTGTCATTTAATTTACTTGTGTTATAAAAACATGTGATAAAATTATATTAGGACCATAATCGAATTAGATATCCTACAAAATAATTATGATTTTCACATGATGTCTTTACCAATATTGTCTTTAACAATATTACATGTTTCATTGTTATGCATATAATGCCAAACATTTTAATTAAGAAAATCACGATTAAACATAACATTTAATTTCGATTGTAATTATTTTTATAATTAAACAGAGTTATGCTACAAAAATATGTTTATATTTCATCTTCATTTATCCCCTATATGTATTCTAAAGTATTCATTGTATACATCCAATTCATAACACCATTTGTGTTTAAATTGTCCATCTTACTCGAATTGCAATCAAATACACATTTTAGGTCAAAATCCATAAAATACAATGAATTGTTTGAACTTGTCATTTACAAGTGACAATTTAGGTCAATGTATCCTTAAATGGGGCAATGTAATTTATGGTTCAACTAGCTTTGATCAATTCATTTTGAGTCAAAATGATGATTACGTCTTTTGTGCTATAGATCACTCTTTTCTCCCAAATTTGTTGGTACACACCACACACTTTTGTTATTTTATGTTGGAAACCTCTTAAATGAAAATATGGTTCTGAAACATCTAACGTCACCTTATAATAATTCTCAAGTCAAATTACAACTCGGTAATATGACTTTCTGACCATTTTGATTAATTGAGGGCCAATTTTCAAAAAATTGCACAAATGTTGATTAACCTTGTTTAAGGCTAATTGATCCAAATCAATAGCTTAAATGGATTTTCCATGATAGTTGTTTAATATTTATTTTTGAAAATTGATTCATATTAACTACATCATAGGTGACATCATTTCTTGGGAAGATATCTCTAGGCTATAAATACCACAAATATCAGGGTTATGGGTCACCCATGCCTAGCTAATGCCTCCCATACCTATTCAATGCCCCTTCTTCCAAAGGTCATGATGAAGATAATTATTGAGTTAATTCCAAATATTAGGATTATTCATGGCCACACATCTCAATCTTGAGATGGATGGTTATGGTTATAAATAGAGAGGCCATAGACGTAAATTTTAAGATTGAATATTGAAAAGTTATAATGTTAAATTATTTCCATAAGGATTTCCATTTGACCATAGGTTTTGTTTGCAAGCTTCATTGATAGGCTACTTTGGTGATTTGGAATCATGAGCCTAGGATATGTCGAGTGTTCTTGAAGCATTAGAGGAGCTTACCACCATTGTTAACAAAGACAAGGATGCTTGATCAAGGGAGAACATGATTTTGAGCCACATGGGTATGGTGAATACATTTTTAAAGGTAATATGATGTTGATTTCTTTCATTTATTTTTTACTATCTTTTATAATTTCCATAGGAATAGATAGGTTTGGTTAGTTAGTTCTTTATGCATGTTTCATTATTTATAGACTAATGCTTGACTAACTTCCTTTGTAATCCTCTCTACATATTGACACATCCGATGGGACTAGACACGTCTCACACTTGAATAAGATCATTTTACATATCTAAAATATTTATTTGGACCCTTAAAACTCATACAAATTGATTTTCTAACTTATTTTTCCATTTTTGTTTACCATAGTTTAACATAGTAACCGACATCGACAAGTAAGACCAACATTGGTTACATACCTTAATTAATATCGCTTAGCAAAAATGTCATCGATTAGATATCGATTACCCAAAGTAACCATCATCAATTGTAATAACCGATGTCAGTCACTGTGTTTTTCTTAAAACATTGAATTGAGAGGTATTTTTCCAAAGTTCATTGTTTCAAGCTAAAAAGAGCTTCAAAGCTAAAGGACATGCTAACATTTTTGTTGCAGGACCAAATTTGACATTTGATAAAAACATGTTTAAATCACCTTTTACATGATTAAAAATCAATTAGGAACTTTATTTTGGTTTTTAACAAAGAATTTAGATATTTTGGTGAATGTTTTTAAAGTTTACAACTAAAACTAGTGGTCAAATGAACACCACTAAATATTTCATTTAGGATTAAAATTGAACACACTTATCAAATCTTGTTGGCAATAGTTGCTTACTTAGTTTTTGTTTAGAAAAAAGAAAAATGTTGCGTGTATGATCTTCCATTTGTCTGCTTTAGGGAACTCTTGGAATCAAAAGAACCATACCTATTACAAATAGCCTAGTCCAAGGCTTAAAAATAATTTCATCTAAAGTACTCCCCAAAAACATGCCAAAGTTTGGGTGATCTTGAAAAGGACTATAGAGTCTTTCTATTTTATGCTTTCTTTATTTCATGCAAACTTGGCTTTCGAGGGGGAGATTATTACCTCCCAAGAGTTATTTAAGAAATCTTTGACCTAAGTTTTCACCTCTCAACATTGAATTCATTTGACTCCTTTTGAGTTTCACATGGGATATATCTACATTTGGACATCGCACTACACCAAATAAATGACAAGATGTAGTGGTTGTAAAAAGGACTAGAGTTTTTTACAACTAGCCAATGTCATGGTCATCAAATTTTTATGCTTATCTTTTGCATCATTTGACATGAAAGTCATTATATAATTGATTCCCCTAGAATGATCAAAACCTTTCTAGTTTAGTAGACCCCACTTTGCCATAACTTGTCAGTTTTAGACTTAAGATGTTTTTCGTTTGGTTATTAACTTACTTGGTCTTGATTTGTGTCTAAAACTACTTGTTAACTCAATGAACTTAACCAAAACATATCTCTCATGATTTGAGTCCTAGAACATATTTTGTCTTACTAGAATCATGTGGTGACGTTGTGCTGTCTATTTGGATTTATACTTAGTAATTCATGTATGTTTTTACATCTTGAGTTGCTTAGTTCTTTTTGTCTTCTTCGTAATCTGGAAATCTTTCCTCTAAAATTCTAGGGTCAACTTGTCAAAGTTAAAACTAGATTTTACATTGCGGGCATATCAAAAATATCTAGGCTTTGGTGTACTAGTTTTCACCTTGGATCTTTGAGTTACATTACTCTCTTTTGATCTATATGATTTCAAATTTACCAAAGTTTGAGTAAAATTGTGAACCAAATCCTCTAAATGTTTCATGGTTTTGAATGACCCTCCCTTATAGTCTCATTATTACCATGGTTATTTGTTTAAAAGATAGGCAAAACATACTTTGTTTAGTTTCTAAGCATTGGTCTAAAGTTAGTCAAACACACAGAGTAAATATTTTAGACATGACTCAAATGTTCACTCATAGTGGGGCCTCTTATGGCCTTAGTTATGAAGATGAGAAATTTTATGATGGTCAAGATAACCCCATTGTTTTTTATGATATTCCTACAATAGTAGGAGCCGAAGATGATTACAATGGATATCAACCCCAATAAAATCAAGATGAATCCCTTCTTATATTGATAGAATCAGGTGCTATACTACCTTCTAATTTTACTACAAAACAATTGCATACCTTACTTAGAGAAGGAGAACAATGACAACAAGAGTATGATTTTGCACAAATGGACATACCTTCTTCTTTTAACAAAAGAAAGGAAATATAAACAAAGTCAAAAACTACAAATCCATATCTACTAGTTAAGATCAAGATAATAAGTCAAAAATATGCAGATCAACTTCTCATAGACTTAACTGACTCCATAGTTTTGACTTCAATTTAAAATAATGCTTCGAAGGAACAAGGAAATTTGGTTGAAGGTATGCAATAAATATTGGATAAGAACATTACTGTAGTGGACCAAGGTAGTCTAAATTAATAGTTAAAGTCACAAGAGACCTTGAAAAGGTTCCATTTGACATAGAACATGCGTTATTCAATCATAAAGAACCTCTTATTACTTTACAAACTCAGAAACTGAAACATTAAGTTCAAATTGAGGAAATCCTTCAAGATAATTTGGCTAGTTCTTTTTAACCAGCCTAAAAATATGTAAATAAACATAAAATTTTTCAAAGTCAAACAAGTATGAAACAACCAAATTCATGGAATGTTTTACAATCCAAAAATCAATGGCCTATTCTCTCAACTCAAGGGAAAAATTAGAACCAAGTCATGGATCAAAAGGTATATTCTCACTATAGATCCACACAAAACCAAGGGCACATTACACCCCAACATCATCTTATCTAATCCACAAATGCACCAAACATGCAAGAATGGAATTTTATGAAAGAAATTGTCCAAATATTGGATATGAATAATAGAGTCAAAAAGTAGAAATTTAATGAGATATGCACATATCCATTTGATTTATCTATTATCCAAAACCCCTTTCCACCTCATTTTGAAGCACCCAAAGTTGACAAGTACAAAGGAAAAGGAGATCTATGTAAGCACATACATGCATTCTTTATCCTATGTCAAGAAGTTGCTTATAATAGAAAGTACTTATTAGTACTATTTGTATGAATTTTAGCAAGACAAGCTCTTGATTGGATACTTAAACTACCCAAGAGATCAGTTGTGGATTTGAATGACTTATCAAAAAAGTTCATTAACCATTTGTCATGTAGCATAGAACATGAATTGACCATTGTTGACTTACGCAAAGCCAAAAAATGTGATTGTGAAAGTTTCACTGCATATCGACAGTGGTGGAGAGCATTAGTAGACTACTTTCTACACAATTTTACCAGATAAATAGTTGGCTGATATCTTTACACAAAATTTGCACCTTGAAGTTTTTTGTAATCTATGATTATCTCGTGCTAACTCATTTGAAGAAATTAATAACAAAGGAGTGCAGACTGAAAATGTTCTTATTGCTAGGGGCCTTAGTAATATGTTTTCGCAAGGACAAGCATCTAATTAGACTAAATCACTAGCTCAAATAGTGATGTAGGATAAGCCTAAGTGCTTTAGCAAAAATAAAAACATGGTTAGAAATGGGCTGACAGCAATAAGACATGTAAAAATGGTATAGGCTATGCCTCCTTCAAATGGACAATTAACTCCCCCAAATCCACTACGTACTTTGCAAAGACAACTTCCATGAAGGACATTTCATAACAATTTTAGTGTCTATAGCAAGTTAAGATAATCAATTGAAATAGTGTTACAAAATCTCATTGTAGCTAATTTAATTATATGGTCAGTATCAAAGCCATTTCCTCAGGATTAGCCAAAACTAGACTGCTACAAAAAGAATGAATGGTGTAACTTTCATCATGTTTTTGGTCATAGTGCATATCATTACATTTAATTATGACATATTATTGAGGAATTCATTAAAAATGGTGAACTAGAAATTAAGTTGACCCCTAATTAGGACACAAATCAAGATTTGGGAATCTATAAAAACCCCTTTCCTCAACATGACCCACCACCTCCAAGAAATAATCAAAATGGTTATAATCAAGGGTAGAGGTAGAATCACAACCAACAAGGTTAGAATCAAAATGAACATAATCAAGATAATAATTCCCACATTAATAATGTGGCTTATAAAAATGTACCTTACAACTATAATAACATATGGGATGCATTTATGTAACCCACATTACCACTGTTACTGTAAAAACATGTGATGAATCTCATGTTCCTCACCACATGGGACCAATCTTATAGGGTTAGCACCCTCTCCCCCTATTAATACCATGTTGGGTTTGCATCATCTTGTTTCTACCCTATTTACATGGGTTACTAATGCCAAATAATAGTTACTTTCTTATAAAGGCTCCTCACTAACCCAAAATTGTCGTAATATAATTAATCATCTGTGAATCACCATCCAAGGCCCATTTCCTCCCTCTTTTAATTATAATAACTTCTTGACACATATAGGTTGTGTAGTCACAACTAGACACCCATGAGTTACCATCAAAGGCCCTTCACCCACTTTTTTCATAAAACCTAATGAGAACATTGTGCAAATGGTTCCAAAGCTAAAAACTATCCCAACAAAGAGTAAACTAGTTCAATCCATAGTTCAAAATCCTTATAGTCTAACAGATCAATTAGCTAAAACCCATGTATAAATTTCCATATGAGAAATCTTGTGAACATCCAATGTACATATAACCATCTTCAATAAACTTCTAGAAGAGTCTATTGTGCCTAATGATATAAATGTTGATCAATTATAGAACCTAGTTGGACATTTGTCTTCATTTCATCAAATCACATTTGATCAAAAGGACATGTTCACCCTTAGCCCGAACCATAATAACCCACTATACATTGAGATAATTATTGCAGATCATAAGATCAAGCAGGTTTCTATAGATAATGCTTCAGAGTTAAACATCATATCTATTAAATTGGTATGAGGATTGGGATACATGGAGAAATACATTCAACTAGAGACTATTACAATCAAGGCTTATGACAACACTGAGAGGGAGTCATTTAGGACAAATTGGTTGTGAGTCATGGTTGGGTCTATTTATCATCACACATTATTAAATATTATGAATATTAAGGTTCCTTATAACATACTTCTTGGTTGTCCTTAGATCCATGAATTATAGGCTATTCCATATACTCTTTGACAATGCCTTAAGTTTCCCCATGATGGGATTGAGGTTATTATTCCTACTGATCAACAGCGATACCAAAACTGCAAACATCTTGAAGTAGAGTTTCATAATTATAACTATTACCTAGGTTTAGAATTAATTACAAAGAAGAACAAAACCATCATTACTTATCCATCTCTATCTAATTATATAGACCCTGATGATCTAGCCTCCACTTTGGCTGATCCATTTCCTACAGCTATGGCCAAGCAGGTTATTATTAAAGACAAGCATTTTCATGTACCATCTGAAGGACATCATCTATATTAAAAAATTATCAAAATACCCTAAAACATTTGGTAAACCTATAACTTCCTAGACTCTTAATAGACCTGATCAAATTTGGCAACCAAAGAAGAAACAACCAAAACCTCCTATGGTTTTTGTACTTACAGTTGCACCAAATAAAGATGAAGAGGCTTTTATCAAAGGAGACTGATTATATTCTAAAGGACTTGCTAATTATTTTTAGAGTCCAAAGTATATTATCCCTAAAAATATAATGTATCATCTTGACTATACAGGGAAAGGCCTTGGCCCATAACTGTAAGGAATTTGATAACCCTTATCAGCTAGAGTCATCAATTAGAATCATGGTCTTGGATTTCAACTGCTATAATATGAACTCATGAAATTTGATAGTGACTCTTCCAAATTTGCAAGTAACGAGACTCCTAGTAGTGACACAACATCCCATTATATCCTTTTTGATGAGCTTGTTAACTCATATTTGTTTGATTCATGCCATTTGACCATAACGCCTATTGGTGTTTCCCGTCCCAAAGAAAAAAACCATCCTAGTGGTGCTTCCCTTATAAAGTAAGACATTATATATTTACTATTAGAGCCTCCCATCCTAAAGTAAAAACTTATCCTAGTGGTGTTTCCCTTCCTAAAGCAGGACATTACATCTTTACCATTGTTGCTTCTCGTCTTCAAGAAAACCCTCACTGTAAGCTATGCCTTTGCCACCCCAAAATCATAGATTAGAATTGGAATTTTTTTTTCATATGCCTCAATGAGTTTCAAAATGAAGAATCAATTATAGAATAAATGGGCCTATGAGATGTACTCCCCATTCGTGATCATAAGTAGCATTGATTTTTCATTGAATTCTTCTACCTAGTTTGCAGAGTAGGCAAAATTTCTTGGTCATAATAAATAACAAATATCAAGATCTTTAGGTGAAAACCTCTTTGAGGCACTTTTTGATTAGGGGAAAAGTAAATAAAAAGATAATTCTTTGAGTGAAAACCTATTGTAGGTGCTCCCAAGAAGGAAAGTTTTCTCATCCCCTCAAGATGTAGAAAGTCCATATAGACCAAGTTACATAGCTAGTACAAGCATCTCTTCAGAACAACATCACATATTTGAGAATCTTGCTCTTAATTTTCCAAAGGTTCTTTGCAATTGGTGTTTACCTAAGAAGGTAGATTCTAATTCTTCATATTATCTAGATCTTTGGGAGGGACAACAAGAAGATATTGCAGAAGAAGATGATCATGACCATACATTGCCTAAAATTCTAGAAGAAAAATCTACACTCATGGAGAGAGAAAGAAAAGAGAATTTGGGAACCCATGAGGATCCGACAATTGTATATCTTGGAACATACCTTACTAAATTAGAACATGAACACATTATATCCATTCTTAAGGATTATAGAGACATCTTTGCATGGGCATACTTTGACATGTTAGGCTTGGACCCATGTTTAGTTTTGCATCATCTTGTCATTCACCCTAATGATAAACCAGTCATAAAAAAGTTTAGAAAGATGTATCCACGCATCACCCTTTTGGTTAAGACCATGTTGTAAAAGTTGTTACAAGCCAATTTTATCAAACCAATAGACTAGTCTCAATGGATTTCTAACATAGTACTAGTGAGTGAAAAGAACCCAAGCATATGTGTTTTTACTAATTTTCATGATATCAATAAGGCATGCCCCAAAGATAATTTTTCTCTACCCAACATGGATATGATTATTGACTCAATTGCTAGGTATGAGATGCTATCCTTAATGGATTGATTTTTTGGTTACAATCATATCAAGATAGCCCCTGAGGATCAACATAAGACTACATTAACCACTCTGTGGGAGACATTTTGTTACCAAGTCATGCCATTTGGTTTGAAGAATTATGGAGCCACATATCAATGGGAAATGATTATAATTTTACATGACGTGATGTATGACATTATCATGGACTATGTTGATAATATACTAACAAAATCAATAAAAAGAGTTGGACATGCTAACATTCTACAAAGAATATTTGAGAGGCTTTGCGCATATAAAATCTACTTGAATCTTAAGAAATGTGTCTTTGGAGTCACATCAGGAAAATTGCTAGGGTTCATTATATCATAATGAGGGATTGAATTTGACCCTAAAAAGGTCACCACTATTATGGAAATTCCTCCACCAAATAATTTTAAATAGTTGTGAGGTATACAATGCAAGATCTAGTCTATAAGTAGGTTCATTTCTCAACTGGCAGATAAGTGCCACCCATTTACCCATCTCTTAAAGAAAGGGGTAACATTTTAGTAGGATGAATATTTTTAGATAGAATTTTCAAAACTTAAAACATACTTGGATAATCCCCCAGTCTTAGGACCTCCAACACAAGGAAACCCACTGTTTCTTTATATATCAGCCATGAAACATGCACTGGGGGCACATTCGGGTCAACATGATAATCACGGTCAGGAACATTTTGTTTATTATTTAAGCCATACATTGGTAGCCTATGCACATAATTATATGCCTATTAATAGGTCATAATTATCTATGGTGTTTGCCACTCAAAAATTATGACATTATATGCTAAATAACAAAACTATTATTATCGCCAAGGTATATCCTCTTAACTTATTTTTATTGAAAGTAACTCTTCAAGGATGCATGGCTAAATGGATTCTGCTCTTGAGTGAATTTGATATTGAGTACTAGAATAAAAAGGCAATCAATGGACAAATTCTTGTTGACCAACTTGCAGAAGCTCCTATTACGGCAACTAAAGCTCCAAACATTGACCTACAAGATGATTCTATCATGATGATAAAACAAACATCACAAGAATATGAGTACTGGATTCTCTATTTTTATGAATCCTTCACATCTCAAGGGTCTTGAGTAGCATATTATTGATCAAATCATAGGGGAATTTGATCCCCAAAGCATTCTATATACAATTTTAGTGTACAAATAATATGGCCAAATATGAGGCATTGGTTGTAAGGCTCCATCTTTCCATATACTGGGACATTAAAATATTAAAGGTCCATGGTGATTTTTAGCTGATCATAAATCAAACAACTAATCAGTATCAAACAAGATATGATAAGCTTGTTCCTTATAAGTAAATTGTTGATAACCTCAAAACACTTTTTAAATCTCTACAATTTGAGCAAGTTCCATGAGTTAACAACAGATATGTCGATGCCATGGAAACAATTGATTCCATGATTCAAATTCATGATAGTACTAAAGTATATTAGTTCATGATTAAAAAAATTCTTCAAATGGCACATATTCTATTAGATTTAGAGAGGATATGCACCATTGTTGATCCTAATCCCTCACCTAAGCTATGATGGTACAAAGATTTTGATAAATATTTCCATAGTCATATATTTCCCACCAACATTTACAATAACCAACAAAAACTATTCCTTCATCACTTCACATGTTATATCCTCCTTGGAAACATGCTTTATCATAAAGGCTATGATGGAATACTTCTTCATTATTTATCTTTGAGAGAATCCAAGTAGGCACTAAAGGAGGTTCATGAAGGAATGTGTGGGCCTTGTACTAATGGTGTAGTTCTAGCAAAGAAACTTCTTAGAATAGGGTATTATAGGCCCAAAATGGAGACAAATTCTTGTAATTATGTAAATAAGTGTGTTCCTTGTCAATGGCATGGCAACTTGATACATGCACTTTCCTTATCATTGCAATCGATTACAACATGATGACCATTCTTAACATGGGGTCTCAATCTCATTAGAAAAACTAACCCAACAACTTCAAATGGCCACAAGCACATTTTGATTGCAACCAAGTACTTTACCAAGTGGATTGAGGCCATTCCTCTCACTTATGTCACTAGGAAACAAATAGACAAATTCATTCGTTCCCATATCATCTATTGATATTGCAACCCATCCTATATTATATCTGATAATGGTGGATCCTTTATGAACCATGATGTGAAATATCTTATTGTAAAATTCAAGATCAAGCACAAAAAATCCACTCCATATAACCTGCAAGGTAATGGATGAGTTGAGGCATCAAATAAAACCATTCTAGTCATCCTAAAAAATATTGTCAATGATGCTAGCAGTAATTGGCACTTGTAACTCTTTCCTTCCCTCTGGGATTATAGAACCAATCATCACACCAAAACTAGAGTTAATCCATACTCCCTTATTTTTAGCACTGAAGCGATCATCCCAGTCAAGATTGAGATCCAATCATTAATAATATCACTAGATCACATTGAAGATAACAAAGACTATAGAGCCTCACGACTACATGAACTAGAGCTTCTTAATGGTAAGCATTTGGCTACCCTAGAAAATTTATATGCCTATTATAATAGATTATGGACAATCTCAAAAAATGTATTCTCCCTCAAGAATTTGAGATTGGTGACTCAGTTTTGAAAGAGAACTAGAAGAAAATGAATTTTGAACCTAAAACGAAAGGCAAATTTCAGCCTAATTGGTTAAGACCATATATTGTCATAGTGTACTATGGATTAGGTGTATATTGACTGAATAAACCTAATGGAGAAGAAATTTTAGAGCCCATGAACATGATAAACTTAAGAGGTTATAAACATGAACAACTTTAAACCATTGTCTATAAGACCCCTGACTTGGAGGCGACTTGTGCTGTCATAATTTTATCCTACCTTTTTATCTTACCTTGAACACATTTTATACTAGCCTAGACCACTTTTCATGATTCCTGATGGGAAAGGCTTTGAACCCTTGGCACTCTGAACACATTCTTCATCTCATTCTAATTTTCTCTCTTTAAGAAGCATATTCTTTGTTATTTTTAAGGCATGTTATAAGCTTGAACACTTCTTTTCCCTTAACCAATTGTGATCTAGATTATGTATCATGAACATTATGAATATTCACAGTAGTATTTCTATAAATTATTTCAGCCAGGATAGTCTTGTGCAGCTTCAGACAAGTGAATAGCTGCATTCTCTTAGTTCTAGTATTTTTTTATCTTTCTTATTTTATCAAGACCCTCAATCTTGCCAATTTGCGTGCATGGCCTATTTTAGCTGGCTTAGTTGTTGTATTGGACTCTCTACTCTTAGGATGTGCATATCCTCAACTAGATGGTCCCACTTTGTGCATATTTTATCCCAAAAATAGTAAAAAGATTAGAAATACTTTGAAAATACTAAAGACATCAGAACATGATCCACAAAAGCACAAAAATATTTTTTCATGATTTTATACATTTTTACATTACCATTCCACCATGTTATTGTATTTAAATTTTACAAGCACAAAAACACCGATTCATTTCATCTTGTCTCACGTACTTTCCATTTTACAAGGTCATTCTTTCTCATCTCATCAGATTATTATTTTCCAGACCATTCTCATTTTTTTTATCATATCTTCTATTTATTCTCTAAATCATGCTAGTATGATCATCATTTTTCTTCTATCCCATTTCCTAGAAGAACTACATTTGACCTGAAGTTCATGTTGGAACGTGCATCTATGGAGCTATGTAGGTAGCGTCCACTTGTCTTATATATTTGGAGTTAGGTCAACCAACCCCTTCCTTTTTTTATCTTCCCCCATTTCTTATATCATTGTTCCTCTTTAATTAGGGAACAATTATCATGGCATTGTTCTTTGTTATGATGTGGTGGAAAGTAATTCCTCTACCACACATGCATGAACATTTGTTTAAAAACCACACTAACTTGTTTTTTGTTTGTGTGTGTGTTTATATGATTTTTCTTGGTTTTTTATTGTTCTTTCACCCATCTCCTTTCATTTATTCTCCTTTTCTCATTTTTATTATTTCTTATCTCCATTCTTATTCTTATGTTTCCTTGATTTTTTTTTGGCTTTTCTCTTTTTTGTTTCAAAACATCTTGATGACTCACATGGATCTTGATTATTTATATCTTGATCCTATGTTATTATGTTCTTCTTGGACCATTATTTTTATTTTATTTTTTTTGGTATCTTGATTTTCTATTTGATTTTGCTTTTTTGTGTGTTTAAGAATGCCTTGATGGTCCACATGGATCCTGATTATTCATATCTTGGTCTCATGTCGTTAAGATGTTCATGACTTTTATATTTAAACATTATTGTTCCTAATTCACTCTTGATAGATCATATCTTGATTTCAAGTTAGGTTCATTTATGTTTATCTTTTTCTTTGTCTTTACTTTTTTGTTTAAATGTAAATCATTGTAACTCTGGTTTTGGTCATTGTTTTACCATTATCCTTAGTTATAGATATTCACATTTGAACTAGCTTAGTACAAATTGAATCTTATGTCATTATAGGTTACTCATACTTATAATGCCTAATTTATTTTTCTATAACAAGAACTTTGTTCTTAGGTCTCAAAGTATTAATGTCAACATAAACTTCGATGAATAATTATAAAGAACACTTCATAAAACCTAGGCTTATGATATGGAATTAGGCTTCTAGGTAGTATGCATTTTAGGCTTCTTTGTCTATGCTTAGACGTATATCACTTTGAATAAATTATGATTATAATTGATTATTGGTCATTTTTCATCATTCCTCATTTCATTTTCTCCAAAACATGGGTGAACTACATTGGCCTAAACTTCATGTTAGAACATCAGTTCATAGAACTATGTAGGTAGTACTCAATTTCTATTGAGGTTAGCTTAGCTATCTCCATTCTTATTTTCATCTCTCTCATCACTTTTTGCATTCTCATATGCTTGTTTTTATATGGCTTTCTAAGCCATTACACCGTCACATGTATGTTTTTGTTCGCTCGATTTAACCTATATTTTTTGTTATATCCTTGAGCTAGTTTTGCTTGTTGATTACCAATGATGGGGCCCAACATTTGAACCATGTCCAAATTAAATTAGATTAATAGGGGAAAAAACATTATTTATTCTTTATCAATGATCAAGATTCACCCTACTGGGGCACAACTATTTTATCACAATTAAATCTACTCTATTGGAGTACTTCTTATTATATTATCTTTGGATACCCCATTCTAGTGCTGCTTCCCTTCTTAAAGTAGAAAATTCTCCATTTTCCTATAATTCCAAGCTCTCCACATTAAAGCCCATGATGGAAATATTTAGTGTGTATCTTGTGTCGAGATTGATCAATGTTGTAAGTGTCTAAATTGTACTCTTAAATTGGGTAAATTTATAGTGTGTCCCTTACATTTATGGATTGTATCTTTCCCATTCCCACCATATTTGGGTCCTATTATACTTTTAATCATATTTTCATCATTGATTGTAATCACATATGTAAGAATTAACTCATCTAGATTCGATCGATTCCATGGGTTAACCTCTCACTTTCTCTCTCTTTTCGAGAGTTCATCTTTCTCTTTCATCCTAGTATGTCCTCTCGAGCGGGGATTATGGGTCTTTTCCAATTTCTTATTGATAACTCTTTTCTTTGAAAAGACATTGCTTCACCTGAATATCTCACTTGCCTTCTCAAACAGGTGTAAAATGTAGACATTCTAATTCCTAACACCATTTGTGTTGAAATCGTCAATCTTTCTCAAATTGCATTCAAATGCACATTTTAGGTCGAAATCCATAAAATGCACTAAATGGTTCAAACTTGTCATTTACAAGTGCCAATTAAGGTCAAAATATCCCTGAGAGGGGCAATTCAATTTATGGGTCAGCTAACTTTGATCAATTCATTTCAAGTCAAAATGATGATTTCACCTTTTATGCTCTGATCACTCTTTTTTCCTAAATTCATTGGTACACACCACATACCTTTGTTATTTTTTGTTGAAAAAATCATAAATGAAAATTCACTTTTGATGCATCTAACATCACCTTCTAATTCTTCCTGAGCCAAATTACAACTCAATAATATGACTTTCTAACCATTTTGATTAATTGAGGGCTAATTTTTAAATACTTGTAAAAACGTTGATTAACCTTATTTAAATCTAATTAATCCAAATAAAAAGCTTAAATGCATTTTTCATGAGAATTGTTGAATATTTCTTTATGAAAATTGATTCCTATTAACTACATCATCAGGTGACATCATTTCTTGTGAAGACATCCCTAGGCTATAAACGCCACAAATATTAGGATTATGGATCACCCATGCCTAGTTAATGCCTTCCATGCCTCTTCAATGCCCCTTCTTCAAAGGTCATGATGAATATAATTATGGATTTAATTCTAAATATTAGGATTATCCATGGACACATCTTAATCTTGAGATGGATGGTCATGGTTGATCCTTGCCAATCTAAAAAAATATATAAATATAGAGGCCATAGACATGAATTATAAGCTTGAATATTTAAAAGTTGTAATGTTAAATGTTTTCCACAAGGCTTTGCATTTGATCATAGATTTTGTTTTTAATCTTCATTGATAGGCTAGTTTAGTGATTTGGAATCATGAGCCTAGGTTTTGTGGAGTTTTCTTGAAGCATTGAAGGAGCTTACCCCCATTGCTAACAAAGAGAACGATGTTTGATCAAGGGAGAACATGATTTTTAACCATATGGGTATGGTGAATCCATTTGGGAAGGTAATATTACGTTGATTTCTTTCATTTGATTCTTGCCATCTTTTGTAATTCCCATAGGAATAGATGGTCTTGGTTAGTTAATTCTTTATGCATGTTTCATTACTTATGGACTAATGCTCACATAAATTTCTTTTTAATCCTCTGTAAATGAATTATAGTGACTATAGGATAATTAGTAATTATTTCAAAAAATATTCCATCATAGTCGGAGGATGGTGGTAATATATGCTTTTATTGTATCAAAATATTTTTGAAAATTTTCACCCGATTCAATATTGATGTCCTTTCTAATAAATATAGGGAATAGCTTGTTATTATTTGTAAGATGAGTAACAAAACATATAATGGTCTGTATTTTTCCTTGCGAGATTCTTAATTTCTTAAATTTATTTTGTTAAAGCTATTGGAAAATAGGATTGAATTTCTTTTCATATAATTTTTTTTTCTTATTTTTGGAATAGTTAAATTCAAAAATTTATAAAATTCATATCAAAAACATTTTTTGTGATTTAATCATTCTTTTATTTGTTTTTATTTTTATTTTCAAATTATTATATATTAGAATCTATTATTTTTATTTTTAGTAAAATTTTATTTATATACTCCTCTAAAATGTTATGCTTATAATCATAAAATAAATGTGATATAGCCATTTTGTAAGTGGTGTTGGCATTCTTAAGTTTAAAATACATAACTACATATGAAACTATTCCCTAGAGATTTGTAATATACTTTTTATGTTGAATGTTTGGCCTAATTCTGACATTTAGATTTATCTAAAAATAATAATTTATAAATAAAAAACATCTCATTATTATTTATAGATTATAATGTCATAGGAATCAAAAGAATAATTTTTTTTATAAATATTAAATAGTGAAAATTCATCTTTATTATATACCATCTTTTTATATAAATTTTTAATTATATACTATAATTCTCCATGTGGGTTTCCCAATATTGTATATAATGTTTGAAATAAACTCTGATAAGCATCCAATAAAAATATTTATTATGTAACTAATATAACTGTGAGAGGATGTATTTTTTGAATCTTTGTTTCACAAGTTTTGGATCTAGACTCTCAACAATATTTTCTTAATAAATAGAGGGTGACATGCCATGTGATCAACGTATGACTATGGAGAGATTTATTTATACTTAATCAATAATTTAGTTTATTTATTATTAAATTTATAAATAAACACAAATATTCAATATTTTAGATCTATAATCAATTCCAATATTGATGTTTATTCTTTCTTCATTCAGCATAGTAGACCTCTACTCAATAAGAGGTTTTGTAGGTAGTGGATTGAGACACTGTTTGGGTCTACATCATTGTCATCACGAGAAGGTTATCCTTATGCATAATATACATGTCATTTTAAAATTAAATGGAATATATTATTATGATAATATATAGGTAAGTTAATATTAATTCTTAGAATATTAGTTATAATTTTATAAGTGGAACACTTATCAATTTATAATGTTTGAATAATAAACATTTATCACTAATATTAAGGAAATTATTGGTAATTGGATTAAATTCCATGTTTATAGTTAATATAATTTATTTTATGTTCCATCTCTTTGAGAAGTAATATGGTAGATTTTTTTAATTAATAATGAATAGATTCAATGGGGTTTTAATTATATAATTTTTATTTTTATCTTCAAATGTCTATTTTATAAATCAAATGGTATGTTATGAATTGGAATATATACTTGATTTTTGCTACATTCACATTTTAAATCATCATGATTATTATATCTTATTCCTTCTTTGAATGTATTAGAAACTAGAATAACATGTTTTACTATGCCATGTTTTATTTTACTTAATCTTATATAAGTACAACCCATCTTTTGGGAGAAATTGGATCAAAATATTTATTTTTGTATTGATGATTTAACACTAATATCATTACATCATTAATATTCTTTAGGAAAACAATCATTTATCATTAGGTTTTAACGTTTATCTTATTTGTAATTACCTTTGCACTTGTCGAGAAAAAATATATCCTTTTATAAGTTTGACGAGTTGTATAAAGAATAACAATACTAAACAATATTATAAATATTTTTATGTTCTCTAAAACATAATTTGATGATAGATAAAATTGTTAATATAAATTTAATGTCATCAACCCTATATTCATTATATTCATCATACTTTTTAGCTTTTCTAATTTCCTAGATTAAAATGTTGTAACTTGTAATATATGAATGAGTTCATATGAGCCAATATGGTTATTTGATAATAATTATCAACATAAAACATTATTTTATTTTGATTTTTAATTATTTTTAAATTAATAAATTCTTATTTATCTATTATAAAGGTATAAATAATTATTTTATGCAAACAAAATTTAAGAAACTATGTAATTTTTAAAGCACAGCATCTTTGGCATAGATCCAAGGTATTGTAAATAACTAATTTTAATCTAAACCATTAATTTTAATTAGATTATTTTAGATAAGGTCCCAAACCTATAGACATCAAAATGTAGGAACATGCTAGAAAATATAGAATAAAATATTAGAATATCATAACCAACTAACAGTCTAAGAAAAAGATAAATAAGAACCAAAAAAACAAAATAGATCAATAACATAGGAAAAAATATTAGAATAAAATCACATGAAAAATAAGAAACCAAAAATAAAAACCACCATGAAGAAGAATACCCACCTTTCCTCCATACCTTTTATCATATTTTTAAACTAGAACATCATGAACCATATAATTCTCTAATAGGCCCGATAAATCAAGGATGTTTAACATTGACTTTCCTTTTTTTTTTTTTTAAGACTATTAATTAAATTAAATATAAATTCAAATTTTATATTTTTATATTCCTTAAACATTTTTAACTAGTTATTTCAAAAACTACCCATTTATATAATGGGCAACAATAAATTTGGTAGTTTTTCTTAAAAAATGAATTATAAACATCTTTTAAAATTTAGGCAAGACATTGATAATATATTTTATTAAGGAAAAATTTAGTGTTAAAGTGGGCAACAATCAAGGATTAGGTTTGGATAGGACCAAATTCATGAATAAATTTCATGTTGTAGAAGTGAAATCAAATATGACATAGAAGAAGAAAGTGCATCACAATAGTAAAATGTTCATTAGCCCAGAAAGATTTAGGAAAGGTACATATATATTGGTGTATAAAAATCATGTCCTCCCATCTTTATGATTTTTTATTGTCATCCTCAATAAGCTAAATTAACACCTAATAAATCTAAATAAACATGTGTAGGAAAAAACCATTAAATAGAAAAAAAAATCCTACACTATACTAATACCCCCCTTAATCATAGCTTAGGCGGGCTGTGGAATTAGGTCTCAGCATAAAGCCTTGGTGAGGTACCCAAATAAATATAAATGCCCCCAAATGAAGATGTTAGAGCTACCTAAAACCCAATAAGAACATGCAAATGAATACACTTAGTCTCATTGAATGGTTTGGTGAATAAATCAATGATTTGTTACATAGTCTACATGTAAGGGAGATCAATTACTTTCTCATGTATAATATCTTGAAAATAATGCATTTGAATATTGATATGGTTGGTTTGTTTATGTATAACTAGATTCCTATAGATCTATATTTTTCTTTGGTTATCATAAAAGATGATTGCTGATCATTAAAACTAGATACCAAAGTCAATGATAGTCCTTTGAATCCAAATAGACATAGTGGCATCATTAATGACTCATTTATATTATTTATCTATATAAAATGAAACAATAACATTCTTCTTGATTTCTTTACTAACTAATCGATTGGGAATAAAGGGAGAGACCATATCCTAAAGTAGACTTGTGATTCTAAATATCACCAACCTAATCTGAATCTATATAATAATCAATTTGACATCAATGTTTACTCAACAATGAATCCCAAAACTATGATGAATTTGAATGTAGTGGATAATATTATTATTTGTTTTTGAGTGTAGTTCATGTGGTTCTTGTATAAATCTAGAGACTATGCCCACTACATATGAGATATTAGGTCTAGTATACAAAATTTAGATGAGCCTACCAATAATATATGAATACGAGATAACATCATCCAAAGGAGTTAGACAATTAGTCTCAAGTTTCACAACAAATATAAATGGAGTTGGAGATGGATTTTAATCAACCATGTTAGGTTGTGGAACTAAGTCAAGAGAATACTTGGATTGTGCAATAGTCGTCTCAGAGTCAAACTAGGAAATTTCAATCCTAACGAAATAATACAACAAACCCAAGTTAGTCATTGAGAACATATCATATAAAGAAATTTTCACTACTAAAATGGTTGATGAAGAACTCTATGTGATAACTAGGTCATCCACATAGATAAATAGAATCAACAATGAATCATCCTACTACAAAATGTAGACATTTGAATAATAATGGCATATAGTCAACTTAACCAAAATAAGAAAAGAATCCATCGTGGCATATCAAGCTCGAGGAGCTTGTTTGAGGCCATAGATATATTTAAAATAATTTTAACTAAGGAAAAATCTTTCACAAATCCTTGTGGATTTTATATGTATATTTATTATCTAAGGTCACTTTGAATAAAAATCATGTTCAAATCCATATCATGAACATAGTAGTGATGTGTTTCAAATATAGATAGAGTGAGTTAGATTAAATTCATTTTGGTGACTAGGGAAAATTTATCAATTAGTCAATGTCAATTACATGCAAAAAATACTTTTCTACTAAAAGTGTTTTTGACTTGTTTACATACCCATCTACTAAAAATGTTTTTTATAGATCCACCTACATTGAACAAGTTTTCTTACATTAGGAAGAGGGACTAAATCCCAAGTTTTGTTCCTAAAAAATGAACCATACTGTTCTTCCATATTATTATCCCACATAGGAGTGCATGATACCTCATGAAATGATTATAGATCATAATTAAATATAATTAATGGATGTGTGACATTTTAGAATTATGAACAGGTTTAACTAGTGTCTAATGGATCTCTAACCTAATGGTTAACACTTCAAAGTGTCTGTATAGACCAAAGATGACCATTATTTGAAGAGTCAAGAGGACATTACTCATCTTCTAAAGATGTTTTGGGAAAAGGAGAATGTGATTTCCCCTCACTACTCTCATCATTAAAACTAGAATAAAAATATGTATTATCAAGAAGCTACTCAAGTGGATTTAAATAAATAGAATTTTCATCAAATCCCAATGCATCCAAGGAAGAAGGAGAAGTGTCAAGTGTGGAGTTAAAAGGACCCTATTGAATGTGAATATTTCTCTCAATGAATAACTCATGAGTCGTAGGATGTAGAAGTATGTATCCCCTAACAATCCCAAGATATCTAATGAAGATGAAAGGATGAATATGAGGTTCCATCGCGTTATGTTTGGTCTTAGAAATACAAGCCATAGTAGGCTATCTAAACACTTAGAGGTGATTTAATTTAGGTTTTTTACTATTTAATACTTTTAATTCAGTGACTACATTTAATTATTTATCAATAACTCTATTCTAGACATAGCAAGCATAATTGATAAGCCTCGACCTAATACTAAGGTGCACGAGACTTAGAGTGTAGCATAAATTTGGTAATTTATTTTAAGGACCTATTCTTTCAATCTAAAAAACCATTTTTTTAAGGAGTATAAGTAATTGTATGATGTATTTTAATCCCCTCTAATGTACATAACTACTTAAAATGATTATTGACATATTCACCACCATTATCAGTGTACAAAATATTCATGGATTTATCATATTTTTTTCCTACAAGCACCTTGAAGTCTTAAAAATAATTGAAGACTTTAGATTTATGCCTATAAAATTACACCCAAGTATACCTCAAAAATTCATTGATGAAGGTAATCATGTATTTATTCCTATTAAATGAAGGTCTTGTAAATAGACCAATAGTGTCACTATGAACTAGCTATAATTTATGTGTAGCTCTCCATGTTTTGACTTTATCATACTTCTCTTCAGCATGCTTATCAAGTATGAAAAATTGAAAAATTTCATCATTAATAAAAACACATGGCAACATTGAAACCATGTCATAATGATTTTTTTTATAGATAGTGATAGATGAGATGGTCAAGTCAATCATGCCATAATTTACTCTACCTATGTAAATTAGTGAGAAGTGATGTAGAAGGTTGATCAAGAGAAAAATGGGAGAAAATATTTAAACATGATTGATAATTTGTTTTCCTAAATTCATGTATGGACTCATTTTTTCCTTCCCTAACAACCAAATAATAAGATGTGAACCAACTTTCTTACCCAAAATAATGTGAGTGATGTAATAAATAGATAGTATATTGATGGATAATGTGGGAAGACATAGAACATCTTGAAATGTCCCCTCATTCAGTTTAATATATCCTTTCCCACTAAATTTATTAAAATTATCATAATCTAATATGATGAAATATATAGAACATGGCTACAAGGATGCAAAAATGTCCTATGATGAATCCATGTGGTTCAATGCACCAAAATAAATTAATCATGTGGAAGGATGGGATGCAACTCTAAAAAAGTGATAATGAAATCTTATATTTTCCTTTTATAATATTTTTAACCTTAGAATAATCGTGTTCTAATGAACTTTTATTGGTTCAATCAATGCCATTGATATTGTGTTTCTCAAGAATCTTAGTTATTTGGTCAATCTACTTCGTCTTGCATTTGGTTTCATCATGATCATATTTTATAAAACAGGCAAATGTGATCTCTCTTTATAGGATTTCTTGTTTAAAAAGGAAGACTATTTTGATTCTTTAGACTTAGAATTAGATTTCCAACCCTTTTTTTTCTGTAAGTTCTTATTGTTATGTTTCTTCTCTTGCTAATGGAATACTTATATTGGCCATGAACCACAATTTAAGCATATAATTTGGGGTACTCTCATATACCCATTCAAATAAGATTTTCATGATCCTAAGTTAAATTAGTAGTACAATCATCCAAGGATGGCATGTTATATGTATCTTTAAGAGAATGTTTGGTGGCATGAAATGTAGAAACAAAGACATAATAGTCCAAACCCAATTTAACAAGGATAGAAATAATCAATTGATAATCCTTTTTTAAATGCCACACAATTTCAATTACATTCTGATTGATTTGAATTTTATGAATATGTCCTATATATTATCAAAATAGTTTGGGCTCAAACTAATGATATCATTCTCCAAATCATGACCCCTCATTATGTCTTAGTTCCCAAAAAATGTTCCCAATGTGGTCCACACTTGATTAGGAGTAGTTACATATTAAATATGAAAAGTAAGTCAGAAGGCATAGACAGACACAATAAACCATAATATTATTAACTTCCATTATACCACTTCACATTTTCTACATCTATATCAATTATGTTTATGTACCTGTAGTGATCTAGTGTAAGCTTTCACTGCTTAAGATTATTTGTATTTTGAATTTTCACTCATAATATTTGAATATAGTAATAATTAAAACTTGATATTGATTCATGGCAATAAGTAGGTATGTGTTTAACTTATGGTGCTATAAATACAAGTATGTGTAACCCCCTAAATCTATATAGATTTAATTTTTCAAGGCACAAGAATAAAACCAATGCATATAACTCAAAAAACCACACACTTTCAAAAATATTGCATGAAAAGGAATTGCCAATAGAAATTTATTAAAGTTTGAAGTTTATTACTCATGAAATAAATTATATAATTTGTATATATTTTGATGTGAAAGATGTTTGTCCCAGCATTTTAAAAAACATTAAGTCCCCTTGGATTTTTTATAACCAAGGTTATATTCCCATGTGATAAGGGATAAGACTCAGAATGCATGCTCCCCCTAGTGATATCACCATTGGAGAGTTTTGTGATGTCATTGTGGTGGAATAAAATACCATTAAATTGTACCACAAGTTACTACCTTAAATTTTGTATTTACATTGACCATCATCATATTTGAGAGGGTAGAATGCACCTAGGTAGAAAAATGAGGGTCACTTGCAATCATCAAGACTTTATATAAGATTTGACATAAGATTATAAAACAATTAAGGTTTCATATTGAACTTGAAGTCACCCCTTGAGTTCATTGAATTTATGGAATATGTGAGTATTGAAAGTTTACAGTGCTACGATTTTAGATATCTGATGTAGGGAAAAGTCCTATTGTCATACTTATAAACTATCAAAGTAGTAAAAATTCCCATTATCTAACTTATGGACTACTAGGGAAATTAGAAGTCATCACATTAGACATTTAGACTATTAGAGAATTTAAAATTCCCAAAGATAGAATTTTGGACTGCTTGAGTAGTCAAAAGTTCTATCAAGTTATAAAGGTGATATTATGTTTATCAACAAAAATTTGCCTATCAGAGATAACTAGGGTCCTTACATGTGCTAGATTTTTCAAAAGTTTTGGTAATCAAAACTTGTAGTGTTAGGAGTAGTCATGGTTTGGTGTTAGAGTTATAGGTCTCTTGTATAGGTGCAAATAATGAGTGAAGGTATGCCAATCCCACAAAGACCCAAAACTTTGGCAAGTGTAAGGGAACCTTAAAACTCCAATTTAAAAAAAAATAGTGGATCCACTAGCTTTATGACAAAGACCAAATACTCACTATATATCTATAAAAATATAGAAAGGATTCTCCATTAAAGACCTTATATATTATGGATTTTCATGAAATCCATAAAAATACATTGAAATCCTCTAAAATTTAAAAAATTGACTATCATAAATCTAGGTCATGTTTACATTTGATCATAGGTTTTTGCACCTTCTAAATCTTATGGTGCAAGTCATTTTTCATGAAAACCTATGACATAAAATATGAACAACATGATACACCTTTCTCTTTTTTATTTTTTTTATCTGGATTAATAGAGGACCCAAACCATTAATCTTACAACATAATTTTCAAAAAATTATAGAGAAAGAGAAATAAAGAAAAGATAATTCTAATTCAAATTTGGCAAGATTCTAGGTAAGTCATACTATGTCACTTATATAAGCTTGTGCATGAATTATATGTTATGTTTATTATTGTTGTATATGAACTGTATTTAGAAAAACTAGAGAAATAAGGGGAATTTTTCAAAGACTTACTAGATGATTGAGAGGAAACAATTTAATTCTAAATAATATAAGTCAAAGACTTACCTAGAATCTTGCCAAAGACTTAGCTAGAATTTTGCCAAAGACTTACCTAGAATCTTGGCAAAGACTTACCTAGAGAAATAAAGAAAAACTAATTCTAATTCAAATTTGAAAATATAATGAAATAATATGGTTGAGAGGAAATAATTTCCCCTTCTACATGCTTGATACGTTTTAGTTTTGTTGGAGCTTTGATTGCTAGTTTGAATTACTAAGGAAAGGAAACTTGCTTGTAGATGAACGAATTGATGAAGTATTCCCATTAATACGAATAAAATTTAATTCATTTATGTTACTTAAAAATGGATAGGGTTGTTTAAATGTTGAATTTTTTAGTGAATTCTATTCATTAATAAAAACTGAGAATTTCCTAATTATTATTGAAAATTTACATGTGGATGCTTAAGCATATGTTTTAAATAAAGTTTTAATTTAAGATTAGTTTATAGGTGTCTTTATTTGCATATTAAATCCATGTTATAAAAGTCAATTGTAAAATTATGAGTAATTTTTTATCGTACATATGAAAGCTTAAGTTAGAATACATTTTATTTCATGGAAGGATAGCTATAATAATTGTATTACCTATTTATTATTTCTCCTTGAGACTATAAATATTTTTGTTAGGCTAAATTTTAGTGACAAACATTCATTAATTCATGAATATTTTTGTTTTAAATTTTGTTTTGGTGGTTTCACAGGGCCCGTACATAGGTCTAGATCACCTAAAATTTTAGAATTTAAGTTATCTTATGGGTCATATCACCAAAACATTATAATAATTACGAGGTTAAAATACAATTTTACTTATACATATAGTAAATATGATGGCATGGGTAACCATCCAATTATACTTTTGGAAAATACTACTGCTTAGGTAATCATTCAACAAATGCAAATGTCTAGTTACACCATATTAGCAACCATAGTGCCCCATATTAGAAATAGATCAATGCAAATGGCTACATCATTCCTGCACTGATTGTTTATTATGTCACCACCACTGATTAGTTGCATCTTCCCTACAACTGAACATTTGCATTTTTTAATAATTGACTAGTTACATCCATACTTCAACTGATCAATTACATCTATGCTACAATAGAACTATTACATCCTATACATCTCTAGCTAGTTGAATGTTCCTAAAACTTGTTGAGTTACATCATGTTGAAATTATTCTTCTACATCATTCATCATGGAATCTAATGGAAATGATAAAATAAGATGTTTGTTATCAAGAAAATGAAGCATAATATCTTATTTTAGAGACCCAATAAAATCCCATACAACTTCCATGTACTAAAAATATAGGTACTTGTTAAGATTTTTCAAAAAATCACAGAAATTTTGATTTTAACTATCAAGAATAATATCAAATCATTTTTATAAGTAAAAATATCCATTGATAATAATTGTATTTCATAAGAAAGAATTAATAAAAATAACATATAACCCCCTAAATATTTTACTGATGATGACATGCCACTATTAGAGGACACTCCTCTAGATTTTGATAACAATGATGATGAAATTCAACCACAATAAGATATTTATGGTTCTCATCAAATAAAAAAATTTGGTGAAAATTTAATTTATAAATATTTTTAAAGGAATAGAAATAGATGGGCATTTGGAAGGTCTTTTAAGTTTGATTGGATAGTAGATTTGTTTTTTGTTAAAACTTTTAAAAATGAAAGTGATAATCTAATAGAATGCAAATGTACAATATGTATTTCAATATTAGTAAAGAAGCACATAATGCAATTTAAGTTTGACACATTTGAGAAATATTGTGAAAAAATATATGTGTTAGTAAAAAGCATATATGCATAGATAATAAGAACACATAGATGGGAAAATGTATAATAATGCATATATGTAAGGTATGCATTCTAGTATGAAAATAATCAAAAACAACAAAAACATCTTGTTGATAAATCAGGGATAATCAAAGCTCAATTTAGAAAAGTCATGTAGTCTAATCTAAAGGCCAATATATAAAGTTATCTATTATATGCCACGTCTAAAAAAAGGATGTACCTATTTCTAATTTTTATATTATAATATTTTATTTCAATATAACTAATTTCTTAATATTACACAATCACATTGGTTGGGTAGCAATGATTAAGAAATGATAAAATGTCTAGCAATGGTTGAGAATGAGGATTTGAAATAAAAAGTTCAAAATTCACTATTTATCTCACTATCCATTGATGGAGTCACAATAATTAACAAATCATCATTATTTTGCGTGCATGTTTATACTTTTGAGAATTATTCAAGGCAACCTCATATATTAGTTGTTCATAAAATGATAGAAAATTTTAATGTTGAAAGCCTTCATGATTTGGTTGTAGCTAATTTGAGAGGTGAAGGTAGGATGAATGATTATGAAATAGATAACAAGTTGGTATGTGTTGGGGCTAATGAAGCAACAATAATGTAAGGGAATATAAATGGTCTTTGTGTGTGACTTCAAATAAAAATTTGCCCATATGTGATTTAGATTCATTGCATGGTTTAAAAGATGAATACTTCATACAAAATTATTAACACCTTTGGTAATGTTTCAAAATTGGAAGAGATCATTAATGACTTACACCCTTATATGTCAAATAGTCCAAAAATATTTTTAGAGTTCCAAAAATTTGTAATAAGAGTGACTGATGGTTAAAAACTACTGAAAAATGTTGATACAAGATGTATTTATTGAAACAACTCCCCAAAAAAATTAGAATTGTATTATTAGAGTATATTTTGGACATGTTTTAGGCCCACTTACAAGTCTTGCTAATGCCATGATACATTCAACTCACTTTATGCATACACAACTATAACCAAAAGAGGGGAACTAAGGAAATTAGCTATAGGTAAACATATGAAAAAGGTGTTATGGGGAAGGTTGTTGTTGTACTATAAGGATTATATAATTTGAGGCATATCAGTGTACACATACACTGATAAGTCTCAAGTACCATAAGTGAAACTTGTACTTCCATACTAGACCATTTCTAGGTCCTTGACTTTAGGTAAATACTTCATTCTCCTCAGTGGGTTTTAGTACTATTCGAGGGTTGTTAAGTTAATAATTGGTTTAACTATGAAGGATAACTATGTTTTCCTAAGTTATCATTCAAGTTAATCATAGTATCATATCAAAAATATATGCCATATAAAATAAACAAGCAATTAAATAAACAAAAAAATAGTTTAATACTTGTAGATTTTGATTCATTCATACAATAAATTATATTAAAACATAAGAGAAAATAGTTTAATTAAAATATTCTTTGGTGTTATTAGTTGGGTTATAACAATTTATAGCATTTAAGGTCATTGCACTATTCATACACCATTTATACCAAGCATGGATGTTCATAACAATATATAATGTAGTTATAACTCAACATTGACATTCTATAGTCTATACAACTATTTAGATTGGCATAACTAGTGAGATAATAAAAAAGTTTAAGGCATTTAAGTAATTAAAACTGAACTATCTATTAGTATAAATAACTTATGCAACCATTGATAGTGAAGTTCATTCAGGGAACTGCTTAAGAAAGAATTATTTTCATTCCATAT